>CM053404.1:123566015-123598809 GCA_028644305.1 Xerus rutilus | reverse complement strand
TGGTACTGGGGATTGAACTCAGGGGCACTCGACCACTGAGCCACATCCCCAGCCCTATTTTGTGTTTTATGTAGAGACAGGGTCTCACTGAGTTGCTTAGTGCCTCACCATTGCTGAGGCTGGCTTTGAACTCGCGATTCTCCTGTCTCAGCCTCCCTAAGTGCTGGGATTACAAGCGTGAGCCACCGCGCCCGGCTAGCATGATGTATCAATCTTTACAATATAGTCAAGCAATAACACAAGGCATTTTGTATTGGCATGCATATAATTATAATTCACATGCATACACAAAATTCATAATGTTAATTTGTTAACCAGAACAAATATTATCATTTTGTAAAAAGTAATACTTTGATATTAAATGCTCTACAAAGTCAGCGAATAAATGGAAAAAAATAGGCAAAAGTGAGTTTTAACCAAATAATTTATTACAAAGTAATATGATTAATCAACAAAATAAATTCATTCTCCTCTTTAACAGTTACCTTTCTGCATGACAAAAATGGTGGATAAACAATAACTAAAACATAATTCTATCCCACTGGTCCATTGTTTGTTAATAAAACAATTAAGATATATATTTTGTGTTCCAATCTGAATATATTACCTGTTTATATCTATTCGTATGAGCATTGGACTGCATTTTGATTTAGGACTGCATTTTGCTGTAAGTAACAAAAACTAACAAAAGTAACTTAAATAAGGCAACATATACAGCATTTGTTTTGTACACCAAGAATTGGATCTGCAACTCAGTGAAAATGAAAAGATCAGAGAGGCTTTCCAGTGTCTGGGAACTTTTCTCTCTCAGTTTATAGCTTTTATCTTTATCGTAGAAATAATAATAATAATAACAAATTTCTACTATCCATGCCTTTAACGTGGTAAAATTTAATTTCATATTCATTCAAAGTCTCATGTTCTGTCTTAAAGTTTAATAAAACGTAGTTCAATTCCTGTTATAAGTTTTGAGCTTCTTAACAGAAAGAATATGCCTTATTTATATCCTTAGATCATTATTTAGCATGGCACCTGGAAAATTCAATTTTATTTATTTA
The DNA here is from genome assembly GCA_028644305.1 of Xerus rutilus. NCBI lineage: Eukaryota > Metazoa > Chordata > Mammalia > Rodentia > Sciuridae > Xerus > Xerus rutilus. The sequence continues at coordinate 123,597,751 of CM053404.1, read as the reverse complement.
TTTTTTTGGTACTGGGGATTGAACTCAGGGGCACTCAACCACTGAGCCACATCCCCAACCCTATTTTGTATTTTATTTAGAGACAGGACCTCACTGAGTTGCTCAGCACCTTGCCTTTGCTGAGATTGGCTTTGAACTCCCTATCCTCCTGCCTCAGGCCTCTCCAGTTGCTGGGATTACAAGTGTGCACCACCATACCCAGTAGAGAATTTTAATTTTCAGGACAGAGAAATATTATGAACTAATACGGTTGCACCAACTCTTTCATGCACCTCATCTCTTTTTTTGGTACTGGAGATTGAACTCAGGGGCATTCGACCACTGAGCCACATCCCCAGCCATATTTTTGTGTTTTATGTAGGGACAGAGTCTCATTGAGTTGCTTAGCGCCTCGCCGTTGCTGAGGCTGGCTTTGAACTCGCGATTCTCCTGTCTCAGCCTCCCTAAGTGCTGGAATTACAGGCTTGCGCCACCGCGCCCGGCTCATGCACCTCATCTTTACACCAGTATCCCTGTTTATCTATATGTAGCAAAAAGCATGAGGGCTATACTGGATGCAGTCATTTTGAGACGTATCCATGCTTCTAAATTTTTTGAAAGCCCCTTCTCTATGAATAGTAATGAGAATAGCCTTGAGGGAGAAAAAGGGAGAATGAGAGATTTAGTTTTGTGGTCTTGACAAATTTCAAACTAATCCCTATTAGTCTTATATTTATTTATCTTAAAATTCAAGCTTAAATAGTAGATGAGAAGGAATTTTTAAAAGCAACAATGAAATAAAACATCATTATTAATAAACTCAACTATTAACTATTTTTAAACAAATTCACTTAAAGGTTTCCATGTATTTCATATGCATATTTGTGTGTGAGTGTGTGGTGTGTGTTTGCATATCACTAATTATACAGTTATCTTTGCAAATAATATTGCCATAGCTAGGGCAACAGTAAAGATGCCTCAATTTATCACTCTATATTAAATGTAGAAACTCCAAGAAATCAATGAAATCACTTGCATGCATTGCTACATTATTAGGTTAGCAACTGGGGTTGGTAAAATTTAAAGCACATTTTGTAATAGGACATAAAAGCTATGTAACTGTGTTTTTTTCTTTTCTGACATTTTGATATAGGCATTGATACTACTACAAACTCTAACCCTTTCCCAATGTTCTTAACTTGTTTCATTCTGACTTTATTTTGAGATTGTTAAAGTTAAAAATACCCTTCTTCCTGGGATAAATGAAAATTCCAAAATATTTTAACAAGATATCAAGGTAAATAACAACATAAAATAGAGTTCTTTATATGTTAATTTTTATGATATTAGAAATATTGTTTTTTTCTTGAATTTTTATTTTAGTGAAGTGTTCTAACTTTCAATTTTATCACAAAGACTACTATACACATTTGAATATGAAATGCTTCACTGAAGCAAATTTTTTCTGCTTTTATACTACTAAAACTACATGTTATATCCTATAATATTAAAAAGAAATTGCTTCGGTGTAGCATTTTTATTGACTGTAATAGAAATCTAAGGATTACCTTTTTGAAAACGTTTATTTTCAGAGGACTATTTTGGCATGAATTACTTGCCCTTAACACACATAAACATAATCAAAATTTTGAATATTACTTCAGGGTTTGCATAATTTTAATATTATTACATTCCAGTAATAAATATTATTCCATTATGGTATTTCAGAGAAGGTAATGTAACTCAATATTCTTTTTTTCTTCTGTTTGTAATACCATAAATAAACAGAATAAACAGAAAAATGAGATTTCAAGGCTTTCAAAATCAAACATATTGAGTAACCTGAATTGCAAACAAAATTAAGCATATATCAACAAGCGAAATGAAAGGCTACCTTGCAGTAAAAAATAATTCTCAGAATAAATAAATAGAATTTTAAAAATGACAAGTTTAACACTTAAATTGGAAATTAAGGAAATCCAGAAATTTCACCATTGTACTATTGTTACTATTTCAAAATAAATGAATTATGCATATGAACTTTAATCCATTACATATTTTAAGGAGTAGCTAAAATATTAATAAAATAACTATAAACTAAAAAATTATGCACATACATAAATACATATGTTTGAGTGAATGACTAGTGACTTGCTGGTATTGAATTGAAAAATGCCAGATTATATTTTTCTTCTAATTTTATTTTTCAAAAATTATTTAAAAACTTATACATAAAACCATAAAATGGCTTATATTAATGAGTACCATATAGTGTTCCAGTTCATGTGTACATTGCAGTATGTTTAAATCATGTGTACATGCAGTATGCAAATTCAACATATCTATTTCTTCAAATATCTATCATTTCTTTATTGTAAAATCATTCAAAGTCTTTTCTACTCACTTTTAGAAATATACAGTGCATCATTGTTTCTATGGCAATTCTACTGTACATGCCAGAACTTTTTGCTCCTATTTAATTATAACTTATCACCCTCTGATAACTCTCTCCCTATCCCTTCCTTACCTCTACTCTCCCAGCCGCTGGTAACCCTTGTTCTGTTTTCAACTTCTATGAGATCAACTAGTTTGGATTTCATATGAGAGAAAGCATGCAATACACGTGTTTCTTTATGTGTCTGCCTTATTTCACTTAATAAGGGATCCTTCCATGTTGTCACAAATAACAGGATTTCACTCCTTTTTCTGGATAAAGAGTATTCTGGTCTCCATATGTACCACATTTTCTTTATCCATTCATCAGTTGATGGCACCTAGTTTGTTTACATTTCCTGAGTATTATGAATTATTTCAGTTTTTTAAAAGAAATATAGAGAGGGAGAGAGAGAAAAAAACTAAATATCTTGTTATGCACTGAATATATATGTGTGTGTATGTGTGTAAAGATAGATCAATAGATAGATACATAGGGTGCTTCACTGGTAAACATTGAATTGTATGAACTGGGATTCCTTGAAATTAGAATAATAATGAAACTTTAAAATGGAAGGAGTCATTACTGCAAAGTGAGATTAGGTAGAAATTTGACAATTATGATTTCTTCAATTCATAGAAATTAAGATACAGGCTGTTTTTCCATTGTGCATTCTCAAATAAAAGGACATTTTATTTTAAGAAATGTTTTGGGTTTTCTATTTTTGTTCCAAAATGTGCATGACAAAGACATTGTGTAATGGTTTTGGAATTTTGGATATCTAGACAATCTTTCAAAATCTTAGGATAAAAAATTTATAGCATAAAATACTTTGGATTAAATACATGAAATAGATTGGAGCCAAATAAAGTGGATTACAAAATGAGATCCATTGAAATATAGTAATCAAATATAAGGCAATCATATTTGCAGTTAAGTGATATATGTGCTTCATTATCTTTTAAAATTATTGCTTTAATTGCACAAAATTATGTGCTACTCTTGTAATCCCAGCACTCAGGGAGGCTGAGACAGGAGAATTGCGAGTTCAAAGCCAGCCTCAGCAATGGTGAGGCGCTAAGCAATTCAGTGAGACCCTGTGTCTACATAAAGCACAAAATAGGGCTGGGGATGTGGCTCAGTGGTCGAGTGTCCCTGAGTTCAATCTCCAGTACCAAAAAAAAAAAAAAAAAAAATTATGTACTACTTACTGTATAATAATTCAATACCTACTGTGGGCAATCTTCAAATCAAGGTTGTTTATATTTCCATCTTTTAAAATTCTTTCAAATTTTTGATTAATACACAATAATTCTACATATTTATGGAGTACAGTTCAATACATGTATACAATATGTATTGATCAAATTGGGATAATTAATGTTTCCATTTACTTAACATCACTTTGTGTTTGTAGCCATTGGGCTCCTGTCTCCCAGATATTCATCAAATACGTAAAAGCTTACTGTAAATTGTATTCTCCTGACAGTTACAAAACTGCAACTGTCTTTTATCATTTCTTTTATCTCTCAGTACCTGTTATACAATATCCCACTGTCCAACACTCACTTCTTAGCCTCTAGTAATAACTATTGTACAATTCAATCTACATTTGTTTAATATGCACATATGTGAGAGAGCAGGCAGTATTTGTGTTTCTATGTCTGACATATTTCATATAATGTCCTCTAGTTCCATCTATCTTGCAACAAATGATATCATTCTTCTTTATGACTGAATACCATTTCATTGTGTACACTTACCACATTTTCTTTACCCATTTACCTGTTGAGAGGCATTCAGGTTGATTCCATATCTTAGCTATTGTGAATAGTGCTTTGACACGAATGGGCAGGCAGGTGTTTTTTGATGTACTGATTTCTTGGAGGAATATCCAGATGAGGGAGAGTTGGATCATATGGTAGATTTATTTTTATTTTTAGATAAAGGAACCTCCATACTCTTCTTCGTACTGGTTGTACTAATTTATATTCCTATCAGCAGTGTATGAGAATTTCTTTTTCTACATTCTCATCAGTAATTGTTTTTTGTCTTGATAACAGTCAGTCTAACTGCAGTGAGATGATGTCTCATTGTGGCTAATAGCTTAACTAAAAAGAACTATTAAGTGGGCTGATGAGGACCACAATTTCAAGGTAATAGCAAGTGAAATTGTGACCAAGGACAACTGTAATCACTGCAATATATGAAAATATGTGTAAATACTGTTTTGAGACAGACAAGGTAGTGATAATCCTCCTGTGTTCTGTGCTTGTATTTATAAAAAGGACAGGTATAGACAAGCATGCTTCTATTAAAAGTTAATGAAAATGAACATGTATTATTTTTCTCATCCAAGTTCAAGGGCCTCTGAGTGCAGTGGTGCACATTGTGAACCCATCAGTTTAGGAGACCAAGGCAGGAGGATCACAAGTTCAAAGCCAGCCTCAGCAACTTAGCAAGACACTGTCTCAAAATTAAAAACCAGAAGGTCTGGGAATGTAGCTCAGTGGTAAAGCACCATGGGTTCAGTCTCCAGTACCAGAAGAAAACAGAAAGTTCAAGGACCCACTAAATTCTACTTGGAGAATATTACATACTTTACAGAGTCTAAATTCCTGTTACAATAGTGTACAGCATACACATATTCTTTTTCTTTCTATTTTATGTCTTATTTATATTTTATTTTAGACTTCATATTTTATTTACTTTCAAAAACATGTTCAATTTAAATATGAGCAATGCACATTGTCAAAGTTTGAATTTCATCTTTTGATATGATAGATTTTGACTTGGAATTAACTTTGTAGCAATAACACAAAACTTTAAATGTTGCACTAAAACACTTGTGAGAAACTCCTTATCGTAAGTTCCAATCACAAACATAAATATTTACAAAAAATTATGTTTATAATTCCAATGCTTTAAATATTTGAAATATTATTTATTTGTTGTATTTATTTTGTTCTCACAAAAAGAACCATGTAATGTTAAAGTACAGATGTGATTGTAGAATTAGTATCTTTATTACAGTATTACTTTATTGAAAATAGAGTTAAAAAAGATTAAATATTAGGGCATGTGAATTAGCAGATATTGTTTTCTTTTTATGTCTTCAAGTGTGCATAAAAATGAATTTTTAGGAATTAAATAAACAAACGTTAGCAACAACTTTTGCAAGGCAATTCTGTAACTCCTGGCTTCCACTGTGGATTCAGTTATGGAGTTCTGTGCCTCTCTGGTATCGCCTCCATGAGGCTTGATGACCTGAAGTCTTACCATTACAGCAGGCTAGAGCTGTCTGCTCAGATCTGATTGTGCTTAGACAAAACCCATATAAAGCTGTTGGGAGTTTTCTTCAGTGTGTGATCTGAGATGTGCCTAAATGCTTTTTTGATGCTTGCTTTATTCATTCGGACATTTTTACCAGCTATACAAGCCATGCAGTGGCTTACTTCACATCAAGAATTGATGAGAACATAGGAAGAACACTTATATTGTTAAAAAAAAAAACTACTTGCTAAGCTCTTCCCACTCACATTTATCGAGAAAGCTACACATCTTTATGTGCTCTGAGACTGCTCTTGGTACCCCAGAGATCTATGTTCTCCACCCTCTGTCCCTCTACCAGCAAGAATACAAAGCAGCCCTAGAGTCTCGTGCTGCTTCAAAACCATGCCCTACTCCCCTACACCCTCAGGACCAGTTTCATCACAGAATTTCTCCTCTTATTGGTCAGCACCATATACCCAAGTGCTTAGGACTCTTAGGACATCACTCACAGGCAGCTAAAATGCTAGTCAGCTCTGATCAAAATAATTCAAATTTTGCTCCAGATACCACAAAGATTTTTTTCCCATTTTTTCTTTTATATTATTAAATGGCATCTGGCATACACTAATATTTTTTTATTATCTTTTTCTGATTTAGATCATAAGCTCCACTAGAAAAAGGAATTTTGGAATTTTTTTTGTTTTATTTTGTTTTGTTTTGTGTGTTTCTATATCTCCAGGACCTTGACTAATTCCTAGCAGGAAGTACTCCTGTGTTCAAAAAGTGAATGAATGATAAAATAATGAAATGAGATGTCTCCAAATATGATAGGTTCTTCTATTAGTTTATCCTAGCATCTCATTTACAATGGGCAATGGAACAAATGCTTTCTCATATCACTAGACATCTGTTTACCCACACTCCATGATCGTCTTCACTTTTTCAGGTAACAAAGAAGAGGAGGATGCAGGTAGACCGTGAGGTTAGCCTGCCTCCAGCTCCTTTTACTTATTGTATATTTCCATCATTTATGACTGGGCAATTTCTAAAAACTTCTGAAAAGGATATTTCCCCTAAAAAGGTGTGGCAGCGATCATAGTGATAGTGGTATTTTTCTTTATCGATGAATGATTGTTTAGATATAATCATAAAAACATATTCTGGTCTTTCTCCTTTTCCTCTTTAATATACATTTTCTTGCTTTGGTTATCAATCTCTAGTTTAGAACAGTATCTCTATTTGTTTTTAAATAAATGTGGGCTATTATCTTCTCCTGAAATATGGTGTAAATTCACATTAGTAGTCTAAAAACCTTCAATTTGCTCCATAATTTACTAAGTTTTTAGAAATGGGTGCCTTAAGAAATAAACAAAATTAATATTTTATTAATATCTCCTCAATATTTCTTTAATTGTGAAAAGTGCTCTTATTTATTGACTAAGTTCTTGATATATACATGGAATTCTTTCAAGTGCTATGTTAATTTGCACAAATTAAATAAATGCTTTCAAAGCAATACAAAGTAATGACCTTTCCTTTTCTTCTACATGCAAATGATGGAAGGAATATTATGGACTACATGCTAATTACAGTGACAAACATTACGTCAAGTGATTGCACACTAGCAGAAATTATTAGCTATCCTCTCTCCTCCTTTGTCTTCCTCATCCATGTTCTTTTTCTCCGTCTCCGTTTGGTGACATGCTCATTTTCCAACCACTGTACCTTGGCATCACTAACAAACCTTACTCTTTTATTTTTTTTTCTCCCACATCCAGGCTGTTCATGCAACACATTTCAAAATTCTGTTATTTCTTCCTGTTCCTGTCCTTAAAAGCTGTCACTTCCTGCATGTTCTTAAAGCCAAAACCTTCATCCTAATATTTTTCTCTACAGCAGCATGATCTCCTCTTCTCCAAATTAATTTTGTGGTTAAATCACATAAATAAGCAAAGTTCCTGTTTTCCCTTCAAGGTGATTATACATTTTATTTTAAATTAATTCTCCACGGATGGTGAATTCCTTCTGACTTATCCTTAATTCTTTCTGGCACACCACTTTCACATGGCCCAATAGAAAAACTCCTCACCCATTTTCCTTCTCCACATTTTGTTTCCAGTGCCAGACACGCCTTGATTGTGATTTTTTTCCTATCCATATCTATGGAATGAATGCTCTCAAATTGTGCACTTTTTAATCAAGGATGTTGGATAAAGACATGCTCTCGTAAGAAGCAAGTCGTAAATCTCAGTAATTCACAACAACAACAACAATATTTCCTCAACATCAATTTCAGGTTGACTCTTGGCAGAGTTGGCCTGACAGAGTAATATATATGTAGAACATTGCAAGTTTGTGACATGGGAACATGGATCATTTGCCTGCTCTTAAAATCTCTGCTTAGAACTAAAAAAGCCACTTCTCACATTTTATGAAATTAAGTCTTATGACAATGCTCAAGTAGGGTGGAGTAGGGATACACGTCTCCTACAAACTCAGTGAGACTGGAACACCAACCCTTTTGGACAACAGCGATATAACTTTCCACAGCTTCACAGTTGCTAACACTTATCGGTTGATTTTATTGTAAACACTTTTTAGAAACTCCTCTTTATGTTTACTTGAAGACTTTCTGAAACTTCTTATCTTTTTTTTATAGTTCTTCACACTACAAGAAACAAAAGCAAGTTCGTTTCATCTTTTATATGATGTAACTCTCAACATTTGTAAATTTCGATGAAGAGAAGTCTCAGTGATCTGGAAACATAAAAGACATGAGGTATAACCGTGCCTCTTGACATGAGATTGTTAATTTGGAACAAGTCTTTGGCAAGCTGAGAGTCTGAGTGGCAGTGTCATGGTAATGTTTCTCAGACATATAAGTTCCAGAAAGACAGATGAGGATGTCAGAAGACTACTGGAGCTCCTTCGGTACCGTTGTATATGCAGGCATTATTGCCAATCATACATTATTCAAATATGAGAGACAATGATATAGTGTGAATGTGCTCTGTTTCCAAGACCACATAGATGCAAAGAATCAATTAGCAAATGCATTAGGCAGGGCACTATTGTTGAAAATGTTGACTTAAGCTCAGGACCCTTCTGTGCAATGCAAGACAGAAAACTGATAGATTCAAAGATTTGCCATTCTCAACTGAATTTGAATGCTATCAAAATGATATTTCTTATGCTAACTAAACATCTAATTACATTTGGATTTATTAATTGATTTTCACTTCTGTGAAGCATTTTGAACTCCAATTATTGTAAATATATTATAAAAATATTTCTAAATTCAGTATAGAGTCTACAAAATACTAAGGTTATTGACCATGCCAGTAAGATAATTCTAAAAGCTCATTATTTAATAAATTATAACAATTCCAATTTCTTATTTGACATTAGGTAATAATATCATAAAATCTAATGGTATAGATGATCTTAGAAATGATTTAATCTGAAAACCCAACTAATCCTGGGAAATCTCTTCAGCATGTATTGGTCACTATTTTTTCTTTGATAAATTTCTGTGAGGGATCTTGGCACATCACTAATCAACTGATTGTATTACATTTACATTTTAGAAAAATCTTTTATGTTTACCCACAGTCTATCTTTCTGAAACTTCTTGTCTTTTATCACAGTTCTACATAACACAGGAAACAAAAACAATTTCATTTCATCTTTTACATGAAATGACTTCAAACATTTGCAAATTGCTATGGATTGTTTCTTACCTTTTCCTTTCTCTTCCAAAATAAATGAATAACTCTGACATTTTCTGACATGAAGAAAGTTATAGATTTTTAATAATCTGATCAGATTCCTTAGGACCCTTTCATTCATCCAAGAAATTGTTATTATTTTTGTGCTTTGTGTATGAAGAATTGTACAGATAAAATTATGAGCAATTAATTGCAATGCTTGCTTTTATGAAGCTTACATTGTAGCCTAGATGAGAGACACTTAGAAACAAAATCACATAGGTAGGTTATATTAGTATATTAAATATATCAGTATAGATATATTAAAATGTGGTTTAACACATGGTACACAGAACTACTAGCCCTGTACTATCATGTTACAGTAGCATGATTCATCAAATTAGTTTGTACATTATATTTCCTCTATCACATTTTAAACTACATTAATATTATTTATAACAACATTAAAATTATGGTGATTTATTGGTCAATAACATATGATTTCTTTAATATGGGTTTTAGAGAACTTTTAATGAAAAAAATATTTTTTGCAATGCTGAGGATGGAACCCTAGGGCTTTGTTCATGCTAGGCAAGTGGTCCACCACTGAGCTATACACTGAGCCCTGACCTTTTAAATTCCATCTTCCAGATCATATTTTGCCATATTATAAACAAATAAGTAGTGCCCCTCCTCCTAAACAAATGAGGAAATGAACACAAACTTTGGCAGATTTGAAATTATTTCCATGGAACTTATGTTAAATTTCAGACCAAGGTGCAATGAAAGAGAATGAGGTGGAGTTTAAATTCACCCTGAAAGTCTTTGGAAAGTGTCAGGTTGGATTACCAGAGACAATTTCTGTTTGTACTTCTTTTCTAAAGTTCAACAATAAGCCAGAGTGCAATGACTTATTGTTTTCATCCAGCTGAGAAGTAAAAGCCTCTTTTATTCTTTGTACAACTTAGTAATCATAGGATGCTCAAGAAAGGCCTAAGGTAGAAAATGTATTGAACTAGATAGAACTTAGCAATTTAAGGAAAACTGCTGTTCTTGTTCTGTAAAAATGAAAGAGATGATTGAAACTTAAGACATTAAGAGGTAAAAGAAATTGAATTCTCAAGATTAATTTTTTAAAGGACCCAAAGATTTGCTTCTGTTTTTTTTTCTCTCTCTTTTTAAAAGAAAAGTTGTAACTTACTAAAATAAAATGAAATCTTCAAATTCTGTTATATGAAATAGGGGGAAATGACAACAGCATGTGATCTAGACAATTCATGTACAGACAGTGTCCATTAAAAATTGTTACCTTAAATGTGCAAGGCCCTGGGTTCAACCCCTAGCACCGCAAAAAGTAAATAAGCTAAAAAAAATTAGTTTCCTTCAATTTGTCACTGATTTGGAGAGCAAAAGAAATGTGAATATTTCCTAGGTTAAGGCAATTTTAGGTTAAGGAAATTATAAATCTAATTTATATTTCATGAAAGTAATGCTATGATATTAATATTCACTAATAGTGATTTGATTTAATCAATTTTCTAAAAATGACATATTATTTGAATAAACTTAAAGTTATATATGCACATATATATGTATATTCAAATAAAAATTTGATGCATATTTGTATCTTGAGTAAATAAGATAAGGAATAAGAAAAAATGTGACCATCACAAAGGAAATGGTCAGGAAAAACAGTGAATGTGTATACCTAATCATTGTCACCCATCCTGTCATCATGCCGTCATGCTGAAGCTCTTTGACCTTGAGTAAAATCCTGTTTTATGGGTGTCTCTGTGTTTCAGAGAAGTCAGCATGCATCATGGGCTTCATTTTGTGTGTCCATAAAGGGGCCTACAGTTGGCCTACAAGTCAATTTTTAAAACACTTACAACTGTGCCTTCTTTAACAGTCTTCCTGCTCAGAATGTTCAGTGCTGTCTGGACTTGCCTTGCAATTGATCATGGATTTGAAACTGAGAGCTGTGAACTAGCAGGAAAATGATGTGGCAAGAGTTGCCATGCCTAAAGAAAATTCAAAGAAAGGTCTGTTGGGGCAGGTTGTAGTTCCTGGCTCTCTCATAAACAAGAACAGATTCATATCTCCTGAGATCCTTTAGGGCACATAGATTTTGACACTCAATATATGTATATATTTGCAATAAAATGCAATGTAGTACAAATACCAAATATTATATGATGTCCTGAGTAAGTTCCAAGGCAGTATCCCATAATGAAATACATTAACATTTTTGTACCAAAAAGGTATAATAGTCACATTAAGAGAGATATATGGCAATTATAGACTATGTTATAGCAGATTGGATTCTGTTTGCAAAATGAATCAAATATTTTAAAAATATTAGATTTTCAGAGCTGCTGATAGTTTGCTATTTAGAGAAAATATTGTAAGCTTAATTCAGAAAATATTTGATGTGAATTGAATATATTCCTAGTAACCTGTTAGGCATGGGAAAAGATTGTGAGCTTTTTACACAAATTTCAATAATCTAAGGCTTGGATTTCTGCTGGAAAGGGGCTTTCTCTGTAAGGAGTTGGCATGTCTTTGCCGGCAGTGCCTCCTAAGCACTTCACAAGCACTGACTGGCAATTACTCACAGGACAATCATGATGCTAATATTTTTATTCATACTCTTTCTCTCACTGCACTGTAAATTCTTTAGAAGCAGGGATAATGTCTTGTATTTATTTTCTCTGTACCCAACTCATTGCTTGGAATGTTGAAAGTGTAAATATATTGGCTCAGGAGGCTAAGACAGGAAGATCACAAGTTTGTGTGATAAACAAATCTAAGTCCTGATTGTGGTTCCCAGCACTTGATAGTTCTATGGTGGGAACATAATATGAATGCAGCTGAAAAAAAATTACAGTAAGTAAAAGACACAGTCACTTGTCACATGGGCATTTCATTTATAAACTATTGTGAATTTAATTCAAAAGGTTGACTATTTTCTGAAGAAATGGTATTTCTTATACATTACTTTTACTTGCCACATCTGTTAAGGAAAAAAGAAAATAATCACAATATCTACTATATACCATTTCTTTGAAAAATGATTTTAAGAGCAAAATTGTGCCACACCAATATTATTTAATCAAGGAACTCAGGAGAGTAAACAAGCGTTTAAAAAGATAATGGTTTTGGAAATAGCATTATGAGAAGAGGAAGAAACTTTTGAAAAAAGTAAATGAATGTTGTATAGAAGAGGTACAGTGGTAATTAAATACAGATAAATAGATTTGAATAGGCTAAACCAAAAAGTTTTCACTAGGAAAGCCCATTGCAAATGCTGAGGCATGAGTGTATAAGATGTAATACAGATAAAAAATTTAGATCTATTGATTATCTTCTCTTCTGATTTAATGGATATAATTTAATAAGACACACTCTTTTATCCAATAAAACATGTTATTAAAGTTAAAATCCATAACTACAAAGAGGAATCACCAGATTTCACTAGACTATCATGACCTTGATATGAATCATTACTTACTATCGAATATTTCAACCATAAAACTTACATGCAAAAGTTTCAGCAAAATTAGCTATCTTGGAGAGGAAGGATAACAAAACTTGACAGAAGTGGAAACATGACTGAAATAATCAGAAGCTGCCTCCTTGGAATATGGTCCATCCAAAGGCTTGGATATTTCTGTTTAGGGAACAACAGGGAATATCAGGCAGGACCCTGACAACATGCTTTCAAAAGATCACTTACCTAGGGAAAATGGACTGAGTAGTACCAGAGGCCACAGCTTTTGAACATTTGTACTTTTAGGAAATCATTTGGCCCCAGGGGCCATCAGCCCTTTCCTTGGCTTTTTGATATCTAAAATGCTGTATGCCAGAATGTGGCCAGATAAGGACTAGAAAATACTTGAGATAAGACCCTGTGCCAGGATACTCCCTAACCTAAAGAAGAAAATGACAATGTCAGGACTTTCATTAGTGCAGGATTTTTACAGTCGAAGGAAGACAAAAAACATGTACAAGTCTTAGAAGGAAAAAAAACCCATGAAATTTAAAGAAAGCAAATCTTCATTTGTTTCTCGTAGTATATACCCTGATGAATTCACCTTTTATATATTGCTAGGTAGCACTATCTTTCTTGTTTTTACACATGGGGTTATTTTCTTTGCATTATGTCTGTAGATTTCTCTTAGACTTTTCTTAATCTCTTAAGAATTTCTGAAAGTTTTTCAGGCATACTGTAGGCATAATTTTCTTTCCTTGTATAGAGGCATTTCTGTTCTAATAACTGTATTGTTTTCCTCTAAACTAGGACTATTTTTAATTTCTCAATTTCCCTTAACTACTGGGAGACCAAATTGATGTTTAACAATTTAACCAATTTAGAGATAGATCTAAAGTGTTTTTGCTATAAATTGTTTAAGACAGTTTTTCCTAATAGAACACTAACAATTTAAAACAGTCAGCAGAAAACAGAGACTAGCAAGAAGCATGGCTGAGAAACCTTAAGAGAAGGAGAAGATCAACCTCCCTTGTGCACAGATTATTTGTTCTGCTCATTCCCGTGTAAAAAAACAGCCCAAGAAAAGCAGAAGTACTAAGAACTAGAGGGAATGGAACTCCCCAAGCACAAAATCAGTTTATTATTTTTTTCCCAATTTGTTTCCACACTAAAATATGGATGAAAATTAGAACTCTGGAAGATGCTATCAGAGATACATAGTACCTGCTGTGTTCATTCACCTGCATATAAGGGAAGGGATGAAGGTGAACTTTGATAGAAATTAAGAAAAATTTACTTCTGATATCATTTTGTCCCTTTAGTTTTTTTTCTTATTTATTATTAACATTTTTTTTCACTAATTTACTGACAAACTGACCTTAAGCTACTTTTTAAGTGACTGAAATCTTGCGCTTCAGGTAGTGTATTTGACTCCAAGGTGTTTGGACTTCATGGTAAAATTCTCATTCTAACATCTGTCCAGCTGAATTTGATAATTTCTTGAGAGAAAAATGAAAATAGATTTGATAAGTTTCTTTGTTTTCCTACCGCATATTTTGAGTAGCATGTCCATGTAGTTAGTAGTGACTTCATTTTACCATGTCACAAATAGTATCAATGTTATATTTTTCATACTAGTAATACCATGTATTATATTCAGGACATAAAGTTTACTTTAGTTTTACCAAATGTTTATTCCCCTATCTTGTAGATGCTCACTTTAACAGAAAAAAGATAAACAAATAAAACAGCCACATTAATAATTTTTACTGGTGATTGGGCTTGATACTTTTGGTCTTGATGAAGATTCATCTGTACTCAAACTAAATAAATTCAATTATTATTTAATATGAATATGTAGAAAATTATTCCCTGTAAAGAATTCCTCCCTTGATGTTTAACCTGGCCTCCTCCACCACCAAATCATTGATTTTGACAAAATTAAAACAAAAATAAACCTCTCCGAGACTCTCTGGCAGGATGGAAAATTGGAAATTAATAAGTTCTCCTAAAAAGTAACATCCCAATATATTATTGTAATGTTTAAATATTATGTTTAAAAATATGAATAGACTATGAATCCTATGGAATAGACATTGGAAAAGAAACTTGTATATTAATAATTGCATATGAAATAGTATATGCCAAGGAATTTTTAATGAAACAAAAGTTAAGTTCTTTTCTCAAATTAGATAGCTCCTGGAAATTTCAGCCATAAGAAGAGCAAACTCAGGAGTGTACAGTTGATAGTGTGATAATAAACAAAAATATGAACAAATTTAATGTTAACTATTTTTCCTTAGACAATTAGTACTTGCAATTATAGAGCAACTAAGTAATTCTGAAATATGGCGAGAATGATGTCTATGAATTTGCTTATCCAGAGCAAGACCACATGAGCCAATGAGATGATATGGCAAATACGTTAAATTCCAAAAGATTATCTAATGTGAAAACCTGAAGTATCTTGAGGTTACACATAGATGGGTTAACACTCTTGTTAGTGGCTCACTAACAAGTCAGAAAGAATCTGAGAAACTTCTGTGGCATTGACTGGAGGAAAGGAACAGATGTCAGCACTGAAATTCCACCCTATCATCATACTTCTTTTCCCAGAAAAACAAACCCTTAATCCTCAGAGGGAAGAACAGCAAACCTTCTCTCTTGAGGACACTAATGGAAGCACATCGCTTAGAATGAAGTAGTAGTTCATTAGGATGAACTACTCCTGAGTTAGGGGCAGGCATCCATCTGTGAATGGGAAGACCTGTCAGTCATGCCTAAATGCAGAAATTTCTAGTATTTTAACATAAAATATTAAATTTTATAATAAGTAGGATTAATCAGATAAGTAGGATTAATCAGATATAATAAGTAGGATTAATCAAATTAAGGCAAGCAGAGGGTTGAGTTTTTGCAATAGAAGAAAGTGGAACAGAATAATGACAGATAAGGAAGCAGGAATTGATCACATGATTTATTTCATATTGAAAGGCCTCACTGACGAGTTCTTGTTGGAAATAATTATAGATAGGTAACCTGATAGCAACAAAAATGAGAATTCCAGCATGCCAGGGTAAATGGGACAAGATTATTCTGGAATATTTACCAGTGGACATTCTGGAAAAAACAATGACTGACACTTGGAACTGACATACTGCTCCCAGTTAGGAAACTCGAACAAGGAGTAGGATTGAGATTTTATTATCTCTTTATTTATTAAGAAATATGATGGAGGTGAGGAATGTCACATGAAAGTAAACATAACATGCATTATTCAGTTCCAGGGATAGTGAGGCAGCCAACAAAAATATTCAGTTTAACAGGACATGCTATATTCTCCATTATATAAAAGTGTTCTGAACTCTCAAGGTGTTTACATATATATCAAAGGAAATATTTATTACATAGGCAGGAGGGTCATATTTTCTGCCTCTTTTGTACTATTTTGGTTTTAGTGTTTTGTAAGAACTACAATTAAAAAAAAATTGAATGACATTCCATAGCAAACTTTCTGCCATAACAAGTAACACACATTGAGTGGCTTAAGATAACGGATGTTTATTTTTTCACAACTTTGGCTAAAAGTCAAATAGGTTTGCAGGGTCAAGTTCTCTCTGAAATTGGAGTTGTGACTAATTTCTTGTTTTTTCAGCATCTGGTACCCTGTGGCATTTATTGGTTATGCAACAATAATTTCAGTCTTGCTCATTGTCTTCACATACCCATTTTCCTTCTATGTCTTTATGTCTCTGTATCTTTACATGAAATTCCTCTTGTGTCCAAGTTTATTATTTTCATAAGGAAATCAGCCACGTTGAATTAAGGCCCATTCTAATATGAATTAATTTTAATGATTAAATTTTCAAACAATATTCCTAAATAAACTGACATCCAAAGGTACTGAGAATTAAGATTTCAATGTGTATTATGGTTTTGGATGAACCCATGGGGAGAGGAAGGTATAATTTTGCCCATAAGTGTTGTGAAAACTAAATTAAATTTAAATTGATGTTAGCTTTATCAGAAAAAAATTAGAAATTAAGAGTAAACTTCATGTGATCACTTAGTGGCAGAGTACAGAAAGAATGTTCTTGTGGATGGGAGTACAAGCAGCTTATGCATCTGCATCAAGACACCTAAGGACACTGGAGAGAGAGGAGACTCATGTCTCCCAAGACATTAAAAGAAAATTTATAATCTTGGGAAATTGTTGTTTCTGAGATCTCACTCTTATCAGCCTGAAGATTAAATGCAAGACTTTTTAATGTTTCCCATCATTTTATACCAGTTCAATTTAGTGAGGAAAACTGTCATCACAAATAATGGCATAATCAATTCAAAGAAATATTAAGAAAAAGGGCTGGGAAAGAACACAGAGAAATATGACTTAAAAAGTACATTGGAAATCAGCAATCCACTGTGTCATACAAGAAGTCTATATAGAATCTTTATAAAAATATGCAGAGAGAATAGAAGAATGAGAACACAGAACTGAATTTGCTTATTAGAAACTAGTTGTTAGATTTTATTAGGTGGTTTCTATTAAAGTAAGAAATGTGGGAACATTGCAGAAAAGAATTTCTGTGCACGTTATAGTATGGCAATTATTAAGAAATTGCTGGTTAAATGATGGAGAGATGAGGCTGCAGCTCATGGCCACAGTACTTTGGAGGGAAGTGTGTGTGTGTGTGTGTGTGTGTGTGTTTAATAAAGAAGACATGTGTACAATAATTACCTCTATGTATAAAGCCAAATAATTAACTTTTCTTGCTTTTCTGCATTTGAAAAGATCCAGTGATTGATTGTGAGAGGTGGAAAACCCACTAAATAGGTTCCACTCCCATTATAATTGGAAAATCTGCTTGATTCTACTCCTCAATCATTACTCATAATCACTATACAAACTCGAAATCTAGATATGTGGTTGTCAAGGTGCCAGCTACAGGAAAGCTCTGATTTCTAGAATAAGTGGCCTCAGTTCTTTCATGTCATTTTATTTTCCCAGATAGACTGTTTAACAGTCTGAATGAAAGATGACATGGATTGAAACACAAAATGTGCTTTAAAGCAACCTGATTTGCAAAGAAAATTTAATAATTTTATTCAATTTAGCTGCTGTCTGTATTTAAAACAACCAACAAATGGAAAATGAACTAATTTTTGTAAACTAATTCATTATGAAGTAAGTTAATTATTTGTGATTTAAAACTTATAATTCTAATCTGATGCAAAATATTTATTTGTATAATAGTATTACAAATTTTAGAATAGTACTGAACACCAAGAGCCAACCCAACAAACTTCTTTTTAGATATTTTTGACTAACTTTAGTAGAACTATGCAGACAGACAGACATGCCTTAATTCATAATTACTTTGTGTAATCCATGGTTCTGGGAGAAAAAACAACTCTTACAGGGAATTTGGAAAGAATAAGCATGTTTGCTTATGAAGAGAAAACACCAACAGTTGAAACACTGTTAATATTGTAATATTGTATGGTTGAAGGTGACTAGGAATTCATTAAATACCTTTCTTTCAAAAAGCCTTATATTCTGTACTGTCAGTTTTAGTAACTTACACTTACTCTGAAGGGCATTTTTTTCCCCAGAACGTTCTGTTTTTTAAATTGTGGCTGAGATAATATTCTCAAGAACATTATCAATAGTTGTGTTGTTCCTTATGTATCACACTGAATTCTTCCAGGATTTAATTTGGTTGAAAATAAAAGAAAGAGAAAGCACTTTTATCTTTTATTTTTCTCCCACATGTATATTTTACTACAGAAATGAATTTCAATATCTTTCTGTGGAAGCATGGGTTTTAATTATTTTCTCAGGGACGAACAATTCCAATTTCCCAAGTGATAAGTTAATGTGTAATGTTCGATTACATATCACATTTCATTATATGCGACTGGGTAATACCCATGTGAAAGTTCCTCCCTGAAAGCAGACCACTAAAGTACCATTTGGCATACTGATGATTTAGTACATAAAAATGGTACTTTAGTATCCAGAAATAGTTAACAAAACATGAAAAACTGCATAACTTAGTTGAAATATTTTAATAATACCAAATTCCTTATATTGGCAAAGCAATTGCAAAAACTGCTATCATAGTTTAGGCACAATAAATCCAACAGATACATTTTGTTCTTTCTGTTTCACAAATGAGGACATAACAGTTGTAAAAGGGTTTCTTTTCCTGAAGTATCCTTGGCTATTAAGTAGCAGGACTAGACATTTTATACAGATCTGACAATAAGTCTTAGGCTGGTTCCTACAATAATAGTTCCTCTTGTTTCAGACATTTGAGGCTATTTAAATTCTCTTCGAAGTGGAAGAAATCATCTCAACATAAGATATTAAACGAGCAGTTTTTAGTATATAATCAAGGAAATGCAAAACAAATATCTCCAAGTATATGATATTCATATACTTATGTAAGATAGTATTGAAGGCAAATAAGATAGATGTGGTCTGATAGGGTATAAATTATATTTTTCTTTGTTTAGGACTTCTGAAAAAATATGATTGTTGGTTAGCAGAACAAGTATTTCTCTAGCAGTACAGCAGACGTTTTCTTTCTAGTGACATGCGTGAGTGGGTGGTGAGTATTTCAGATCAGAACATTGAGTTCTTGTGAACAGACAAAGAATATATAATGGCTAGATTTACTTTTTTTCTCTCTCCTTTTTTTCCTCTCTCTCTTGGCCATCACACAATCTTTCAGAATTGAATGCCAACCTCTTTTCAAAAGAAGAAAATACGAAAGCAATGCTAAATCAATCTTGGCTACAGATAACCTCTATGAAAGATCAGTTCTTCATGCTTTGTCTTCTTTGAGAAATAATTCCAAAATGCTTAATTAGACCAGTAAGCAATTATATTTTCTCTTTTCTGAGGATTAAATGAATTTGTAATTTTGTTATCAGTTAATACATTTGTCAAGGCTAGAAAGATATTTCTTCACTTAGATTATATGTAGAGGAAAGTTCATGAGAGATTATAGAAAAGGATAACTATTAAGTTGGGAACAAATTTATTTCCATAGGAGGCTAGACACAATATATAAGCAAAGAAAAGTATAGGTTCATTTTTTATTCTTCTCTGAGTAATAGTAATCAAGTAAAATAAGAACTCAGTTTGAGACTACATGTATTTTGAGGAAATAAGTCATAATTTTTTTTCAACCCAAGTCTTCATGTCCTAAGAAGTTATGGCAATATTTTATTTCAAATTGATAGAATTCTTAATTTTCATCTTGTCAGAATAACTAGTTGTCTGGTTGTAATCCTTGTTTATAATAACATGCGTATGAATATGCACAAATGTTTCACATGCTCCGTGCATTAGTTTCCCTTTCTGAGAAGTAGAAAAATAAGCCTACGTTGGAGAGTTAACTTGAGGATTAACTGATAATATGAAATGCAGTTTTTTTGCTATTTCTGATAATGGTATCAAATGGAAGTGGTAGATGGTAAGTGAAGAATACTCTTAAAAAAGAAAAAAGTAAAAGGGGGCAGAAGTATATATTCGGTACTTGGTTAAAGTCATCCAAAAGCTAGTTCTGCCATCTTCAGCTCATTGCCCCCCTCCAACTTTATATAGAAATGATTAGCAATTCAGTGGATTTGAGAGGGAGAATGTCTTAGATTTTAAAAGACTTGTCGGATGATGGGGATTTTTCCCTATTTCAAGACTAGCTCAGGGAGTTTTAAAAGATTTGATGAGATAGGGGAGGGAAGGATATAGGACATAAGACTGACATCTCAGCTCCAGCCAGATGCTTCCTTAGCTGATAAATCTTGGCTTGCTTTTTGTCACTCTTGGAGAGAACCGTGTTGAAAGGGGTTTTGTGAGCATATGGCTTGTCCCTCTGGAGAGTCTGATCACAGACTCATAGATTTTGTCTGGAGAAATCTCAAGGTGCTAGACTGGGTTGGCCACATTCACCTGTACTCACAGTTGCAAGGGGAAGACATGCTGAGTCTCTGTGCCTCTACAGAGGGAACCAAACCTGTGTCTCCAGTGGTTGAATTGAAAGGGTATCATTCTGGAAAGGAAAGAGCAGTGTTAGATATCCCTATAGCAGAGGAATATAGTTTCCAAAAAACCTTCAATTCATCTCATGAAAGAATAAAAATATTATTTGAGTATATTTGCTATCAAAAAAGACAAATGCTGGATTAGAGAAACACTACTCAGGACATTCACTAACAGACATACTGTTTCACCTTCATTCTTATTTTTCCATCCCCACGAGGTCTAGAGGTATCACAGTCTGA
The DNA here is from genome assembly GCA_028644305.1 of Xerus rutilus. Lineage (NCBI taxonomy): Eukaryota > Metazoa > Chordata > Mammalia > Rodentia > Sciuridae > Xerus > Xerus rutilus. The sequence goes on along the minus strand of CM053404.1, from coordinate 123,576,576 downwards.
TGAAGAAAATAGTGGACATGCCAGCATGTGATATTACAGCATGCACAGTCTTACAGCTCTGTGGGATTCTCAGGTCGAACTCTGGCCAGAGAGGGAATGTGTTTACAATGAATGACAGCTTATACTGTGGACATTGATCTTAGCTGGACTTTCATAATACCTAATTAGTTGAGTAATAGATAAAGTAACAAAGAATAGTTTTTCATCTAACTCTACTATCCAGGAGTGAGAAGGCAAGATGGCAAAAGGACTCTCTAAAGGGAGAAGTGAAAAAGGAGTATGTTTGTTATACACTGAACATCAAATTCAGTTTTATAAAAGAATTACTACATCATTACTAGTTAGATTCTCAAAATGTTATATGGATCTGCCCTCTCAGTCCAAACCACTTAAATTAATAGCACTAGTTTCTGATTTGGTCTTTCTGACTCTCACTGTTTCTCCATTTCTTCTCCTCCAAAAAGGAAAAATGAGTTTCTCAGAATTCAATTCAAGTTGATCTAACTGTTCTGCTTAAGGATTTCAGTGGCTTTGTATAACACTCAGCACACAATTTGGAGTCTTTGCTTTGGACTGCATGATCTGTCTTTTGGATATTTCTTCAGCTTCTTTTTGAGCCACTTCCTACTTCCTCCACTGTGCTGCAAATTTTCTAATCTTTGATCATCTTCAGGCTGTTGACAATCTCTTTGGCAACACACAGTTCTAAGTGTCAATCCCTTCTATTTCTATAGACAGGCAAGGCATCTTGTTCCTATTCCACATTCCTTCTTCAAAACAGACTTGCCTGACCTCCATACCTAAACTTTCTCATGTATTTTTTTTTTCATACCAGGGATTGAACTCAGGGGTACTCAACCACTGAGCGTCATCCCCAGCCCTATTTTGTTTTTTATTTAGAGACAAGGTCTCACTGTTGCTGAAGCTGGCTTTGAGCTCTCAATTCTCCCATTTCAAACTCCCAAAGTGCTGAGATGACAGGCATGTGCCACCACTCCAGGCTTCTCATGCATTTCTTAATCTCAATTAATTATTTTCTCTTTAATAGCATTTATTTAAAACTGTGACATGTACCAAAACATAACTTTTCATTGCTCATTCATTTTCCTGAAAATATGTGTCTCCACAACCCAAATAACGTCTGCATATGGTGGTATTCTAGTGTTTATGGAATGAATTCCATATCATAATTGTCATCAAGACCATCATTATCACCTCCACTACCATATATGCAGGCCCCCAGGGAGCTGTGAAATGAAAGAAAGCATGGAAAACTTACCACCTACTTACTTTTTATGCCATTATGAACTTGAGCATTTTTTCAATAAGATGTAAGTTTGAAATTGTGCTCTATATGAATTAAAACATTTAACTAATCCAAGCTTAGTTTCTTTATCTGTTAAAAGGGAATGTAATAATACTTGATTAAATGATTGATGTGTTTAGTAAATTAAAACATTATCCGAGCCTAAAACTGGAAGTTCCCAGTACACTCTGAGATGATGTTCCTTTTCCAAATGTCAATAATTCAATGACATATCTAAGTCATGAATTTATATATTTATAATGTGAATTTATGGCTGAATACATATCTCTGCCAGAAAATAAGTACTAAAATGCCTTCTAGGGGGGTTGGGATTGTAGCTCAGCGGTAGAGCGCTTGCCTCGCATGCGTGGGGCCCTGGGTTCGATCCTCAGCACCACATACAAAGCAATAAAAAAAATAAAAGCTATTGTGTCCATCTACAACTAAAAAAATATTTTTAAAAAAATGCCTTCTAGGGCATGAGCTAAAGTCATGGAAATATCTCTGATATCACTGCTGTGGAGGATCTAGGTGGTAGGTACTACAGAGATGACTCTGGTGGGTGAACATAGACAACAAGAAATAATATTTAAAGACCTTGATTCTCAGTTTGAATAGGTAAAATAAATACCCAAGCCCAAATGTAAAAGTAACACCAGAGAAACAACTAATGATACTATTGTTAAGAAGTTAATTAATTCCTGATAAAAACCCAGTAAAACACAGTATTGAACTGATTTTAATACAAAGACAACTAAAATTCTTTAAGATGCTAAGCCTTTAACAGGTCTAAGAATTATTGAGAGATCTTATTACAATATGGAACTTAAGTCAGTATGTATGGACTAGAGCCTAGGATTTTTCATTTTCTACAAGCTCTCAGGTGGTAGTGATTCCAGTTATCTGACCACACTTGACGTAGCAAGTCTTTAAAGTGAGGTCACAGATGAATATAATAAGAAACAAATGAAAAATTTTGGAAATGATAATAATTGAAAATGAAATCAAACAATTCAAAACACGAGATGTCTAGGTTAAACAAAGTCAAAGAGTTCACGTAAAGTCACTCAGCAAAGATTCAGTCAACACAGTTAATGGGAGTAAAAAAAATATACATAATATTAGAGCTCTCTTGCTTTGATTTGGACTCAGATTGGAAATTACACAGTCAGCTCTCTTGGTTCTTGGATGCAGTTTAGTACTAAAACTTAACCCATCAACTTTCCAGGTTCTTAGACCTCTGGACTCTGACCAACACCATATCATTTTGTCTCTTGTTATCTTCAGCTTGGTGACAGCAGGTGCTGGTAAATCACAGGCTCAATACCAAATACAATTGATTATGAGAAAATTATTTATATATATATTCCTCATAATATTTTTGATCAAAGTGCTGATGAGAGGTAAATTATACTGGTATGTATATGAGTTAAAGAAAAAGAATGAACTTATTCTAGTAAAAGTTTTAAGTAAAAACTAGAAAATATGTGTGAACTGAAAAGCAGAAGAAATTAAATTATAAAAATCAGACATTAAGAAAGCAGAAAGAGTAAATTCTGGGTGAGAGAACTATACCGATAATAAACAAAATCAAAATCTGATTATTTAAAAGACTAAAAATGCAAGATAATCAGTCAAGTCAAACTATGAGAAAAGGAAAAAGTACAAAGATGTATTGCAAAAATAGAACCCAGATTGATGAAAACTGCTTAAAAACCCTAACACATGAAAACATTAACAAAAATACATTTGAAAAACAGTAATATGGATAATATTTAAAAAGCAATCTCAATTAACATTAATGAAATAGAGAAACATTGAATCAATGTTGAGGTAACCTTCTTTAAAAATATTTTAGAAAAAATTTCTGGTCTATGTAATTTTGAAGATGTTTTAGCAAGTCTTTCAAGAAATGACTAAACCCAACTTATATGTTATTCAGACAATAGAAAGAGAACCAGGTCCCCGATAAATTTTATGAAACTTGAGGATCCCCTATAATAAAACTGGACAAAAATTTTATGAGAAATTAAAATTCTAGAGCAAATTCATTTATGATCACAGATACAGGAAGGAGGAGCATATTGTTTTGAAGTCAAAACCTGTGCTACATGTGTGTAGAACACATCAGGTTAAAATCTGTTTTGTTCAAGCATATATAGACAAGAGTTTTGGTATCAGAAAATTTAACTATGTGTTTATACATTTAAAAAATAACATGATAATCTCAGGCACAAAATTGAAATATTTTATAACACTTCAACATTAATTAATAAATAAAAACAAAAACAAAACACTTTGTAAATCAGATACTAAAGTTAACTTGATAAAATAGTATTTGTTAAGAATCTGCATCAACTATTGTTTATTGATAAAATCTTAGAATATGGTGAATATTGGTTAGTGTCATCACCTCAAATTGAAAGTGTTTTTTCTTAGCACTTTGTGATGTCCCTGGCAATAAAGTAGCATTGGTCAGAAAGAATGCAAAGGCTGGCCAACAAGTAGGTTGTATAGCATAAGGAGAGGCATTTTAGGCAGCCTGGAAATTAATGGCTGTGAGACTGTTGGAAAATGGCTAAACATCTTCTGCTACATTCAATTGAGTCCAGCCAGGGTCAGCAGGAGCTGTTGCTTCCCCCATATCTCTATTTCTTTTTCACCTATATTTATTTGTTTATTTTTTATTTATTTGTTTGTTTATTTTTCATAAATTTTATGGTGCATTATAGTTGTAGACAGTGGTGGGAGTTGTTACTCATGCATGCACAAAATATAACAATATCATTTGGTCAATATCACTCCAAAGCACTCCCCATTCCTACTTTTCTTCCTTTGATTTTCAGGAGATCCCTGTACCCTCTCCCTTTATTTAACTTTTTCCTCTCTATCTTTCACCTATAGGAGAGGAAATATGTGCCCTTGATCCTTTGAGTTTGGCTTATTTTGCTTAAAATAATGGCTTCAAGTTCCATTCATTTTCCTGCAAGTGATATATTTCATTTTTCTTTATGACTGAATACAACTTTATTGTGTATAAAAACTATAATTTCTTTATCAGTCATCTACTGAAATACATCTAGGCTGGTTCCATAGTTTCACTATTGTGTAGTGTGATGTTCAGATTCAATAATATATTTGATGTTATCTTTTTATTTCAACACAGATAAAGGATTATTACATTCCATCACAGGAAGTGCTGCCAATTACTATTTCAATATTCTTTCAAACTATTGTTTTAAAAAGTGGTCTGTTAATTTTGAAAGTGTTTTTAGATTTCTATTTGAATGTATTAAAAACTGTTTATTACATAGAATTTCTATGAAGATTAAAAGTATCTGATTTATAAATATTCCATTAGCTGCTAAATATTAAAAGAGGGTATCACATGAGAAGAATATGGACCAGAATATGGTGAAAAATTTTCTTATGTTTGTTATTAGGAAATAATAGCTTTGTGAACAAATCATTTTCTTACGTACGACCTTGAGAAGGTAGAGCTCTATTGAGCTTCTCACTTTGGGCCAGAGGTTTTGGTTTCTCCTAATATTTTCACAATCACTGTAATGATAAATGACAATCATTAAGTGAATGACATTTTGTACATTCAGTCACTTTTCAGAGGGCTCAATAATTTTAAAAATGGTAAATGAGAGTATATGTAATTCAAATCATAAAATTCTGCATAATTCATCCTAGACAATTTTTACAAACATCTTCTTTTTATATATTTGAAGCAAATTAAAAACAATACTTGTGTTCTATTATGGAAGCTTACTGAGAAAGAACCACAATATGAATATTATTAATAATTACACATTGCACTTCTATAATGTTTTAAGGATCTTTAGGTACTATTTTTTAAAGTTGTTGATGGATCTTTGTTTTATTCATTTTTTTATTTGTACGTCGTGCTGAGGATCGAACCCAGTGCCTCATGCATGCTAGGCAAGTGCTCTATTACTGAGCCACAATCCAAGCCCTACTATCAAATATGACCTTATTTTTAATTTCCTATAGGGACTTAAAGTATAAGTCAGATATAATTGTTATCAGTATTTAATAAAAACTTTCCTTCAACGTATGTGGGAATTAAGCTGGAATGTTATGAGTTTTGCTCAATGTAGGAATTTTAACAATTCATATTCTATAACAGTTTCACCTGTTAAACCCTACTTGAATATCAATCTTGAGATTTTCTGCTGAAAAAACATTGAATATTTGCTGTAGCATGTTGCCTTGGCATTTCTTCAGTTTTTTTTTTTTTAAACTTCTTTGTTATTTGCTACATGTATTTCTGAAAGAATGATAAAAGTAATTCTGCCTTTTCATTGTTTGTATCATCTTAATGAATTCATGTTTTTCTAATTTAACTTTTATATTCATTCCAAAATAGTCATTAGAAAATTTATCTTATTCATATTACATCTAAAATGGAATTTTAAAAGAATGATCTTTTCAAAGATAAAGTGATTATTTTTGAAGAAGAAATGAAAGTCTTGCATAAATTGTTTTTACAGTTTTAAATTCCCTGTACACTGCAGCTCTGCTCTTATGTTACTTTCAAGCTTCCCCTAATTGATTATACTTAATAAACAAAATATTAAAGCAACATTCAGAATTTTAAAATGGGAATAAATTGTTCTTACAGAAGAATGCTGGTTCAAAATTTAGGAAAAAATAATATGAATAGAAAAATTACCATAGAACAACCATTAGAGTAAAAACTAACTAAGGCACAAGTCATAAATTTACATCAAATCATTAAATTATGGACCATGAATATTTTTAAAATCTTATATATTATTTCATAGAATGCAATTTAAAAACACAGGGAAAAAGTGGATGTATTTGGCAAATATTACCTTAATGAAGCAATCAGTCTTAATATAGTCAATGATGGTACCATTAGAAAACTACCAAGGTAAACGTATATTCATCCTAAACAACATTTTAGTGCACCAAAGAATGATTAACTTTTCAAATTGTTTTTCATGGTTTTATAAGAAAGCTAATAGAAGACATAAAGTCATATCAAAAGGGTGCTTGTTTTCAACCAAAAGGAATATTTTTTCTTTACTAATAAATACAACTAGTTACAAATGAATATACAAGAAACCCATCTATGTCCATTTTATGTAATTATTTTTTCTACTGATAAGAACCTACTAAAAATCATGCTCTCACACACTAGTATTGTGAGTTTAGACTTTATACATTGTAGGAAAAAGAAATTCTTAGATCTATTATTTAATTGATAGACATTTACCAAATAAGTAAATAGACATTGATAACGTGCATGTTTTATGTATGAAAGTATATGAACTTTTCACTCTTAAACACATACTTTGTGGGGCTTGAATCCTTAGTTCTGCAGAATTGATATGGCTGTAAAACAATATTACCATAATTAAAACAAAATTAATAGATTTTTAAATTATCAACTAGCACATAGAAAAAATTTTTCAAAATCTTTATATTAAAGTTCTAGACCATAGGAGCTTGGTTAATACAAAATGCCAAACTTATATAAAATAGCAAATTTAATAAAAAAGCTGATTTTCCTTTTTTGAGCTCCATTGACCTACAGTGCCTTTTACTTCACTATCCCAAATTCTTATATGGGTAGACAGTGTTTCATCTCAGAGAATGTTTTAACCTAGAATTATTTGCAGTAGTTAATTGGAAAATATGAAGACTTTGTTATCAATTTGTGGGTGAAAATAAAACAAAAAGATGAATGCAGGATCCTTATGTCCAGTTACATCACCTGAACCATTGATAAACAGAGAAAGCACTTTGACATTCTCTAATAATAAAGTCAAGTCATATTCCAATAGTAGAAGCTATTGTACATTTTATGAACAGATAAGAAAATACTTTTTTATCATGTTGTGATTTCACCAGGCTGAGTAATACTGCTGAAATATTTGTATATGTGGTTATTTGATCTCATTTTTACTCAAAAATTACAGAAGCACATGAGCTTTCATGCTGACAGAAATCTTTCAAGTGCTGGGGCTTGGGATATTCATATCATCTTGAAATGCTCTGTGCATCCTGAAGCACCAAGTCTAGCCTAGTGGTACTGTATCTCATAGAATGTTATTCTGGAATGTATATTTTAGATTTTCTGAAAAAATATTGATGCTGGGGGCCTAAAACTTAGAGTAAGATGAAGGCATGTATGTGAGGGATAAATTCAGGAAAGGAAAGCTAAGAATTGTGGCCATATATTTGAAAAATGGTGTTCTCCCAGGGGCATGAGGGGATGCTTGTCAACAAGGTGAACTGAACTAAGGGAGTATGTTCTCCACCATGAAATACTATTTAAAAAAAAGGAGTCTCCAGTAATTATGTTTTAACATGTGTAATTAAGATCAATGGATGCAAAAATGGAAAAACTTCAAAGTTACAAATATAATTTCATTCTTCTTTAAGGCTGAGGTACATTCTCTTGTGTATATGTACCACATTTTCTTTATCCATTCATCTGCTGAAGGGCATCTAGATTGGTTCCATAATTTAGCTATTGTGAATTGAGCTGCTATAAACATTGATGTAAATGTGTCACTGTAATATGCTGATTTTAAGTTCTTTGTGCATAAACTAAGGTCAAATAGTGTTTTCATTACAAGTTTTCTGAGAAATCTCCATATTGCTTTCCAGAGTGGTTGCACAAATTTGCAGTCCCACCAACAATGTATGAGTGTACCTTTGTTCTTATATCTTCACCAACTCTTATTATTGCTTGTATTCTTGATAATTGCCATTCTGGCTGGAATGAGATAAAATCTTAGAGTAGTTTTGATTTGCATTTCTCTAATTGCTAGAGATTATGAACTTTTTTTTATATATTTAATGATTGATTGTATGTCTTCTGTGATGTATCTGTACAGTTCCTTAGCCCATTTATTGATTGGGTTATTTTTTTCTCAGTGTTAAGTTTTTTGAGTTTTTTTATATATCCTGGAGATTAATGCTCTATCTGAGGTGCATGTGGTAAAGATTTTTTTTTCCCCATTCTGTAGGCTCTCTTTTCACATTATTGATTGTTTCCTTTGCTGAGAAGAAGCTTTTTAGTTTGAATCCATCCCACTCATTGATTCTTTTTTTATTTTTTTTGTACTGGAGATTGAACTCAGGGGCACTCAACCACTGAGCCACATCCCTAGCCCTATTTTGTGTTTTATGTAGACAGGGTCTCACTGAGTTGCTTAGCACCTCGCCATTGCTGAGGCTGACTTTGAACTTGCGATTCTCCTATCTAAGCCTCCCTAGATGATGGGATTACAGACATTATTTCTTGTGCTTTATATTATGGTTGCAAGTAAATGGATGGAACTAGAGAATATCATCTGAAGTGAAATAAACCAGTCCCCAAAACCCAAAGGCTAAATGTTTTCTCTGATAAGTGGATGCTGATCCATAGTGGGGGAAGGGGTAAGGAAGAATGAAGGAACTTTGGAATGTGCAGAGGGCAGTGAGGGGAGGGGTGGAGCTGTGAGGTTTGGGAGGAGAGTATAATGGGACAGATATTATTACCCTATATAACATAACATAACAGTGAGGAGCATGTGGACAGGGGAAGAGATAAGGAAAGGAGGAAATTCCAGAGACCATAAAAAGAATAGGTCAAACTCCCCCAATGGGGTCCCTTCTCTTCAGAGAAGTCTATCTCTGTATCTTGGTTGCTTTTGCAATAAACATGATTCTTGCTTGCTATTTCTGTGTCCTGTTTTTCAATTCTTTGCTGAATAGAGACAATGAACACAGTACCTCTAGACCCAGTATGTGTTCAAACTAAAACAGAAGTAAGTTTCATGAATGAGCTGCTGCTACAACAGAAACCTAAAATATGAGGCAATACAATAGTGGTCAGTCAATACAGACCCACAGAGTTTGAAAAGCTGGTAACCCTTGTTTTGCATCATAGTTGATAAACTACTTTCTTTAATAATTTGGAAAGCACAGCACATGGCCATTGAGCCTGTATCTGTGGATAAATAGTTATGAAAATCAAAATATGAATGTATCTTGTCTATTCCTTGCTGCTCTATTTAAATGAGTACAATAAAGAAATAACTTCAGTCGAGGTTTAATTTATTTTCAAAACAATATGGAAGGGAAAGTCCAGAAACATGGGCTTCTGCAGCATTCATTGGATAATTCAATTCATTTTTTCTTTCCCCAAAGCAGGAAGATAAAAATGTCACTCAAAAAACATTTATCAGGAATTTTGTTTTGGATTCCTGAGCCATGAATGGTTTTTGAACTTGTAGCAAATATTGGATTATGACCATTATTTTTCACTCAGGTTTATGGTGCTAAGGATCTTCAAGTCACTTTCATTAAAATAAGTTGGGAGGACATGAGCACACAGAAGAAAATTCTAAGTCAGGCTTAGGATTACATCCTGTGAAAACACCATGGTTTGCTCCTTATGTACTGGTAATTAGGGGAAGCAAACAGGCAATGAGTCTCATAAATTTGAGGGAGGATAATTAATAAGGAACTCATAGTCCTGCCCTAAAAGTATCTGATTTTTTTTTTGGTTACATTATTTTTTTTGATTTAATTATTTTATTTAAATGCGTTTCAAGTCATAGTACATGAACAGAGCTCAGTTATTCCATTTTTCTGGTTGCAAACCAGATAGAGTCACACCATTTGTGTCTTCATACATGCACCAGGGGTAGTAATGACCCACTCGATCAACCATCATTACTATATCCATTCCCTTTTCCTTCCTCCCACCTCCCCCCTGCTACATCCAGAGTTTCTGCATTTCTCCTGTTTCCCGTTCCCATCCCCCTTATGTATCCTCATCCACTACTCAGAGAGAACATTCGGCATTTGGTTTTTTGGGATTGGCTTACTTCACTTAGCATAATGTTCTCCAATTCCGTCCATTTGCCTGTAAATGCCATAATTTTATTTTCTTTTATTGCTGAATAATATTCCATTGTGTATATTTACCACAGTTTCTTTATCCATTCATCTATTGACAGGCATCTGGGTTGCTTCCATAGTTTTGCAATTATGAATTGTGCTGCTATAAACATTGAGGTGACTGCTTTATTGTAGTGTGCTGTTTTTAAATCTTTAGGGTATAGGCCAAGGAGTGGGATAGCTGGGTCAAATGGTGGTTCCATTTCAAGTTTTTTAAGCAGTCTCCATACTGCTTTCCAGATTGGTTGCACCAGTTTGCAATCCCACCAGCAATGTTTAAGTGTATCTTTTTCAGTGCATCCT
>CM053404.1:123533287-123565515 GCA_028644305.1 Xerus rutilus | reverse complement strand
CTTGATCATGATGTACTATTTTTTTAATGTGCTTTTGTATGCGATTTGCCAAAATTTTATTGAGAATTTTTGCATCTATATTCATCAGGGATATTGGTCTGAAATTTTCCTTTTTTGATGTGTCTCTGTCTGGTTTTGGAATCAAGGTGATACTAGCCTCATAGAATGAGTTTGGAAGGGTTCCTTCCCTTTCTATTTCATGGAATAATTTGAGGAGTATTGGAGTTAGTTCTTCTTTGTTGGTCTTGTAGAACTCGGCTGAGAATCCATCTGGTCCAGGGCTTTTCTTGGTTGGAAGGCTCTTGATGGCCTCTTCTATTTCCTTGTCTGTAATTGATCTGTGTCCTCCTGGTTCAGTTTGGGTAGGTCATATGTCTCTAGGAATTTGTCAGTGTCTTCAGGGTTTTCTAATTTACTGGAATATAAGTTTTCAAAATAGTTTCTGATTATCCTCTGTATTTCAGCAGGGTCTGTCGTGATATTTCCTTTTTCATCACAAATTTTGGTAATTTGGGTCTTCTCCCTCCTTTTTGTTAGGGTGGTTAAGGGTTTGTCGATTTTATTTATTTTTTTGAAGAATCAGCTTTTTGTTTTATCAATTTTTTGAATTGTTTCTTGAGTTTCAATTTCATTAATTTCAGCTCTAATTCTAATCATTTCCTGTATTCTACTTCTTTTGGTGTTGCTTTGTTCTTCTTTTTCTAGGGCTTTTAGTTGTAGTGTCAACTCATTGATTTGCTGATTTTTAGCTCTTTGAATATGTGAGCTTAGTGCAATGAACTTTCCTCTTAGCACTGCCTTCATAGTGTCCCAGAGATTTTGGTATGTTGTATCATACTTCTCATTTACCTCCAAGAATTTTTTAATCTCTTCCCTGAAGTCTTCAGTTACCCAGGCTTTGTCCAATAGCAAATTATTGAGTCTCCAGGTGTTATAGTGGCTTCTTTTTTTAAAGCTATCATTGATTTCAAGTTTCAGTCCATTATGGTCAGATAGAATTCAGGGTAGTATATCTATTTTTTTGTATTTACTAAGACTTGCTTTGTGGTATAGCATATGATCTCTTTTGGAGAAAGAACCATGAGCTGCTGAGAAAAACATGTATTTGCTTGTTGTAGGATGGAATATTCTATATAGATCTGTTAAGTCTAGATCATTGATTGTTCTATTAAGTCTTGTAGATTCTTTGTTTAGTTTTTGTTTAGAAGATCTGTCCAGTGGTGAGAGAGTTGTGTTAAAGTCCCCCAGCACTATTGTGTTGGGATCTATTTGGTTTTTGAATTTGAGAAGGGTTTGTTTGATGAACATGGCTGCCCCATTGTTTGGGGCATAGATATTTAAGATTGTTATGTCTTGTTGGTGTATGATTCCCTTGAGCAGTATGAAATGACCTTCTTTATCCTTTTTCACTAGTTTTGGTTTGAACTCTACTTTATCTGAGACGAGGATGGAAACTCTTGCTTGTTTATGTGTTCCATGTGAGTGATAAATTTTTTTCCTTCCTTTCACCTTCAATCTGTGAGAATCTCTTTCCATGAGATGAGTCTCTTGGAGGCAGCATATTGTTGGGTCTTTTTTTAAAATTCAATCTGCCAGTCTGTGTCTCTTAATTGCTGAGTTTAGGCCATTGACATTCAATGTTATTAGGGAGACATGGTTTGTATTTCCAGACATTTTGGTTTGTTCTTGGTTTTTAACTTGATTTGGTTTCTCTTTTGATTAGCCTTTAGTGTAGCTCCTCCCTCTGTAGGTTTTCATTGTTGTTTAGTATTTCCTCCTCATGGAATATTTTATCAAGAATGTTCTGTAGTGCCGGCTTTCTTGCTGTGCATTCTTTTAAGTTTTGTTTATCTTGGAAGGTTTTTATTTTGTCATCATATCTAAAACTTAATTTTGCTGGATATAAGATTCTTGGTTGGCAACCATTGTCTTTAGTGCTTGGTATATACTTTGCCATGATCTTGCTCTCAGAGTCTGGGTTGAGAAGTCTGCAGTGATCCTAATTGGTTTCCCCCTATATGTAATCTGATTCCTTTCTCTTGTGGCTTTTAGGATTCTCTCCTTGATCTGAATGTTAGGCATTTTCATTATTATGTGTCTTGGTGTAGGTCTGTTGTGATTTTGAACATTTGGTGTCCTGTATGCCTCTTGAATTTGATTATCTAATTCATTCTTCATATTTGGAAAGTTTTCTGATATTATTTCATTGAATAGGTTGTTCATTCCTTTGGTTTGGAATTCTATGCCTTCCTCTATCCCAAAAATTCTTAAGTTTGATCTTTTGATGTGATCCCATAGATCTTGGATGTTTTGTTCATGGTTTCTTACCATCTTCACTATGTGGTCAATTCTGTTCTCAAGGTTAAATATTTTTTCTTCATTTTTTGATGTTCTGCCTTCCAAACGGTCTAATCTGTTGGTGATGCTCTCCATTGAGTTTTTGATTAAGTTTATTGTTTCTTTCATTTCAAGGATTTCTGTTTGGTTCCTTTTCAGATTCTCTGTCTCCTTATTGAAGTGACCTTTTACTTCCTGTATTTGCCTATGCATCTCTTTAATGAAGTGATCTTTTACTTCCTGTATTTGCCTGTGTATCTCTTTATCAAAATGGTCCTTTGCTGACTGGGCTTGCTCTCTTATATCATTCTTTAGGTCACAGAACATTTTAATTATGTACATCCTGAAATCATGTTCTGTCATTTCTTCTGCTGTACTGACCATGGATTCTAATGTTGAAGAATCTTGGTTTGTTTGAATCATTTTCTTCCCTTGTTTTTTCATGATGTTTGTGTGTCTTTCCTTCTCTGTTGATCCTAGTTGTTACATTTTTTACACCTATATGTGTGTAGATTCCCTGCAGGATTTCAATACCACTCTTTTATGGGGGGGGGCAATATTGGTGGATCACAATACAAAGAATATATAGATTCTAACCAAGTAGCTCCTAACAGCTCCCAAATACATTTACAGATTAGTCACGATATACAGCAATTATGAATTCTTTTACAATCTACTATGTAGCCAATAAGTTTGCACAGGGGTCTATAGTTCCTATTTGTGGTCTAGGGACAGTGATGGGTGGGGTGTAGGATAGAGTATTGGGGTAGTAGGAAGTGAGGATACAGTTATTGGATCTTAGAAAGCATGAAAAAGGAATTCAAGAGAGGCTGGCTATTACTAGAGAGGGCGACAGTGAGTTGTGGATGACCGGTAGGGAGGAAGAGATGAAGGGTACAGCAAGAAATAATAGCAAGAAAAATAAAACATATGTAAGTGGGAGAAACAGGACTATCTATTACCCCTCCAGTATTCGGTTCAGAAATCCCAGTCTATTATATCCCACTGTAAAACAAATCTTTGGATTCACAACTGTTGGGGATTAGAGGGTAGGAAAAGAGTGGGAGAGAAAAGAGGGGAGGATAGAGAAAGAAAGGAAAGAACAGAAAAATAAAGCAAAAAGATTAAACAATAGAAATATTAGGAGAAAAAGATAATTAAGTGAAAAATGAGAGAAGAAGCGAGTAGAAGAAAAAAAGGGAAGAAGGAAAAAGGAAAAACAAAACAAACAAACAAACAAAAAACCCCCAAAAACAAACAAATAAAAAACAAACAACCCAATAAAGAAACAAAGAGTCTCAATGAGAATAGACAGGTATGTTTCCTTTCACCTCCAGTAGGTGGCATTGTTCGTTGCTTGCTGGACTTCGCTGGTGTTTTGGGGTGTGGATTCATAACCTGGAAAAAGTCTGGGTCACTGGCGAAGCCGTGCATCTAAGATCATACAGAGTTGCTTTCCAATGTCCCCCCTTTGACTAGGCTCACCAGAGGCTGGAGTAGCAGTCTCTGATCACCTGTTGTCTGGGCCCCCGTGGGAGTACCTTTTAGCAGATCTGTGCCCTCCGCCGCTTTGTTCCTCAGGCACTCTGGAACGGAACTGGGGCAGACCCAAGCCGCCTTTGTGGAGCTGCCTTCTGTGGCATCTGTGGCACTTCTCTTACCCTGAATTTGCAGTCCCCAGTGTCTGGCGGCTGGGGCCGTGGGTCCACACGAGTCTGCTGTGGACCCTGTGTGGGTGGGTGGGTGGGTGCTGGAGCCAGGTATCTGGAGTAGAAGCAGTCCCCGCCCGAGGATATCCCTGAGTTGGAGCTCCGAGCTGGGCCGCCCGCCGCCACGCCGCCCGGGCCGCTTTTGGTCACCGCCACTGGAGTCACGGTGTGGGAATGGCTGCTGGCTCTGCTTACACACGCAAGTAAAATTTCCTGTGGTGGTGGCTGAAGGGTGTTGCCCAAAAGCTGGGTGGAAAAGGTTGTACCGCAAATTTTGTTCTTTAGTTTGGCGAGATTGGCCTCTGTCGGTCTAAGCCGCCATCTTGCCCCGCCTCCAGTATCTGATTATTTATCTCTAAAAGAGATTTCAGTTTTCCAATATTGCAACTACAAATATTAGTTTGTGAAACTATGAAATCTCCAAGGAGAATATAAATCTTACTTCATGTGCAACCACAGAAGCTAATGGACACAGTGGAGAACTTTCCAGAGGACTAAGTGAAAGAAAACAGAGAACAATATGGCTGACACGGATCAGAAACTGAGTCTAACCAATGAATCCATTCAACTTTCAGCAATCTGAGAACAGGCAGGTTTACATAATATGAAATTTTATTTTATTTTACCTTTTTCATCTCAGAAAAATATTTTAATATGTATATAGAACATAAAATGTAGTACATAATATACATAAGGCATATATATAATATATAGTATAAAGATTGTATAGAGTTTATGGAGAATATAAATATGCACTATATAGTGTAATACTATTTATTATTCTCCATGCATTTGTCAATGTGTAGTAAAAATTCATGTATTAATTTCTAAAAATTTCCAAAATTTATGTTTACTGAAATTATTTAAAAGTCTGAATTTACATAATTCACAAATTAAATCAAACTTTCTAAGTGTTCTAAAATTGGGTATAAAATAGTAACTTATAAGAAAACATCCAGAAACACATCATTAACTCTCTGTATGTGCAAATGAATTTGACATTTACTGAGAGCTAATAAGGTACATGTTTGCTGTCTAATTTGACAAGTATTTTTTTTTTTTTTTGGAAATCTTAAATAGAGACACCTTCTAAATCTGAGTCTTTAGGACAGACCAAGTCAAAATATGCCAACATCAGTATCAGTTTTTTTCTCTTCTAATGGTATTTTCTATGAAAAGCAAGGCTTCTATTGTTGCATAGATATGATTGGAATCCTGATTCTGAAAAACTATTGCTTGTCACTTAGCATTTTACTCTAGAGCTGTGCTTATAGTCAAAACTTAGGAATTAAAACCAACCACAATTTTGGTCCAGCTATTACCAATATTCCTTTTCTGAAGGTACTTTCCCTTTTTAGTTCATGTTTTCCCCAGTTGATTTTGTAATTGCTATCTTCTTTTAGAATTCAAAATCTAGTGTTCTAATTATCAGCTCAGATATAGACCACTTCAGCTTCTAATGTCCAACAATGTTTAATCTGTTAACAAAAACAACCAACCATGGGGAGTGGATAGCTGCTGAGGTCAAATCCTTTGTGGGTCTGTTTCTGTAAAGTAATTTCAATTTTGCTGTCTGTGGATAAAATGGTTGTATTTGCTTTGTAAAAACTGGTCTGAAATATTCATTGTTTCTACTTTTGTGAAATATTAATATATTTTCCTCATTTATCAACCATGCCTTTCCTTCACTTTTATTTGTTTTTAAGATGATAGTCTTTCTGGAGAGTAATCACTTAAAATATTTAATAATCAATTAATAATCATTTATTGTGTTGTAAACATGCTCTTCCAAATTGTGATATACATTTAATTTCTTCATGATATATTTGGAGCATATTATGTCTTTTAATGCAGCTGCATTTTTAATCCTTAGCAGTATTTTTGTCCTGGTTGCAAAATTCCATTCTTCCCCAAGGTGGTATAAATAATTCCTGTACATTCCTGTGAAATTGTTAAAACTCGTCTTGCTCTGCTTCAGTCTTTAATCCGTTGAGATTTATTTATTTTCTTTAATGTAAAGCAAAGCTTCATTGTAGCTAATGGTTTTTCTCGAGTAGAGAATCATGTTTAAAAATCTTAATTTTTTTAGTGGTGACTGACATTTTACATCACATAGTTTTAAATTAAGATTACCTGAATAAATGCAATATGATCATGAATTATTTTGCTGCTTATAGCTTTTTATTTGCTAATATTTTATTTAGAATATTCTTAACTACATTCATATATGACTCTAATGTTTCTATTCTTTTTAAACCTCCTATATTCCAGGACAACACATGTTTGAAAATTTCACAAATTATGAATGTATAGCTCAGCAAATTTATACAAAAGGAGCACACTTGTGCAGTAATTGTGGATCAAGAAGTAGAGTACTGTGAGTGTCACAGGGGCTTTCCTTCTGACTTCTCATCATTATGTTCAAAGGTATTCAGAGTTTTGATTTATTTAAGCATAGAACAGGGTTTTGTTTTCAATACTTAAAAAGTTTAAATAGTATAATATCACAGCTGACTTATTTCCAGTTTCATTCTATTGTGATTGGAAAAGAGTGTATGTCATGCTCTGTGGCCTAACATATGGTCTATAATGTAGAAAGTTTCCTATGGAATCCAGGAAAGAGATTGTGTATTCTGCTGTTGTAGAATGAAGTGATACATGTGTGTATATGTATCTATGAGTCTTAGTTGGTTTATGATGTTGCTCATTTCCTCTATTACCCTGTTGATCTTTTGCCTAGATACTCTATTATTAAATGCAATGTATCAAAGTCTCCTTCTATAATGGCAGAAATATCCATTTTTACCCTCAAGATTGTCAGTGTTTGCTTCTTATATTTTGGGAGCATGTTGTTTGTTGAATGTATATTGAGAATTGTTTTATCTTCTTAATGAATTGACACATTTTCTAATATGTAATTTCTTTCTTTTTCTCTTACAATCATTTTTTACTTGAAATGTGTTTTTTCTGATATCATAGCTTTCTTTTTGCTTACTATTTATATGGAATATCTTTTTCTATCTTGTTTTTAAAAAATTTTTTGTTTTAGTTATAGATGGACACATTGTCTTTATTTTATTGCTTTGTATGTGGTGCTGAGGACCGAACCCAGGGCCTCATGCATGTGAGGCAAGTGCTCTACCGCTGAGCTACAATCCCAGCCCCCTTTTTCTACCTTTTATCTTTCAACTGTTTATGTCTTTGAATCCAAAGGGAATATTATGAAATTGTGTGAATTTATTTTTAAATCCACTCTGGCTGTTTCTGCCTCTTGATTTAATGTTTTGCAAGTAATTACTGATCAAGAGGAATTGCTTCTACCATTTTGCTTATGGTTTTCTGTATTAATTTTTATTTTCTTCATTATTGACTTTTTATGTAGTTAGTTCTTACATTAATTTCTTATGGATGTACACAATGTTGTGACTTACCACGGTGTATTCATATATGTACATTGAAAAGTTATCTCAGAATCATTCCATTGGTTTTCCTTTTCTGGTTCTCCCTCCTTTCCCTTCATTCCTTTTAGTCTAATCCACTGAACTTCTATACACTCCCTTATTGTGGATTAGTTTCCACATATCAGAGAAAACATTTGACCTTTGATTTTGAGGGATTGGCTTAATCCATTTAGCATGATAATCTCCAGATCCATCTGTTTATTGGCAAAATGTCACAAAGTCATTCTTCTTTCCGGCTGAGTAATACTCCATTGTGTATGTATATCACATTTATTCATCCATTCATCTGGTTAAGAGTACCTAGCTTGGCTATTGTCAATTGTGCTGTAAAGCCTATAGTTTAGCTATTGTCAATTGTGCTGCAAGGCCCTAGTTTCAATTCTCAGCATCATTAAAAAAAAGTTCATTTTTTGGTAGTAAAATGTTATAATTTAGTTTCATATCCTTCAGTGTTTATATATTTTTTAACTATTTTCTTTATGGCTATTATAGGTATTGCATTTAGCATCCTAAATTTATTATAACCTAGTTTGAGTTGAAACCTAGTTAACTTCAAAAACATACAGAAATTCTGCTTTCATTTAAATCTACTATTTTTATATTGTCCCTTTCATAAATGATATCCATATATTTTATGCATAAATACATACATATACACATAACTGTGATTATTTTATATTTGTTCTCCTTTAAATATTTATGAAGTAAAAACTAGAGGTACAAATCAAAAATACAATAATACTGTTTTTTTATTTGTCATGTACGTTCACAATTTAGTGTTCTTATTTTAGTTCTTTAATTATATTTTCTGCTGTCTCAAATCTTCTGTTGAACCCTTCTAGTGAGTTATTTTATTTCCATTATATTTTAACTTCCAATATTTATTACTTTAAAAAAAATTTTATTTTAATTAAGTATACATGACATCAGAATGCATTCTGATTCATTGTACACAAATGGAGCACAACTTTTAATTTCTCTGATTGTACACAATGTAGAGTCAGTTACATCATATGTGCAGCCATACATATACCTAAGGCATTGATGTCCATCTCATTCTACCATCTCTCCTGCTGCCAAGTCCTTTCCTCTCCCCTCCCTTCCCTTTGACCAAAATTTCTCCATTCTTCCCATGCCCTCACCCCCATTCTGGACCAGCATCCATTTATCAGAAAGAACATTCGGCCTTTGGTTTTTTGGGATTGGCTTACTTTGCTTAGCATGGTATTCTCTAATTTTTTTTTAAATTTTTTGATATTCTCATTTTGTTTACACATTATTCTTTTAGTTCTTTGTCATGTTTTTCTTTAGCTCTTTGCATATATTTAGTACCGCTGTTTTAAAACCTTTGCCTAGGGGCTGGTGTTATGGCTCAGTGGTAGAGTGTCACCTAGCACATATGAGGCACTGGGTTCGATCCTCAGCACCACATAAAAATATCATAAAGATATTGTGTTCATCTACATCTAAAAAGTAAATATTTTTTAAAAATTTTGGCTAGACTTCTCAAGGACAGTTTCTGTCCATTTATTGTGCTATGTTAAATGAGCTCTATTTTCCTATATTTTTTGTCAGCTTTGTGATTTTGGTAAAACCTGGCATAGGGATATTATTTTGTGGTAACACAAGAAATAAATTCACTTCCATCCTCAAAGTTTTTATTTTTTGATTGTTAAAGATTTTGGTAGTCTGTTTGTTGCCTTATAACTATTTTTTGAAAAGTGTTTCTTCTCATCTGTGGTAACTGAAGTGTGTATTTCTTACCTTGTTATGGTTTGGTTCTTAAGTATCTACCAAAGGCCCAGATACTAATTGCTCAGTCTAGCCTGTAGTGCTATTGGGAGTTGGTGGGACCTTTAGAAGGTGGGGCCTAATGGAAGCAAGTTAAGTCATGAAAGTGATATTGGGATCCCAGACTCTTCTCTTTCTTTTCCCTTTCTAGCCTCCATGAGATGAACATCATTCCTTTAAGTTTACTCTACTGCCCTAGATTCAAAAGCAAGTCCAGGAACAAGTGACCATGGACTGAAATCTCTGAAACTGTGTGCCTCACTTAATCTTTAGTCCCTTATAGTTGATTATCTCAGGTGTTTTATCACAGTGCTAGAATGCTGGCTAAGACACCTGTGGTCAGTTTGTATATTGACAGAATTTTGTTTCCTTTTTCATAAAAAGCGGCTAAAACAAACAAATAATGCTTCTCCAAAATTTTTGAGATTAACTCTGTGCTTGCATTAAGTCTATGGATCATTCTGAGATAAAAAATTAGGGTCTTCTCAGGTCTGCTGAGCATTTGTCTTCTTATGGACATGCATGTGGCTTTTTAAATCCCCCTGTGTTCAGAGATGTCTTTGAAAGTACTGATTTTGTACAAAACCTCTCCCCTAACTATTCCTCCCAGGCTGTAGCAGATCTCTTACATTCCTAACTTTTTTTCTTTTTTTTTTTTAATGATGCTGAGACTTGAACCCAGGGCCTTGTGCATAAGAGGTATGCACTCAACCAACTGAGCTATATCCCCAGCCCACATTCCTAAATCTTAATCTTTTGTTTCAGGACTCTGAGTTGTTAATCCATCTTGTAGTGATTTTAAACAATGCTCACTCTTTTTCCATCCTGCATTCTGAACTAGTTGAATGACTGATGGGTTCTTGTGCCAGTTCTTCAAGTAGTCCTCAAGAGTTCAATTAGATGAACACAGTAATTTGCAAATGAGATTTGCTCTAGTCTCTGGAGAACCAGGGCCAGGGTCTGATACTGGAAACAGATATTGCCTTCATGACTGTCCCCATGCTATCTCTGAAAGTGTGGTTCACAAGTGAGAAAAACTCACAACCCATCTTTCTATCATCTGTAAGTTTCCTCTTTCTTGAGTCAGTATTTGATTTGGTCCTACAAACCTTTAATTGTTTTTTCAAAATAGTGATAAAGTCGATTGCTGTTTTAGTCAGCTTTTTCTCTGCTGTGAGTAAAAATCCTAAAAACAATGATTTTAGAGGAATCTATTTGTACCTCTGATTTGAAAGTGTGTTTCCTGTGTACAGTGTATAGTTAAACTGTTTTTTAAGTACAATCTGAAAATCTCTGTCTTTGGATGGAATTGTTTAACTCATTCACAATTAATGCCATTATTGATACAGTTTTCTTTGTGTCTTTTTGCTATTTTTTTCTGTCTCATATCTTTTCCTTCTTCTATTTCTCCTTTATTTCTTATTTTGCATTAAGTGCATATTTCTATTGCAGCCTTTCAATTTCTTTAGTAACTTTTCACTATATATTTATATTTACTTATTTGTACTATGAATTGAACTCAGGGGAATTTTAACAACAAACTGCATCCTCAGGAGTGAGGGGACTCTGCCACTGAGCAACATCCCCAGTCCTACTTTTTATTTTGAGTAGGGTCTTGCTAAGTTGCCTAGGTGACTTGGAACTTGTGGTCTCCGTGCCTCAGTCTCCCAAGTCACTGGAATTATAGGCCTGTGCCCCCACAACTGGCTCCCAGTCCCTTTTATTTCTTCCTGTGATCTCCAACCAAGTTGGTAAGGGTCTTGCTAAATTTCTGAGAGTACTATGTACTTGCCATTCTCCCACTTCAGCCTCTTGAGTTGCTGGAATTATAGGTGGATGCTTTCATGCCTGGCTAAGTGTTCACTGTATATTTTGAAATGATTTTCTTTGTTGTTGTTCATAGAATTGTGGGCCCAATGAAACTGATTTTCCTGAATTGTCTGAGTATCCAATGCTTTTGGTCTTCTTTACATTCATCTAGAAGTTACTGTCAACATATATTAATTTTCCAGTTGTTATTTCTAGAAGAATTAAAGACAATGTAAATTTAAGTTGGATTTGTTGATTAATTGCTTCAGAGGAATCTCTTTATAATATACAAATTTATAAGCTTCTTATTCTCGTCCAAAATGAGAAACATTGTATAATGCCAAATACATACAAGAAACAATTCACAGGTAAAACAAATTAAGGGGGAAGGAGAGGAAAGAGCTGAAGAATGCACTGTTATTGTGTCTTTGCATCCTCTTTGATTTATGTTATCTGAAAGCATCAGAAAAATTACATGAAACATTAAGTCACATGAATAAGTAATCCACAGAGACCTTATAAGTTGTGCTTTTTAGATTAATATAATTTAACTTCTTATCTCTGTCTGTAACCATATACATTTTCTTTTAGCTTTTCAGGATTTTTATTTAGCACAAGTGCTCTTAATTACATTTTCCTATGATTTCTTACCTTTTAATAATATTTATCACAACTGGAAAAAAAATGAAGCACCCCAATGAAGTGATCAGCAAAATCTACATTGTCTATTAAATTTGAGCCCTGGAAATTAAATTAAAAGCAAAAGAAAATGAAATAGTTTTCAAAATAATCAGAAAAAATAGACTTATAAAAATTTGGTATTAACATTCTTATTCAAATAATATTGCTGTATTAAGTGTGATAGTCTGTGGATAAGAAAATTATTTTTTATATTGAAACATCATTTACCTGGGTTTAATGCATTAATAGGAAATCTTGCTAAATAGCTACAATCATCATCATAACTTAACAAACAGTAAAAGTATTTTTCTTGTATATGACAGTATGCTCATGCTTACTTATATAACCATTAATCTAAAATAAGAACGTGAGAAGACATAAATTATTAGTCTAGTTAAAAACTCATCATTCATATTTAAATATTCAGAACGTATTAATAGTAATGAAATTAAATATTGAAGCACCAGCACCCACATTTCAATATGGTGTTAACTCTGTGCATTTGAAGTGTGTGTTTCCCTTGATGGACAGCATCCTTCTTTCCCTCTAGTGCAGCTTCTGTCCAGAATTTATTCTATAATTTATGTAACATTTTTGGAAATCATACTTTGTGTTTATATTCATTTTTTCAATCAGGTTTTATACTTTTTACTTTATATAAATTTTTACTGTGTTTCTTCTTAAAACTTCTTATTAATTTAAAGGTGACAGTTTCACATTGATTAATGCTTTGATTTTTGTACAGTCACTTCCTTCAATTTCATTGTGAACAACTCTTTCAGTTTCGATATATCATCTCACAGGTCAGGTCATATTTTTTTTTAATTTTTCAGTGTTGATTATTAAAACCAGGGTCTCACACATAAAGGCACGCTCTCTACTACTGATATACCTCCACAGCAAACAGGCATCTTTGTTTTTCAACACATTTTTATTTTTAAATAAAAAAAATGAATTTTAATTATCAAGTATAATTATAATTAAAATTATAAAATGCATTTAAAGTACATTTTAATTATACATAATAGTGGGATTTGGTATGCCATATTGACACATGCACATAATTTGATCGGCCTCCTTCCCCAGTACATTCCCTTTCCTGCTTTTCTGTCCTTCCTCTGATGTGCTTGCTGTACTCTACTAATCTCCCTTCTAGTATTATTATTATTATTATTATTTGTAAATATATATGGGATTCATTGTAGTACATTCATACAAGAACAACAGAACGACATTCTCTTGCTTAATATCTCCCCATGCCTTCTCCTCTCTCCCTCTTGATTTCTTTTCTTTACTAAATTAATAAATAAGGGGAAGTTGGGAGAGAAAGCAGAAGGGGAGAAATTCCATCAAAATAGAAGAAATATCTGTGGACTAGATGAAAGGGACTGAGGGAGGCAGAGAAAGAATGGGATACGTGAAGAACAGCAAAATGAATTTGACCTAACTCTCCTTTGTACGTATATTTGAATATAACACAGTGAATCTCACCATCATGTGTATCTTCAAGACCCTAACTATTAGAAACCAACTAAACTAAAAGAAATTGTGTAAAGATCAGTAGAGTGAAGGGAAGGGGTAAAGTGGAAGGAGGAGGGGAGGGAAAGGAGAAGTACTAGGGACTGAGACAGCAAATTATATTCCATGCTTTCATAATTATGTCAAAATGAATCCTAATGTTGTGTTTAACTAAGAAGAGCCAATAAAAATTTTTCATAAGTTGGGCAAATAACCATCGTGTTACAGTTTATTTGGAGTGATTAGCAACACTGAATTTTAAGAGTTACTAAATCAAGAAGAAAAAATATAATATTTTTCAAAAATTTGTACAAGGGAATGAAAATAGGTTCTATCAGAGCCTGGTATTATGAAGTTCCAGGTGGTATAGTCAGCATTACTGAACTTTCACTGGAACATTTAGAGATCAATTTTCATTTCCTAGTGGAGGCAAGATATTTCCTTCCTTGCAGGTAGATGAGATGGTTCATTGGCTTTCACCAAACTCTATACTCCTCCAAATATGAGTCATAGTTAAGTATTTCTGCTAGTCAAATCATTATAATTTAATCGATAATTTTAGTAATGTTAAACTGTCAATAGTTATAATCAGTTTTTTTGAACAAATGTTAGTTGCTCACTATAAATTTCCTTTTGGTGAATTTATTCTCAAAAGTTTTCTTCCAGCTACTATTATTTCCACCAAGAAGTAATGTGAAGACTTGAACCATCATTTTGACCTTAACTCACTGAGTCAATTTATTCACCTCAGAAGTCAAAGAACTTCAGTAAGCTGATACAAAGGGTCAAGCACACACAAGCTCAACATCGAACATTTCTGTATTTCTCTTCTCCCTTTGTACTCTAACTTTTGAAGTTCCCCATGTTATTATTTTGCTTGTAAACCTGAGCTCTTGGAAATCCAGCAAACCCATGAGACATTTTGTGAAAGTTTGTTTAGTGTTTGGAATATTATTTGTGGGAAGAATTTACAAATTGTTCAAAGATCAAAAGAGTTTCGATTCTTTAGTAAAACCACAATGTGGCAGGTCTGGGGTAAATCCTCACTGATGTGAAGAAGCTCACGTCACAGAGAGGACAGAGTTGAGTGCCACTTTGCGCTATCCTAGAGTGAGGAACTATGGTAAAGGCCCACGCAGGCCCAACCACTGGGCCTGAGAAAAATGTAGGACTTCCCGGAAAGCCTTCCCTGGTAGAGAGAAATGGAGAGAATCATTATTTTCAGTGTCGCCTTTGCTTTTGTGTTAATGATGGCAAGAAATTGGTAAGGGAGAGTCTGTTGCACTATTGTGTAGCATCCTTTGTTGCTTACTTGTCCCAAGAAATCAAAAAACTAATTCTCTATTGGAACAGGGTATTTTCTACACGATCTCTGATGATGTAATGGCATCTTATGTAAAAATATAAATTCCCAACTTGGCTATTCTTTTATCATGAAACTGGTTAAGTGTATATGAGGAGAGACTTTTGAATCTTCCATTATTTTTTTTTCTTCCATTTCCCTTGGCTTGAAGAAAGAAATTAGAACAATTTTACTCTAAGGCTCCATTTCAGTATAAAGCTTAAAGTTATGAGAAAGTCACATTTTTGTTAGAGAATGGAGGAAAATCTACTTTGAATCTGAAGTGTGAATCAGTGATAAGGACAGTCAGGGTATCTGGAGAGAGGGAATGAGCAGGCAGTGTGAGTCGCTGACTGGGGATGGGGGGACACTAAAAGAAGAACCTGGAGCCCTGGGTGGCAGTTTTATGCAATGTGAAAGTGTGCCGGCCCATAATTCAGTGTCTAGGGAGAGATAGCAAAACCTTCTAAAATGTACTTTAAGACTCATATATTCCAGGAATAGCACAGAGCAAGAGAGACTGAGAGATAAAACTTCATGATTCTCGTTTTACAGCATGTAAGAGAAAGCTGGAGAACCTATGCTTTTTCTCCTCAATCCTGCTTCCTCTTTTCTCCTTCTCTTCCTACTCCTCTTCTCCTTACCTTCCTCCTCCTCTGTTACCTTCTCTTTTTATCTTTTAATGAATATAATCACACAATTGGGCATCTGGAAAATACCCCATGCAAAGCATTTTGTGCTTAAAGTACTTAGTGATTTCATTTCTGCACTTGAAGTATCTCATCCAAAACAAATGATTTCTAAGCAAAAAAAAAAAAAAAATGGATGAATCGACTTTCTCAGATACATAGTAATTAACAATTAGATCTGATATAAACAGAACCACATATCATCCCTGGCAGGCCCATAAAGAGTTAAACATGTAAAGAGGAAAATTTTCATCTGACATAAGAAATTCATCTAGCATTTCAAAATTTCTCCATCTTCAAAATGCTGAGGTACTTCAGGTAATTTAATATTATTCATTTAATATCATTTAATATAATTTCTTGGAAGTATTTCCAAGAAAAGTAAATGTAGCTTCTTTTATCAAGTGCCTTTTTTGTTTGTTGGTTTCATGAGATGCAAAACTGAAGATATAGTTTTCAATTTGTTTCAAAATTGTTGTCACAGAAAAAAGTGTTCCTCTATATTTTGTTAAACTCATTCACCTACAAATAGCAGTCCATTTTTAACGTAGATTAAAGTAAAATAAATTTCAAAGATTAAGTTACTAAAGGAAGCACTTATATAACAGACACTGTTGTAGACCTAGGAATCCCAGAGGGAGTAAAGCAGAAGCTTTACTTTATTTTATTGTAATGCTTAATCAGCTGGAAGGAAGACAAGCAATAATCAAGTAAAAAAAATATGTGAATAAGATAATTTCAGGTTAACATGCAATATGAGGAAATTAAAATGAAATGAGATGGAGAAATTGAGGATATCTTATAGGCTAGTTAGGGGAAAACTATGGATTTTCCAACCATTGTGCTTCTTTGACCTGGATGGAGGTATGGTCCTCTGGTTATCAATAAAGATTAACTGTGGACTACATGTGAGTTTAAAGGAAAACAATACAGTTAGGAAACACTTAGCTTAGAGAATTTCCAATTTGGGGGATTTGGTTGAGTAATGATTTGGTTTCCTTTTTCATAAGTTTGAAGAAACTAGTCAAGTTTTGCACCTGCTGAGATGCAAGCAGGAAAACCACTATTGTGTGTTTTGTTAATAAGAGAAGAATAATTTGTTTATCTTTGCAACATTTCCATTATAATGATGAACTAACTCCTTATTCTAAACAGCAGGGATAGAAGGTAAATAGTGAATGGTGGTAGTAAAACAAGGGGTGACTGAACTCAAGAATTTTAAATCTTGTTGAGTTCAAATAAATGTAGAATTTGTGGTATACAGTCTCCTACCTGAAATCCTCAGGACTACTTGTGTTTCACTATTCAACATATCTGAGACATTAACAATGTGCTTTTAATGTAACTTCTTCAATCAGAATTGGAGAAGGACCTGATAATTAAAGACAACTATATCTGTGTTTAAACCTATGCAGTCACATCAAGTACAAGTACTGTCTATAAAGTGAGATTTTACCACAAAGTGAATTTTAGCACCAAACTTATAAAAATGCTATTTGCTTTTAAAACTTTCAATGCTTTGTGGTTGCAGGTAAAAGATTTTTTTTTTTGAGAATGCATTAACTTAAATGAGCAAGAAATATAGGAGGGATTTTTAAATCATGAAATACTTGGATATTTCAGAAATAGTGCTATCATGATCACAAGTTTAAAAAAACAAGACTCTATCTGGACGCAGTGGAGCATACCTTTAATCTTAGTGGCTTGGGTGGCTGAGGCAAGAGGATTGTGAGTTCAAAGCCAGTCTCAGCAAAAGAGAGGCACTAAGCAACTCAGCGAGACCCTGTCTCTAAATAAAACACAAAATAGAGCTAGGGATATGGCTCAGTGGTCAAGTGCCCCTGAGTTCAATCCCTGGTACCCTAAACAAAAAAAACCCCAATAATAACAACAACAAAAACAAAAAACACTTGACTGTGAAATTGGGGACTGAAGAGAGATTAAAAATTAAATGATAATTTAGTTCATGAGCCAAACAAATTTAGACACCAGAATTTGGATAATTTATGTGTTGGGATTTGGTACATGAAAGCAATTAGAGGCAAAATATCCTTTTACTTTCTTTAGTTTGTAAAGTTTTCTCTTTTTAAAAAGGTATTTTATTATATTTTTCTTAATTTGGGGGAAAATGAACTGCCCTACCATCATATAATCAAAAGACAGGAAAACAAACAATTGAGTAAATTATAGAAGTTTCTAAGTGATTCCAACAAGAAGTCTCTTAGATTACATTCTCCCTCTGATGAAAGAAATAATGAATTCTAGGTAACAAAGGTCAGGTTTTGGACTTAGATCCTTGAGGTGGAATCTTTCACACTTTCCTTTAGAAATGTCAGGTTTTTTCCCCTCCTTCTCTCTCCTCTAAAGAAAAACAGTCAAAATCGAAATGAAATAAAGCAAACAAAATTCCTTCTAAGCTTATACCATTCAGGTAACACATATATTCTCTTTAACAAAATTATACATTGATATAATGTGAAAGGCCAGATCATCCAAACACATACAGAAATCTGACTTCTTCCCCAATGTCAAACCTTAGCAGTAATTTCAAAGGTAGTCGTCACCAGGCACAGCCAAAGCAACAAGAGGTCTAGTCCTGAGCATATACATCCCTATTTTACTTCTGACCACATTAGTCAATATTGAGGTCCAGATATGAGTTTTCTAAGTGCTACAAGCTATTGTTTTCATCAGGAAACAGATTCATTTTATGTATCAGTAACTTTTGTGAAATATTTAAGGAGACAATACCCCCTCCAAAATCTATGTAGTATAAGCAATCCTAGCTAAATTGAGTATAATCTGTTAGTAAATATCATCTTATTATATTTATTAAATATCTGTTACTAGTATACTAATGATCTGAGTGGATTGTAGAACTTTATTTTCTTCTCAATATGCATTTTGACTTCTGCCAGTATCTCCTTGATACATATATCTCAATTATCTGGGTTTTGTTTTTTTTTTGTTTTTGTTTTTTTTTTGGTACTGGGCATTGAACTCAGGGGCACTCGACCACTAAGTGACATCCCCAGCCCTATTTTGTGTTTTATGTGGAGACAGGGTCTCACTGAGTTGCTTAGTGCTTAGTTGCTTAGTTGTTCACTATTGCTGATGCTGGCTTTGAACTCGCGATTCTCCTGTCTGAGCCTCCCAAAGTGCTGCGATTACATGTGTACACCACCACGTCCGGCTCCAATTATCTGTTTATAATGACCTTTAAAAACATTTCTGCAAAATTTGATCAGGAAAAATAAGACTCCCAATAGCCCAATGACTACCTGGTTTTGAAATATATAACAAAGGGTTTGGAAATATTGCTGCAAAATATTAATACCAACCTTATTCCTTCTAAGGCCTTTAAGCATTGCATTTCCAACTAAATTATATTTGCTTCTGTTTTTTTTTTATGTAGAATCATTTGAGCATTTGTAAGATTGCGATAGCGATGTGTCACGTTATTATATCCAAATTTTTTTTTTCTGGTCAATAATTCTTTCTTCATCAATTGAAAGCATCAAATAAGCTTTCAGAAATATTCTTTCATCTTATGGGTCATTGTCTTTATAAATCTGATTTTCTTCAATTCTAACAATGAATTTCTAACCCTTTTGTTGTAAATACTGTAACAAAAAGATGAAAGTAGTATTTTATATACCAAGTATAAAAAAATTAAAATTATAATATAGTTATTTCCTTGAACAAAAGGAAACTTTGACCGTGCACTACATATTTCTGGCATCTGAAGTTAATAACATTGACAAATGTTCCTAAATTGTAATGGTTTGACCAACATGACCATTTTTCAGATATCTTACAAGTTTTTGTAGACACTGACTTTAAAGTGGCACATTAATCTCTACTAATAACAACATAGGGTAATATGGTTATAGGATGTTTCCCTATTCAATTCCAACCAGTTCTCTAAAGATAAGGCAACTTCCCTTTTCCATGAATATTGCCCAGGCCATTAGAGAAAAATATAGACATTTCATTGTCCAGAGATGTTCTTCCTAAGACCTAGTATGGTATTGTTGGTATGATGTTCCATTAGAATAATTACTCAATTAATCTATTTAATCATAGCCTAAAATATATGAACTTAATGGTTGCTGTAGTCACATTTGATAACTTGAGAAAATGAAGGGCGGTGCAATTTCTTTACTCTGAATTATCCAGGTGGAAATTTTTGTTATAAAGATCTGCAAAGAGTCTGAGATTTTATGCTAGTTGCGGAAAGCATGCTTTCTAGCCTTGATCTTGTGGCTACTGATAGAATATATGCGTTTCCCTGGTCAGAAACAAAGGAAGTGCTATTATTTGCAATGAGAGTAACAACCTGAGACTCAGGAGTTACGTGCTTTTTCCTAAGTCTGATTTTTATAGGGTGATGGAAAGAGATGCAGATGACATGTGCCCATGCAGAGATTTGTTTTGTAACACAGGAATTCCGATCTTAGGGAATTTGAACATTGTATTTTGCAGGTAAACATCTCTGTTTTGTTTTGTTTTTTTTTTTCCAAAGAGGTAATGATTTCTATTCTCCAAGTTGTAAGAAAATGTCTCTTTTGTTCCTGAAGGAGACAAATGTTCCAAATCAGTTCTTTCCTTAAACATTCTTGAAAATATTTACCAGAACAAAAGGTAGCTGATGCCTTCCTTGCAAACCTTAAGGATGTCTGAGAGGCTATGGAGGATCTTGGAGGATTTTCTGAGTGTGCTGTGCTGTTGACCACTCTAATTTTTGTGACACAGATGGAACTGAATTCATTATGTTTGCCCAATTCAACATTTAATGTCTAGTTGTATGACTTTCATTATAGTGATTACTTCCCACAAAATGCACAGTATTAAATTACTAATCCCTACTGAATACACCTATTAACCAAGAGTATCCCTTAGAAATATTTTTGCAATCATCTGAGGTCTGTGATCTATTGATAGTGTTCCTTGAAATGATTGAAATTCTCTTGTGATCACACCTGAGATATAAATCATCAAGTTTTAGGGAAGGAGAGAAGTCAGTGCCTGGCTTCCACATAGAGTTATGATTCTAGCATCATATATGATTTCACCTAAATAAAAAATAGAGAATTCTTGCATCCTTACAGATGGTATCTTATTCTGTTATAAGAGAATGCTATAGACTGGGTGATTCATATACAGTAAAAATTTACTGCTCACAATTCTGGAGACTAGAAAGTTCATGATCAAAGCTCTGGCAGATTCTGTGTCTAGTGAGGCTCTGCTTTCTATTTCATAGATGAATCTCTTCTCCATGTATCCTCACATGGTGGAAGGGATAAGAGAGTTCTCTTTTATAAGATCACAAATTCCATTTATCAATGTTCTACCCTAATGATCTAATCATTTCCCAAATCCCTACCTACATATACCATCCCTGTGAGATTAAGTTTTAACCTATGAATTTTGGAAGGAAACAAACATTTAGTCTCAAGATAATTGTTTTATCTTGAAGTACAGGGTAGATCATATTATATATTTACAGATAAGATATGGCTTGTTCATGAAGAAAGGATCCTAACATAAAAAACTGTGATAATATTAAGTAGAGATTAATAGGAAACTATTATTAGCTGTTTTATTATTAATAGGGTAAATTATATATATATATTTTTTCTCATTTATCATTTACAAGAATCCCAAGATTTTTGTAAATCTAAGATTGCTATAGAAATTTAGATGAAAAAACTTTATTCTTGCAGGTAAACCACTAAAGTAAATGCAAATTTTCTATATGGATGGTTATAATGTTAATTAAGTTTTTCTAGTCCATGATCTTTTTACCATATGATGTGAGAAAATTAAAAATAAGAAATAAACAATTAGGTAAAAAGAATAAATGTCCCCAAATCATTCAAAAACTTAAATTTTATTATTGGAAGCCAGGAACCAGGCAGTGAATTAAATTCAAGTGAATTAAAATCTGAAAATGTTGAAATGTTATCATATGTACAAGTAAATAATCTATAATTTTCTTCATAATTTTAAAGAAAAAAATTACATGATTACAAGAAAAAAATACATGATGACTTGAAGCTTTTAAGTGATAAGCATAGCAATTAGCACAACCATTCTCTCTGAAATTGGTACACTGCCAAGAATTATATTAACAAGTAATTCTGTATAATCAGTAGGGTATATTTGTGTGTTCTATATGCCTGTAAATCTCTAACATGTTCAGTTCATTTTGTAATCTTCCACTCAAACTCATTCAGATCTGGAGAATTTTTTAAATCTAATTTCATATCTCCAGTACTGTAAAACATTTAAAACTAAAGAGTGCTATCCATTACGAAGCTATGTGTGCTCAGAAACCTTACATTTTCTAAAGAAGATGCCAGATTAATCCGCAGGATCCATTTTCAGTTTATTCATAACTATGGGACCTCCTTCTGTTTTGAAAATTCTCAGGGCTGGTGTAGTATAAGCATCAGTGGAAAAGAAATATACATCTCTTATGGTTGGAAAGACTCATTTATGGATCTTGCATTGGTGTATAGATCCAACACCCTCCAGGGAGAAACACAAATCCCTACAATGACCCCATGTGTACAATTTTGCATTTGATGCTTGGATTTAACTGACAGATGTGTAAAATCACAAATAATTGAATGGCTCCCCACTGATTTCACAGCTGTACTAGAGAAGCTGAAGAGTGTGAATTACTGCAGGAACAGTCAGCAAGAAGCTGTACAACATCACTGATATCCCCAAATTAGGCTCTCATTTGTAAATATGAGCTTGGACGTATCCATACAAAATAAATGTTTTCATGAAACGTTCTTTTTAAAGTACAATATTTAGTTCAGGAACTGGTCATAAAAATTTTAGTGGGTATATTATGACTATTATAGAATTCAACTAACAGCATCAAATTAGCATAAATATGCTTTTCTCATTGCTTTCAGATTTTATTTTCTTAATTGCTCATGCTTCTTCCTAAAATATATTCCACATATGCATTTTGAAATTAAAGAGTAAATGAGTTTTATCTAAACCATACCAAGAAATCACTTACGTGTGTTTTAAAATTCCTATTTATTCAAAACTGAAAATCACCAATATTAACTAAAATTTATCCCAAATTATATTTAGTTGACAACATTGAGAATTCTGTCTTATAACTTAATTGAACTTTGGAAATTTTGTACACCAGTTATTCTTCCTGTCTTCTGGGTTGTAGCTAAGTTTTACACTTCAGTATGTAGGAAGCTCTTCCCCGCTGTACTTATTTGGAGAGAAAATGACATTTTTTCTTACTACTTCATGAAACAAGCTGAGCTGAGTCTATTTCCTATTTTAACATCAGTAGCCAATATATACATATAAAAATCATGATCCAAAGAACATTTCATTTGTCAATTGGATTAACTATTTCATAAAAAGGAATGAATAGGAACTTTTTTAAAAAGACAGAAAAAAACAAGCAGAACTTTTCCCCTGAATTCCTCAAGGAGGCAGAAGGTTTTACCTTTGCAGCTCAAGGAAAGGTTCAGTTGGCCAAAAGGGGTGTCTTCCAGTCTCCCTCAATCTATCATCCCATGAAATACGTAACTGTCTGGTGGATAAACTATTGCGGAGACTACAGATGATTATGTTATAAAGACAAAATTTCTCAGACTCCCTTTCTGTGGAGATGTGACCATGTGGGTATGCTTTAGTCAAAGAGATACATGGAAATGCTCATTAAGGAATATTTAGTCATCACAAATGAACCTTTCCCTTTTTTCTACATTGTTTCCCAGTAGAGATAAAAAATTAATATCTCCATCAGCTCTCCTAGATCATATAGTGCAATCCATATTAAGAATGCCAGGTTGTTGAACTGGAAAAAACTTAATTCCCATGTGTCAGGAAGCTCTGACCCTGCCAACTTTTGTCATTCTTCATTTACATGAATGAAAGCTAAGCTTTTAGCTTGTTAAAATTTATTTTGGACTTCATTGTTTCCTACATCAGTCTTAATTTTAAGACAACAGGCATGTCTGGGAAAGCAACATATATTTTTCCTTGCATAACTGAAATTTCGTATTCTTTGACAAATATTTCCACAACTCTCTACCCTCCACTTCCTGATAAAGGATTCTTGTATTATATAATGATCATATTTTTGTCTTTTTTGTTTTTGTCAGAATCCTTTCTTATAGTCATAGTCAAGATAGACTTAGATTGCCCCACTACTATCTCTAAAGTAAAACCTTGATGGTCATATATCACTATTATTATTGAGGTGTTAAGGAGACCAAATAGTTGCCGTTTCCTAGGCCTGGTTGAATTCTGTATCAAATGAGCATGTGAGAGTCGATGGAGAACAAACACATGTGCTCTTTTTCTAGCTATATACTGAAAGTATCAGAGTGTACGAATTAAATTTGGATTACTATCTTAGTCACTCAGTTTGGAACCTTGAGCAAATAACTTAAGGAAAACTTGAGTTTGAATAACAGACCTTCTACAAATTATTGTCTAAGGATGGAGAAAAAAACTAAATATCTAGTTAATAAAGCCTTAGGATTAACTCAACTCAGAAAAATGTGTACATTACTTTCACCCACTAACAGAACAACTTACACATTCAGTTATGCCTCAGTCGAGTAAGTTAATTTTAAAAGATTACAGGTGGCTGTGGCCTTCCAATGCCTAGAAATAACAGAGGTAAACACTCAGTATGAGTATAGTCCTGGCTCAGGCCTCTCAAAACTCTCCCAGAATAAAATTAGGGGTAAAAACAATAGAATTAAGTGACAAGGGCATCAGATATTATAACTTTAATGTAAATGAAATTTTAAAAATATATTCAAAACAAATACATAATGGGAAAAATCTCATAAACCAATGATAAAAATAAGATGGTTAGGAAAGTCCGAGAAAAAAAAAAACATTGGTCTTCCATAAATAAAGAGAAAACATTGAATATAAAATTGAATGAATAAAATGAAGAGCAGATTGATTAAATCTGGAAATTATTTAAGTAGAATATATATGTGACATAAATATAGATCTCACTACTCTGGAATGTAACAAAGAGAAGATATGATTAAGTGCAGAAGAATTTATGAGACAATAAAATGGAGAATGAAAAGATGTGCATCTAATCTGATCAATCTACAGTGATTCTGTTGTATGGTAGTAGAACAGTATTTTGTTCAGTATCCATATGTCCATTTTATCTTTGCACATTTTGTCTTTCTTTCTCTTCTTTCTTTAGGCATCCTGATAAAACTAAGGGATTGAATACATGCTTAATTGAAGTCAACGCTAATTCTTTATTTAAAAAATCTAATTAGAAATGAGAAGAAAATTAAAATGATTGACAATGTTTACATTAACACTGCAGTGAAAGTATTTTCTCCAAAATGAAGAATAATCCAAATATGCCTACTATAACTGATTCAACCCTGTGTGGAGGCATTAAGCTAAAAAATAAGAACAAGAAAAAATATATAGAGGTCAGAAAGACATATAAACTCTTATCATTTTAGATTATGTTATTGTCTGATAATAAAGTCAAGACAGTGACTTTATTATCATAATATATATACCCCATCATAATATTATAATGGAGTTGAAAAACTACTTTTGAGTAGTTATGTCACAGCTATCATTAAGTCATAGCGCAATGCATCCTTCACTTGTGGCAAGGCTGGTGTAAACAATTACAAGTTACAAAACACTTCAAGACAGTGTGAAATCATTCTAGGGACACAAATTAACAATAAAAGAAATAGAGTCAGACAGGTACATATTATATTTAAATGAGCTTGTTAAGGCTGGATCAGTTTTCTTACGGAAAATTTTCAAAAACAGGTCTTCATATCATACAAATATATCAGTTCTGCATTGGTTAATAGTCTAGGGTTAAAAATCTAAGAGTAGAAAGCCAATTTTTTTTTCTGTGGGGGAGGGAAGGTTTGTGTATTATTTAGAGTTAATTAGAGAAACCCTCAGAGTGGATGATATGGAATAAAATGAGTTCATTTTAGAGGTTAGATCTTACCCATTCTGTGAAAAGCTGACATGGTAAAAGTCTAAAATGAAGGCATTAGAATATAAGAGAAATATGTTAATCAGGGACCATTGAATGGAGATGGTAAAGAAGTCTATGGATGTTGTTTTCTTCATGAATGGCAGCGTGTGATTGGGGAGAACAGGTTAAGACTGGAATGCATGAAGACAAACTGGCTTTTGTTTCTTACTGCTTCTGACCTTGACAAGGTGGCTGATTGCTAGGGGAAGTTGTTTCCCATTGACGTGGTTCTATACATGCACCTTGCCCAGGAAACTGAAATAGGAGATGTGGCAGCCAATACAGGAGTGAAACAAAGCCCTTGGCTGATCTCTCAGGCTACTCAGGTGAGGCTGCAGGTGAGCCACATGGCGAGCACAGGTCTACTGACCTGTACTGACACTCAGCACAATGGCACCAGCTTCATTCCTATTCTCAGCTCCACAAAGAGAGGAGAGTGGAAAGGGTTACTATAAGAAAGTAAGAAAGAAAGAAAAAGGCCTAAAACTATGAAGTAAAATAAAATGATGTTAACTATACAACATTAAAATCTTTTCTCTCAAAAGGCAGCACAAGAGTTGAGAATTCATATCACAGCCTTCACAAAATATTTGCAGCATACACACTAACATACACTACAGTCTTGAATATGACTGTGTGTACATTTGTGCCAGTATAAAGCTGAGCAAGAGATGTGATGAAATAATTACTAGAAAAGAAAATACAAAAGTCACTGAGTATTTGAAAATATAGTCACCCTCGTAAAGCTAATTACATTGGAACTATAGTGAACTCACTTCTCTATAATTGGCTGAAATTAATTAATAGTTGGAAAATATAAAATGTATATGGAATAATAGGATGCTTGACAAACTAAGTAGAAAAGCAAATTAAAATAAGCTAAGGAAAAATGTGGACAATATCTAGGAAAATAAAAGATTGCATAACTTTAGGTCTAGTGTTTCTAATTGTAGACATATGCTCTAGAGAAATCATCACATCTGTACAAATAAAGACTTGTGCAATGTATTTGTTCTATATGATTTTTAACTATAAACATTGGGAAACTAATTATCTAATGAACAGGAAGGATGTGTCCCATTTATGCAATATATTTTTACAAAATCTCAGGATTTTACAAATATGCCTATAAATTACTAAATATAATGAGTGCATAAGTATACAGAGAATTAGTCATCCATATAAGTAAAACAAAGTGAAATAAAAAGCTATTGACCCATATATGTACAAAAATTATATCCTTCACACACCTTCTAATAATTAAGGTCAACAAAAATGGGATAAAATGAGCTGGGCATGGTGGCACATGCCTGTATTCCCAGAAGCTGAGGAGGCTGAGGCTGGAGAATCTCAAGTTCAAAGCAGCCTCAGCAATTTAGTGAGACCCACAACAACTTACTGAGATGCTGTCTCTAAATAAAATATTAAAAAGGGCTGGAGATGTTGCTCAGTGGTTAAGCACCCTGGATTCAATCCCTAGTACCAAAGGAAAAAAAGGATAAAATAATGCTATTGGTCTAGATATGACTGGAGGGATAGATAGGCATTTAATAGTAATTTATTTTTAACAGTTTATTTGTAATTCTATTTTGGCTATACAAGTGATGATTATAATACTTTTATACTCTTAAGTCTTGGACATGTCCTCCATCATTTTGTAATTGAATAGCCATGGGAAGCTCACATCAAGGGATAACTGTGGATCAGTGGACAGACCACACACATCCATTTCTTTGGTCTTGATTTCAATTCCAAATAACATAAAGAGGTAAATCATTTTTGAAAACTAATACAGTACACTAGTCACTTAAACATAATTCCTTTACTCCAATTTATCTCCCATTCCTTCTCAGAAAAACAAAGAATAAGGAGAGACAGAATCATTGCTTCAGGCTTCAGACTTTAATTTCTCCTATCTTAGCAAGTACCTGCACTCCCGCAGGGGTGAGTATATCACATGTAGCTGGGACCTATCTTTAGATTTGCTGATCCATTGGGTTAAGGTGGAAGAGCTTATGTTTCTAATAAGTTCCAGTGATATTGATCCTTCAGATCTGGGATCACCCTTTGAGAACAACTGCCTATAACCAGGATAAGTGGCACCAGCAGCAAGAACTATACCTGGAGATTTTATAAATGCAAATTCTCAGGCTCCAACCCCCATCTACTGAAACAGAATCTACATTTTTATATTATGTATAGTTTTATTTTTAAAAAAGTCACTTGATTTTAGAATAGCTTTACACTTAGAGAAATATTATAAAAATATTAGAGTTTCCATATATCCTACACCTTGTTTCCCATATTTTTGAGATAATACACTTGTCACAATTAATAAATTCACAATTGCTCTGTTATCACTGGAAGTCTATACCTCATACAGATTTCCTTAAACTGTATCTAAGTCTTCCTGCAGGATATCAAGTTACACTGATTGGTCATGTGCCCATAGGCTTCTCCTGGTTTCATCTGTTGTATTTCTTTTTCTTTTTTTGGTACTGGGGACTGAACTCAGGGATACTTGACCACTGAGCCACATCCTCAGCCCTATTTTGTGTTTTATGTAGAGACAGGGTCTCACTGAGTTGCTTAGCACCTCGCCATTGCTGAGGCTGGCTTTGAACTCTCGATTCTCCTGTCTCAGCCTCCCTAAATGCTAGGATTACAGGCTTGAGCCACCGCACCCGGCTGTATTTCTTTGTTTTTGATAGCCTCACAGTGTCGAGAATACAAGTAAGGTGTTTGTAGTATGTTTTAGACTTGGATTTACTTGGTGTTTGTCTCATGAGTAAACTAGGGAGACACATTTGGGGCAGGAAGGTCTCAGAGATGAAGGAACATGTTCTTCCCATCATATCAAGACTGTATATTATCACCATAAGTTACCACTGCTAATGTCAACCTTGATCATCTTGCTGAGCTATTGTCAGTTTTCTTGACTTTACTGTTACTAATATTTCCCTCCAAAAAGCATAATGAGCTTTTTGGAATGAAGTCCCTGTGCAGTTGGCATTTAAGAGCTGGGAAATTAGCATGGTGGCAGAGTATATCCATAATTTATTTGTAATTCTTTTGTTTTCAGAGTTTGTAATTATAATATTTATTTCCAAGTCTATAGGAAAAGTAGAGGGACAATTTTATTTTTGCCTAGGAATTTCTATAAATCTGATTATCAGTGACTCTGAAAATTACACACAACTGATACGTGTTAGTGTATACTTTGAAGTATGTGGACACTGGCTGCATTTAAAAAAAAAACAATCTTTAGATTGAACAGCTACCTGT
Source organism: Xerus rutilus (assembly GCA_028644305.1). Taxonomy (NCBI): domain Eukaryota; kingdom Metazoa; phylum Chordata; class Mammalia; order Rodentia; family Sciuridae; genus Xerus; species Xerus rutilus. The sequence goes on along the minus strand of CM053404.1, from coordinate 123,536,842 downwards.
TTTGAAGTGAATCTTAATTGGAACTTAATGATGCCTCCTGATAATTTACTACTTTAGCTGAACCTACAAAATCAGCTGCATCCCAGATAATAAGAGCTACTATTCATACTGTTCAAAATCATCTGCCAGGACCCACCTGTACAGCACCTGCAAAACCAGCTGTGGTTTGTTTGCTCTCACAATTCATGTCCAGATTTCCCAGCCAATGCATCATTAGGTTTGAATTTTATAGTGCCACTCTTTCATTTCTCCACTTCAATTAAGTGAGATTTAAAATATAAGCACCATTCAGAGTTTGTAGAGAGTAGGAAGGGCCCTTTTAAGTCACAGCAGAAGCTGAAGAATATAGAAGAACTAGTCCACTCTTTTTGAGTAGAAAAGCAGAAGAATAGTCTGTATTTACTATTTGGGTGTAAAGGGGGCTCTTCCCACAACATTTATTAGATGGAAGAAAAAAATATAAGGGAGGTTATTTACCTTGTTATCCATCTGCCAAAATATAGTGGCAAAGTTTGCTTCTTGATTTTTACACAATGTAACTCCACATGTATTAATAAATATGTATGATCTTTTTAGCTGAAGAAATAAAAATTAGAGTGAGAAACAGAAAATTCCTCCTCTGATTTTGCAATGATAGCTGGACTGAGGAAAGAAAAATGTTCCTGAATATTTTGAAGTTAATGCAAGGCAAAAACAAACAAGGGCTATTGAATAGAAGCTATTAAATAAAGCCATAACTCATACTGTAAAAAATAACTGTCATAATTAAGATTTGATAGTACATTTTGTATTAATAACACTTAAAGCTAAATTTTATGAAATGTGCTCATAAATTTTAAAAGTAATAAAAGCATAATGTAAAAAATTATAATAAAGCAAACACATTTAAAATATTCAATAATTACTAAAATATACCTGCCATTGAACCACTGCAGTTCTGCCCCTGCCTCCAAAGCCATGTTCATGCAGCATAAAATAGGGATGGAGTATGGCAGAAAGTGAGTACTGATTGTAAATGTGTGTGTAATTACAATCACACAGACAGAAAGGCTGTTTCCAAAGACCAGTTGGCCTCAACAGAAAGGGATGGTCCTTATATAAATTACATAAGTATAAATTAAAATAAGTTACTACATATAATCATATATATGCACACATACACACAGTATGCATATATGATTGCATATGCATATTTGTGTCACACATGCACAGTCACAAGTCACTTAACAATGGGGCATATTCTAAGAAGTGTTTTGTTAGCTTTTTCTGTCACTGTGTGAGTATTATGGAATGTACTTACACAAATCTAGATAGTATAGTTCATCCACTCATGGTGGCCTCTTGATGGAATCAAGACACACATAAACAAGATGCGTAAGGCTACTGCTGGCCTATGTGGCATAATGTTTTGCAGTAAACTTTTTAATATAATCAGAAAGAGTACACTCTGACAGTTAAGAAGTATAGTATAGTAAATATACAAACTATTGATAGTCATTCCTTATCATTATTATATACTATACATAATTTTATGTGCTGTATTTTTATATGACTGATAGCACTGTAAATTGGTTTATATCAGCATCACCACAAACACATGATGACAGATTGCACTATGAGATGATGGATACAATGCCACTAAGCAATAGGAGTGCTTCAGTGCAGCTATCTTATGGGATCTCTATTGTTTATGAAGTCTGGGGTTGACTGAAATATTGTTATGCATCATGTGACCAAGTATGTATAGGCATATGTGAAATAGACACTGAATGGAAAAGTGGACTCTCTTTCTAGTTGGAAATTTTCCAGGAATATGGTGTTGTAGAGCATTCAGGTCAACCATGTGACTGAATTTAGAATACAATGCTACATGATCTTATAAATACGAATGTTCTGTCAAATAATAAAGAATTATCTCACTAAAGTCATAAGGGACACCAGAGGGAAAAATGAGGCACCAAATTGCTTGTTTATTCCCCTAAGGATATTTACCAAGTAGAAGAACAGTTATTGGGTTTAAAGAGACAGAAATCAAAATTTCAAGTCTACTCTGTGTGGTAATTCTAGAAATAGATTCTACTCTAGTTTGACTACTAGCTGACTAACACTTCAGGGTAAACAAACTGTCTCCTTCCTTTACCCATAGGAATCTGCAAGCAAAGTTACTTTAATACTGTTCAGAGAAGAAGTAGTAGTCATTGAGGAATAAAAATAGAAATTGAATTTTTGTCAGGATCATACTCTCAAATGCAATTTCATTTGTGGTCTATAACACTGAAAGGCATAGATTTTTTTTTACTTTTCCCAGAATGGTAGTATCCAAAGTTGCCTGGACTATTAACATAATTTTCCATAAGTCCTTGGTGGAAAATATTTTTATCCCAGGATTAACACATCCCCACTAATACAGACATATCTCACTTACTTTCAGTAATTGGTTAACAAAATTAGATGTTCTACTTGAAAATTTTAACCACAAGTTTATACTTCCCACTAAATAAAAAATTTTATCAGAGTTCTTGAGATTCACTCAAGATTATAAAACACTTTTAATACTGTATTTAGAGAAAAGTTTTAAAGTTTACAAAATCTGAGGAGAGCAAGCAAATATAAAATAACATTAAGCAAGTTATAAAATAATGCTTAAAATACAAATACTATAAACTATGTTATCATTTATGTTTTTATACTTTTATGATTAATATATAATGTAGAATTTGAAACTTTAGCCTATTGCTAATGAACATTGCATACATTTATGAGTCCCTGTTTTCAATACTTTTGGATACTTACCTAGGACTACAATTGCTGTTATGTTTAACATTATGTGGAATCACCAAATTGTCTTCCACAGCAGTTGCATTATTTTAAATGTCCACCAACAAAATACAAGTTGTTCAAATTCCCCACATATTTGTGAATACTAGTTCTGTCTTTCCGTTATAGTAATCCTAGTAGGTTTAGCATGATATCTCACTGTGTTTTTGCTTTCATTGCCTTTTAACTAATGGTTTTGAGCAACTTTAAATGTGTCATTTGTGTATCTTCTTTAGCAAAATGTCTATTCAGAGTCTTTGCCTGATTTTTAATTTGTTTATTTTTTTGTTGTAAAATTTAGGAGGTATTTTTTATATTCTTGATGTAAATTCATTGGCACTTTAATAGTTTGCAAATATTTTACCTTATTGTGTAGATCAACTTGTCATTCTATTGATATTATTTGATTTCTAAATTTAGAAAAAATAACTGACACTTGGAATATACTATGCAATGTGATCAAATTCATTTAGTGTTTGTACACCATTTCTATATGTATTTGAAGGTATTTTTCTTCTATTTGTTCATTTTCGAATTCATGGACATGAATTAGATTTGATAGATTATAATTTTCTATGCTACATATAATTTTTTTTTATTTCTTTGGTTTTGTTCTTCCTCTGTTCTTTTTTGTTCTTTTTTACTTATTTTATCATGTTACAATGACTAAAGTGTCAGGAGTGGTGATTTGATTCACAGTCTCTGATTATTCTACAGCAGGAGCTGCGCCTGTGCTAG
>CM053404.1:123515520-123532787 GCA_028644305.1 Xerus rutilus | reverse complement strand
AATTATTGTGACTAACATAATTGGCTATCTCTATTACATGAAAGAAAACACTGAATAATAACAATATTCTTTATATCAGAATGTAGAGATATTATTAAACATATTATGCCTCTGATCCTTTGTAAATACCTCAGTACTGTTGTTTCTTTTATAAATCATCTTAGCAAAAAAATGCATTTTTTTCTGTGAAAAGGATAACAGGTTTTATAGAAATGTTATATTTTCACTTAAGAAAATTCTGGTGGATAAAATAGTGTCATTTTTTAAAATAATAAAATTTCATAGGGCTGCAGGAAATGGCAATTTAATTCAAGATTAAATCTATAAGTTTTAGAAAAATATGTATTTTATTGCAAATATATATGAAATAAAAATTAATTGCTATGGACAGATCTCTTTGCTTGCTTGTTAAAAAAAACAGCATCACAATCCTTAACTAGAGAGATTTAATATGAGAGGTAATATCTTTTTCTGGAAAGTAAATGTAACTAAAATATGTGTCTTTTTCCCCCCATCTCAAAAATACTAAAAAAGCATCAGCAAGATTTCAGAGTATTTCTGAACCTCCCAAATTTATTTTATAGTGATATTTGTGAAGTATTCTTTATAATACAGTTTTTATGTATTGTATGGTATTCCCTTAATAATATATTTAATACCTTCAGTTAGTTGTTAAAGAGATTATATTTAAAAGTGTCACATTATTTGAGAAACGTATATTCTGTGTCAGTAAATTAGCACTAACAATATAAGACTAATAGCAATCTTTTGTTTTATAACCTAGTCTCATGGTGCCTATTATATCAATGCTTTACAATATCTACATATAAATTTGTACTTGAAATTAAATTTTGTTTTACAGTATGAAACACTTATAATTTCATACTTGTTTTATACAATGTAATGAAGTTGGCCATATGTATAAATAAGAATCCCAAACCACTATCTTTATTTTATTTTATTTTTTATGTGGTGCTGAGGATCGAACCCAGTGCCTCACGCATACTAGGCGAGCACGCTACCACTGCGCCATAACCCCAGCCCCCAAACCACTATCAAGATAATTAAAAATCCCATCACTCTAATAGTATCTTTGTGCTTAAGCAAGCTGCTCCACGATTTCAAACTAGATGAACAATTACATTGCACTCTGCTTGACAGAAATATCTGGAATTGCTGAGGAACACCTGTAGTTACATGAAAATAATTTACTGAATATTCAGCAAACACAAAGTGAAAAAACAAAAAACAAAAACAAAACAAGCAGGATTCAAAAATTACTTGTCTTTCTGTTACAATATATGAGAGACTCTGAAGATGTTTTGAACAAGAAATAATAATGTATAATAATAATAAAGTTAGATGATCCAGCAAGATTATAGAAATAATAAATTTAAAAATAAAAATTAGTAGTAGAATATAAATTAGAAAAACATGGTGAGTGTTTATGGATTACTTGTGGCTATGGAAGTCAATTAGGAAATATATATTGAAGCACAGATAAAAGTAATAGAATCAGAGATCATGATGGAAACACAAGACAATTAACAGATATATAGCATAGACTTATGTTTTGGGTAACAGTTATTTCCAAATGGGGAGGAATACATGAATAAGAGGCAAATACTCCATAAGTGCAGAAAATAATTTCTCATTATGAAAACCTATTCTACTTTATAAGAACTTATCTAGATTCATGAGAGACTGATCAGAGAAGACATATGCTGATAAAATTCTTTATTCCAATGTTAAAGACAAAATCTTACAAATTACAGCAAAGAAAACAGTACTTTCAAAGGAAAAAGAAATTCAGACCAGCATTGGACATAGTGGCCAGAAGACAGGCCAAGAATATCTGTAGAAAAAAGTTAGTTGAGTACAGTGGTGCTCACCTGTAATTCCAACAGTTTGAGGGGCTGCTGCAGGAAGATTGCAAGTTCAAAGCCAACCTCAGCAACTTAGCAAGCCTCTAAGCAATTTGGTGAGATCCTGTCTGAAGATTTAAAATAAATAAATAAAAGGGCTAGGGATGTGGTTCAGTGATTTAGCACCCATGAGTTCAACACTGGTCCAAGAAAAAAAAGGAGAAAAGCATAACAAATCAATCATTCTAAACAACCCCATTATTTAATTGAAAATAGGAAAAGAGATATTTTTTATACTTCAAAAATCCAGTTATATTTTGTATCCCTTCCTTACTTGAAGAAAATATTTTAAATATCTCCTTTGATATTTACTTAGTTTCAGTTGAAACCAAACAACAACTCTGGAATTGAAACTTAAAGTGATATATAAACAGTGACTTGTGAAATAATTGTTTAATAAATCTGAGTGAAACATGATAGACTGAGAAAGCAGGATTAAAATCCAAAATAGTCCTAAAAGTAAAGAGGTACAAGGAAAATTCCATTACTATGTTGGATCAGTATTCAACAAACTGATCCTTCCTGCTGTTTCCTTTTGTAAATACCATTTTTTCTTTAGAAAAAATATATGTCCAATAATTTCTGTATTGTCTACTGATGGCTTCACAGTACAATGGCAGATATGAGTATTTATGACAGAGATTGCATGCCCCCGAACATAAAGTTTTCTTTAAAAAAAAAAGATATTTTCACTCATTCTCTACAGCTAAAAATATTACATCTTGGCTAAACCCTAAGACTTTGAGGCAAAGTAATTTCAATGCCTCATTGATTAGAAAGGAAGAAGGGTAGTGTAGAGAAGAGAATTTAAAGAATTCTAAATGGCACACTTTAAATAGCCCTATTCCAAAATGAAGAAAATGAAGTGAAGATGAAAAAGTTCATTTTGATGTAATAATATTCTATTTGCAAATAGTAGTATAAAATTATATATCATACCTAGAAAGGTAAGCATGAGGGCAAAGGAGATTAGGTAGATAATATGCATTAAAAGAACAAAAAAAAACCTCATGGATAACATATTGAAGATACCAAATATAAATGAAGAGACAAAGGGATGCATACAGAGGAGGCACAGTGTACATCAAATGATAAAAACTGTAAACGATCAATCATAACAATTCTTAGGAAAAGTAGAAATAATATCTCCCTTTACAAAAGACTCTCAGAATAGATTTCAAAAAGATAACCTAGCAATCAATATACTATTAAAGACTAAGCTTAATCAAATTAATAACTTGAGGCTGAAAATACAGGGACAGCAAAAAAAAAGGAAAATAAATAAATAGGAAATATTTTTATAACAAATTGATCCCTGTATTTCTGTGGTTTAAGGTCATTTCATACTTAAATAGTATTTTTTAATATGAAATTCTCTTTCTTCAGTTCCAGCCAAGAAGGGGAAAGAGTTTGGAGGAAACTTATGAGAGGCTTTTACAGATCCTGGCAGGAGGCAACAGTCATCTTATTGGACACCTGAGGCCTGTGGTCAGCAGCCAACCACTCAGAAAAAGGTAACACGATGACAAAGTTTCTATAATCCAGCATCACCTGTCCCACTTTTGAAGAGGCTGATACTTTTGTTTCAGTGTAAAGATCACTTTGGGCTGGGCATTTGGAAATCCACAGCCCGGTTCTTTTGAGGGAATAGAATAGATTGGTGTAATAACTCTGAACTTGTTGAAGAGGATTCCAAGAAACAGTAAAATAAGGTCATGTGATAACTTGGGGGTAGTGGTAAGTTGTTGTGGTTCTTCTTTAAGCAAGGTGACCATCCAAGGTCATTTGATGGTTTTGGCAAGTAGAAATTATAATAGGATATTTTTAAACAATTACACTGGCTGCTTTGAAGAGATGTGACCATAATGATAAGTGTAAAGGAGGAAAAGTTTTCGGTAGTAGTGTAGATGAGAGATGATGGTGACTCAGACCATTGCACTAGCAGTGGAAGTGATGAAAATTGGTAGTATCTGGCTATGCTTTGAGTTCTAGTTAATTATACTTGGCAGATATTGTTGCAAGAGAATGTAGTTCAAGATGCTAGTCAGGTAAAATTATGAGCAATGGGTAACTTGCAGGAATTTTTCATATCTTTATGTTGTGAAGACAGACATATGAAAGCAAAGAGAAGTTATGAGATGAAATCATTAACCAAAGTGTGTCAGTAGGACATCTTAAAAATAGAATCAATATTTAAAGAAACAGATAATCTAATCTATCATATCAATTATAAAGCACTGATAATTGGATCTAATATGAATTACATTTGTCATCTAGTCTTTATCTCCATTGATTTACAGATCAATAAAAATGCATTTGCTTCTTAGGTAATATTCACAAAGGATAAAAATCCTGATATAAAATTGCAGTCTTCGGATTTATAGGAGATATCATGGAAATAAATGTGTTTCTTCATGTGACTTCTATATTGGGAATGATAATGTGATGGCAGATTTATTTGAGGATTTTATATGTAAATTTTAAAATGCCTTATCAAATGTGGATTTGAATCTCAACACCTAAGCAGATTACATTTCTCACATTTTTCCAAGAAAGCATTTAGATTTAATTCAGCATTTCATTTTTGTTGGATCTGTGACTCCAAATCAGAAGCCCTGTCTTAGATTACTGTCCCAGAGACGATATAACCTAAAGTTTTGTTAAGCAGAATAATTCTTAGGAAAGTAACATTCATTTGTTTATTATGCATAGAGTCTCTCAGAGTTAAGCATTGTGGTTTTTTTTTTTTTTTTTTTATTGGACTTCAAAGTCCTTAAAAGCAAGGTTTTGAGCTGTAGGGTTTTGAGAGTCTACCTATCAGAGACATGAGTAGTTATGTTTTAATGAAAAATTACTCACTGTGATATTTTCTTTAGGATTTTTAAATTTATTTTAAAAAATTCAGCCTAGTAATAGCCAAACATATTTTCAAAGAAAATATGTTCCAGTAATTAACATTTATTTTTCCTGTGTGTTAAATTGCTAAGAGTATGTGTCCTTCAGGTAAACTATCTGTATTCTATTCAAACAAAGAAATTTTATATATCCTGTAAAAAATTGGCAAAGTCAGAATGACCTCCATAGGAGGTATTAATTACAACTTGGAGGGATCCCCTGTTAGCCTCAAGGTCTCAAATACTCTAAAGGGCAGCTCAGTCTTACAACCTCAGCCTCTAAGTCTTGCACATCTGGTGCCAACATTCTGCAAAATTTCTGTAAATCACCCTTTAGAAAGCAGTTAAGGAAATGTGAACTCACCTAGTTTTAAATTGAGTAAAAATGAAAGATAATGATGATGTTTAATAAATTAATTAATTTGGGTACCAGGGATTGGAATTAGTGGGATTTGAGCACTGAGACATCTCCCAAGCCCTATTTTGTATTTTATTTAGAAATAGAGTCTCACTGAGTTACTGAGCGCCTTGCTAAGTTGCTGAGGCTAGCTTTGAACTCATGATCCTCCTGTCTCAGCCACCTGAACCACTGGGATTATAGGCATATGTCACTGTGTTTGACGATGTTGCTTAGTATAATAAGAATGTTTGGCATAGAAAATGTCTATAGGATGACTAACTTAAAATGCTGGTGGTATGAACCAGTAGAAAATAGTTTTAGGCACCTTTACGTCACTGTGACCAAGAACAATTTAGAAGAGGAAAATTTTATTTTGGGCTCACAGTTTCAGAGATTCAGGCCACAGATGACCCACTCTGTATCTCTGTGCCCTAGGCAAGTTAGAACATCAGGGCTGAAGGCATGTCCTAGGAAAACTACTCAGTTCATCACAGCCAGAAAGTAGAGACTGCTTTACTCACCAGGGTTAAAATAAAAAACCCAAAGAAAGGGTGGTCCCCTGTGACCTACTTCTTTAGAACACAACCTGACTATAGATACCACTCAGTTAATTAACCCACTGATTAGGTTATAGTTTTCATAACCTGATCATTTCACCTCCGAACATTTTCACATCATCTCACACCGGAGTCTTTGTGGGTCATCTCATATGGAAACTGTAACAGAGTTTAAAACACAGAATTTCTGTATTTTAAACTGAATCCAAGAGGGAAAAAAATGTCCTGCTCTTCATAGATAGGTGATAATAGGAGGATATGATTTATGGATTTTGCTGTTTATTTTGAAGATTGAAAATTTGCTAAGTTAAAATAGGACTTCAGTTAATAAGACAGTTTATTAATAGGAGAAATGCTGGAACAGCGAAGAGGTCAATTATATGAAAACTAACTTGAAGACTTGAGAGGAAATAAAACTATATATAAAAGTTGAAAGGTGAATTATTTCCAAGTTATTGAGGAATGATCGAACAGTGGCCTTGTTGAAGACAGTGCAGAAAGGGCAAATCCAATGATAAATGAAAAGATGACTCTGAAAGCAGATTATGAGGGAGATGGTGGTGTACCTGTGTATTGGCAGAATGGTCAACCAAAGATGTGCACATTGAAATCCCCATAACTTGTGAATGAGTCATGTGGAAAAGGTACTTCGAAGATGTAATTAAAGCTGTGTATCTTAGGATCTGGATTACCCAGGTAGGCCCAGTTTAATCATGTGAATTTACCAGGTGGAGGCAGAAGAGAGATTGAAAGTCAGAAATCTTCCAAATGTAAAGGGCCACATGTAAAGATAAGAAATATACATCTAGGCAGGCCCCTCCCCTCACAAACAGAAAGGAAATCAGGACTACCACCACTACTCCTTCTTTTTTTGTTACTAATTTTTTAGCTGTAGATGGACACAATGTCTTTATTTATTTTATGTGGTGCTGAAGGTTGGACCTGGTACCTCACATGTGTGAGGCAAGTGCTATACTACTGAGCCACGACCTCAGCCCCCACTACTACTCCCTCTTGGAAATAGATTTTACCAACAACCTAAGTGAGCCTGGAATCAAATTCTTTCAAGAATTTCTTGATGAGAACTTGCCTCTGTCCCCATCCCCTGCTTTACCCCCCATTCCCTGCTTCCCCCAGCTCAGGACACAGACACTTTAATTTTTTTTCCTTACAAGTGTTTGAACAGAGAAAGTAGCCAAAACAACACAGACTTATGATGAGCAGATTTATGATGTCATAAATATTGTTGTTTTAAAAGCCCTAAGTAGCCAGGTGCAGTGATGCACACCTGTGATATCAGCGACTCGAGAGGCTGAGCAGGAGGATGTCAAGTTAAAAGGCAACCTCAGCAATTTAGAGAAGCCCTAAGTAACTTAATGAGACCCTATCTCTAAATAGAATATAAAACAGACTGGGAATGTAGCTCAGTGGTTAAGCATCACTGGGTTCAAGAAGGGTGGTTTCACTAGCAAAATTTGTGTGTGCGCCCTTGTATAATGAAAATAAATTATCATTGCAAGAGACTTCAGTCAGAATATTTCAACAAAAATAATGAAAGGAATAAAATTATTAATGTCAAAAATTTGAGGCAATGACCACTTTATGGCAATTATTAAATTGAACTTTGATGTGTAGTGATCCTGAAAGAGAGGGTAATATGTTAATAGATATACATTAGGAAAAAGAGAAATCATCTTGTGGAACAATCTCTTCCATCACTCTTTTATCTTAGGTATCAAAGAGCATGGGGAATTATATAAGTAAATTAGAGCCTCTATTTGTCAGATGAAAATGACAAGTAGGTTCTTTATAATGCCAATATATGAAAATGGAATCTGAAGGTAGAAAAAATTAAAAATAAGGAAGCTGTGATGGTTTTGGTAATGAAGTGTCCCCAAAAGCTTATGTAAAAGACAACACAGGAAAGTTCAGAAGTGAAATGATTAGGTTAGGAGAGTCTTAACCTAATCAGAGCATTGATCCAGTTGAATGGATAAATTCGTTGGTAAACTGTAGGCAGGTAGGGTGTGGCAGGAGAAGGTGGGTCACTGTGGGTGTGCCCTTAGGGTAGATGTTTTATCCCTGGTGAGTGAGAAGTCCCTCTTTGCTTCCTGATTGCCATGTCCTGAGCTGTTTTCCTACTCCACAAGTCTCCATAAAGATATCCTGCCTCATCTTGGGCTCAGAGCAATGGAGCCAGCCATCTCTGGAGTGAGACCTGAAACAACGAGCCCCAAATAAGCTCTTTGTCCTCTAAAACTGTTCCTGTCAGGTCTTTTGGTCACAGTAACAACAACAACAACAGCAACAACAACAACAGCAACAACAACAACAGCAACAAAAGCTGACTAAAACAAGGGCCAGCTTTTTACTTTAATTTTCACAAATCAGTACTTCTCTAATAGTCATATTGTTTACTTTTAACTCTATTTAAAGTTCAGCATAATTATAGATAGATTTGTACTATTTAAATAAATTCTTTAAGTTCATAATAATTATGTTACAGTTTTGTGGATTTTTAAAATAATTCTTCCAATACCCTCTTCTAATACCTCTTTTTCCAGTTTTTAAAATTTTCTCTGATATTGATGTTCTTATCTCAAACACCAACTCCCATGGTTATGATTTAGTCAAGTTTTGTCATTTGCTAATAACTATAACTCCTGATAATACCAATTTTGACTATTTTCTGTCTCAGTCACCAAAAGTTATTTATAACTCATCCCTTCTACTGTTCCTCCCAGGAAAGCTCTCCCATTTCATTAGTTTCTCATTCTCTCACACTACTCATGCATTCTCAACAATTTTTACCTAGTTGTATGAGTAAGGAGTTGTCATTTTAAACTATAAACTCCAAGTGGAGCTTCTTATCTCCTTCTAACTCCTTCTTTCTAGTTATTCCAGCCAGAAATCCAGGACTCCTCTTGAATTTTTCACTTCTGCTTTGCTATATCCAATCCATTGTTATGTCCTTTTGGCACTGATTGCAAAATATGAGCAGATTATTCCAGTTCTCCTCATGTCTATTAACAATATCCATCTGAAAACACTATAATTTCTTGTATTGATTTCTAAAATAACTCCCAATATCTTCTTTTATTTATTTATTTATTTAAAAAAATGTTTTAGTTGCAGATGGACTCAATATCTGTATTTTATTTATTTTTATGTGGTGCTGAGGATTGAACTCAGTAACTCACGCATGTAAGGCAAGCACTCTACCACTGAGCCCCGGCCCCAGCTCCCCTATCTCTTCTTGCTCCTTCTGTCCTCACCCTTTTCTAAAGTCTATTCTTTTTTTTTTTTAATTTTTTTTTTTTAGTTGTAGATGGACACAATGTCTTTATTTTATTGCTTTGTATGTGGTGCTGAGGATCGAACCGAGGACCTCATGCATGCAAGGCAAGCGCTCTACCGCTGAGCTAAAATCCCAGCCCCCTAAAGTCTATTCTTAACACAGGATAAAATGTCCCTGTTTCTAAGATTAGAATATTACTCTAAGGTCAACCTGACCACAACTCATTCACTCCTCTTCTCAATCAGTGTAAAACCCAATGTAACAATGTAGCCTAAATCGGCTGTCTGAGCTGCCCTGAATTCATTCTGACCCACTATAGAGAATCCTCCCTTTTTCCCTGTACCATCACTCCCCACTCTGAGCTTCAGTTTGAACATTTGCAGCTGTGTTCCATTTTCCTCTTCTAAGGCAGGGATAGGAAGCCCCGAGATGGCTGCATACCCTTCTTTTCAGGGACCTGCATAATGTCACATTCTCAGTGAATCCTTCTATACTTGTTTTTTAGTAGAAACTAACAAATCTATTTTATCCTTGGCTGTTAACACTTTCCTTATCGGTCTTTTTTTGTTTTTGTTTTTTGACAAAAATGTCACTTAGCCGGGCGCGGTAGCGCAAGCCTGTGATCACAGCACTTAGGGAGGCTGAGACAGGAGAACCTTGAGTTCAAAGCCAGCCTCAGCAACCATAGCGAGGCACTAAGCAACTCAGTGAGACCCTGTCTCTACATAAAAACACAAAATAGGGCTGAGGATGTGGCTCAGTGGTCCAGTGCCCCTGAGTTCAATCTCCAGTACCAAAAATTAAATAAATGAATAAATAAATAAATAAATAAATAAATATCACTTGATACCATCAATGTACTGCATATTTATTACTCTATATGTATTAAGTGCCTATCTGTTCTAATAAGATTGCTCCACCATAGCAGACCTGCCATCTGCTTAATTCACTTGTATAAACACACATACTCATGAATGAACACAAACACACTCTAGATATATAATATACCTAGTAAAAAACAAAGAAGAATTTCTCATCATTATATCTGTACTTAAAGAGAATGAAAGAAATCTATTAGGATCACGTAGCAGAAAGATGTCTTTTGTGCTACTGTTTGAGTAAAAAAAAATTAAGTAGAATATTTCATTTGTCTTCTAATGTTCCTAGATATATGCACAAAGAATAGTCTTAGAAAAAGAGAAAATAGTTTGAATGAGCACTATGTCAGAACTTCATTTTTATATTTTAAGTATATATTGTTTGTATCAAGTACACATATTATATATTGCCAAATAAATGCATTACTCCAAATAATAAAACTCTACTCTTACTGAAATGAATATGGCCAAAACATAGATAAGTCTATGAACTTGTGAGTCAACACACATTTGTTATTTTCTACTCTTTTTAAAAAGTTGAGGTAGGTGCTTCAAGGAAATTATAAAGAGGAAAATTATGTCTCTCAATAGTGCATGTAATCAACTTAGAAAGAAAAGATTTAAGTTTTGAAAACTTAAACTCTTCATATGAACTTAGAATTTCCTTCCAGAAAAGGAAACACTACTCCTATGAATAATTTATGCACGGGCATTTCTAGGTTATCTGTGATATGAAATTTCACTTTAGTATTCAAAGTATTCATAATCTAAATCAAAAGTGAGAACACACTGCCCTGTCCTTCCCCACAAACACAAGGATTCCGTATATTGCCATCCAGTGCACAGTGACCCGAGCCATTAATGAGAAAGTGTTAAAAGATTTATTGATAACAATGGAGAAGCAGAGCTGAAACAGAACTGAAGAAATCCCTTGACGCTGCACAGTTCTTTTCACAGGAGTGCTTGGAGCTTCCATTTAGGAAGGGGTTCCAGTACAGAATATCCTGTTTTAACATAGCTTGGAATATGAGTAGGCCATCCCCAAATAGGGTAGGTGCCTTTTATTGTCTTTATAACAAGGGAAATGATAAGAGATCTCAGGCCTAGGAAATAAATCCAAAGCTCAGCTAGAGAGATTCCATATCAATCTTGTTGATATCTGTCAGAAGTCTGGCTATTACTTTGAAAGTCTCAGTTCATTGCAGCTCTAAAGCTCTGTGCCAGGCTACAGAGAAAAGGAAAGGGACAGGAAAAGCTATGCATGCGCAGATTTTTATCTTCTCTCTTCTTTCTGTGACTAGCACTTAGCATCTAATTAAATATATGGTTCCTGATGAAAAAATATAATCACATGAACTTTAATGGGGCCTTTAATATCTGCAGTAAAAGGAGATGCAACAAAATCCAAAAGATCACAAAAAAAAATACCATAAAGTCTATCACAGCAAAGTTAAGACAAAGACACTTGGAGATATCTGCTCTGCTTATGTGAAGATACCTGCTCTACTTATGCCCTTTGAGATCAATTTGACCTTAGGACACTGGCTCAATAGTAGGGCTAGCTTCAGGTTTGCCATGTTCTACTTCCTGGAGATTCTCAGAGTGCCGGGTTCCATTACCTGGATAAAGAGTTAACGCTAATCTGCTTAGCAATAAAAACTCAGATGATAAGATCAGAAAATTCCCATCAAGTGTCATCTAAATAGGGAATCACATACTGGGCTTCATAATAACCTCTGCTTAGTGATGAAAGCCTGTGTCCCTGATATCCCCAGGAAGATGACCAGAGATAGTGAGAGGAGGGTCAGCAATGACACCTGAGTTGGTCAGTATCAAAGACTATATCATTTTTCCAGAGGATAAGCTCTTTCAGGACCAATGGGAGGGTCTTCCCTGTGTAAAAGAAAGTTAAGTCCTAGGAGCTCCAAGTGTTTAGTAAGCAGAGGGGAGAATAGCATCTAGTGTTCACTCTTCCTTTGGTGGGTGCGCCAGTATTGATGGAGAGTTGAATGTATCAGCGCTGTGGCGGAGAGGAGCACCACAAGGCCATTGGAGGAAGCTCTCTTTATTTCCACATATTATGAAGTACTGATTCTGTTGGGAACCGAGATATAAAAGTGAGACTATTATGAATGAAAATCAGGCATGAAAAAGAAAAATAAGAAAATGAAGGTGCACTTTATCTTTTAAACATTTTCTAATTTCACACTCCTGGCACTTGGAAACTCAGCCTAGGTAGATTGGGACTGATTGTACCTGAAAATAGGTCCTAAAAAACTCGTCTTTATAAAGAACAGCATAGGTGGAAAGAGAACTGTGCTTTTTATTTCTGGTAATTTCCAGTACTGTACTTCTTTTAAATTCACAAATCATATTTTACTGCATTCAGAATATTTACTTGTTTTTGTTACTTGACACATAAAAATGGTACTCATTTACAGGTTATGATAGCACAGGAAGGTAACTAGAGTTGACAATTAATTGCATCTTTCAAAATAGCTAGAAGAGGGGACTGTAATGTTCCCAGAATAAAAAAATGATGCATGTGTTGGTAATATATATGCCAATTACACTGGTATGGTCATTACACATTCTTTATGTATATTAAAACATCACATTGTACCCCATTACTGAAATATTTGGAGCATAAATCCACAATGCTATGGTAGAAATGATGGGTACATATGTTGATTCAAGTCAGAGGCTTTTGTTTAAATGTAGTTTTGAGTACTTATTTATATCTTTCTATCTATCATCTATTGATCATGGAGTCTGTAATTTAAATGTACATAATATTGCTACACATTTAGTTATCAATATCTTGGTGTTTCAGTGACACCATAATCCGTGAATATCTGTGAGTTGTGAATCTATTTAAAGGTGTATTTCAATTAGTTTCAAAATAGAATGTTTAATTCCTCAAAGCAGGATGTGAAATTCAGGCTATTCTGAAGAACATTCAGTGCTATGCACACTCAGCTCCCTACCGCTATTAAGGACCACTGCAACGCTACGCTAGACAACCCATGTTGGAAGTAGATTATCAGAAAATCATGCTCTCTTACCAGGTGACAAATCCGAAGGTGAGGGCCCTCTGAAACAGTAGTTCAGATGACTCAGTGAGTAGTACTGGTTCACTGACTTGTGGGTGAGTTGTAATTCTTGAAATATACCAGTTGACTCGGTGGGATATGCCATTTCATTTGGACAATACAGGACATGAGAGAAGCAGTCTATGAATTTTATCCTTATTCAGGACCCAAACATCTTCAACCATTGCCGTGTGAAGTTTCCTCGGTGGGACCCACCATCAAAAGGTAGCCAGTGCAAAGGGATATTTAAACATGTAATAGTAGCAATATTGTGCAGAAACAGTGAAGAATCATCCAAATCCCTTGTGAAAGAAGTGCAGATATATTGCAGGCATTGCCACATGGAAGAAAATTAATCTTGGTACTTTTTTGTTTTAAAAGTTCAACAGAAAAAGAAAGTGTTGGTAATGTCCAAGGCTTCACACACGATTCTAGTAATGGATGCACGCTAGTGTCCATGTGACATCAGCTATTTATTGCCTGTAAAGCAGGAACTATTGCCCTGTTTCAGCCTTGATATTCTACAGTACAGATCCCATCATCAATGATGACACTGTTAATGGAATAGTAGCCCATATGACTCTGGCCTCAATCAAATATTTTGTGAGAAGACCAAGTACATTTTCTCTATTGTCATGAGATATTGATTCAACTATATAATCCTGACAAGCTTTGTAAGTATAGCATATACCTAAAAATATATAGTTATAGAACCTATTATTAAGAATTTATGGATGTGTTCATTTGGTATAGCATGTGTGTATGCTTGCACTGAGATAATACTCCAAAATGTCCATATCAAGTAGAGTATTTATTAAATAGCCATCAATAATAAATCAAAAGAAGCAGCAATGCTTAAAATAATTATAGCTGTTCTCTTTTGGCCAAAAATAATACTATTTCTAACATTGAAAGGGATTTGTTTCCCAAAACCTTACTTTTTCCCAAAAATAACAGACATCTGAGATTCAAGTCCAACCCAGAATTACCTGACAAATCCAAACCTGCACTTTTTTCCTAGTGTATATAATTTGGAGGATAGAGTCAACAGTCCTACAGGATTTGTCCCAGCCCTCATTTTGTTAGAGTGGACTAACTTCAGGTATTAGAATATCCCATACCCAGACCAGGAACAGTGGGCCCATGTAGCTTGTCTATAAGGGACATCCCAGGTCAGAACTCAAAGACATCCACTGCACCATTAACTACACTGGTGTTTCTCTTTGTCTTCTTAGAACTCAAAACTTCTCCAAAGTTGTGAGTAGGAGCCAGCAAATCAAGATTTAAACAGACATACTCTCCTTGATTGCCTCTGTATTAGTTTTCTCTTGCAACCCTAACAAAATACCACAAACATAGTGATTCAAAGCAAAACACATTTTCATGCTGAAAGTGGCCATTAGTTTTAAGCTCTAGATTCTTATTCTGATAGAATCAGTCTCACAGGCCTCTTTCTGCATTAGAATACCAGCACCAGCCTGCATCTTCTCTTTAGATATCTGGGGCCTAGAAAAAGTTTCAAAGGGTCTTTCTTCCAAGGCTCTAGATTCTAGCAAAGTCAACTTCTTTGTTTTCTCCTTCCCCAAAGTTACCTAAATGTACTTAGCATTCTTTTTACCTTTCACTCTCCCAAGGTGTTTAACCAGTTACTGGTGTTAAAATCATCTTTGTGTCAGAATCATTTATTTTCTGTTTTCGGACCTGGTGCCCCTTAACACATGATAAAGGAGGTACACACTGCAGTCTTCATTCCGTGGTGCTGTTTTGTCTGCAGGGCTCACTGCCTTGTGCAAGTAATGGGTGCTTAGGGAACCAGTGGCCTAGGGAGTGCCTGGCCATCCACCCAAGGCCATGTCTTTATTCTCTCACAAATGCATTTCTTATTTGTTTAAAGCAAATAAATTGGTGCTGTAACAAATATTATGATATCTTCAAAATCAAGTGTGCTACATATTTTGTAACATATGTAAGAATAACAACTAATGTGTTATAAGTAGCATTATTTTTTTCATTTTGACATTTTTCTCACAATGGATAGATAAGTCACCAATTGCCAAATTTATACTTAACTAAAAGATGATCATAATGTACATTATTTGCATAATTAGTTTCAGATGTGCCACTATTTGCTAATAACTTCATATTTAAAAATATACAAACATGAAATTAAAATGGTCAAATATTTTAAAAGAAAAACAGTAAGTTTTTTTTTAAGTAATGTAGAAATTTAAATATAAAAGTCACATTTATGGATAGGAAGTTAATTTTCCAAGTCTTTTATATTCCAAGTAAATGCTTTGCTATTAAAGTAACTAATTTATCTGTTAAAATACCACTTACCAACATTGACTATTTCTGAAATAGTCACAGAAGTAGTTTTGAATAAAAGCACTTCCAAGTACAATTACTAATACTGAATATTTATTCATTTGGAAAGGCATTCTATTTTAAAACAGTTATGTAGTATGCAAGGTTGACCTTTCAGATATGATTAACCATGGTGTAAATTGCAAGCAATAAAGTTTAATTATGGCATATTTATGCAAAATAAGGTAATTGAACATATATGTAAGATATTCATATGATAAGAAAATCAAAGTCATTAGGAATAATCTGAATTTTCATTTCATGAGATGTTAGAAATGAGAATAGAGGTTTAAGTTGTTTGTTTAGTATGCAAGGCAGAGATATAAATCATTTTAATGAACTTGGATTAAATGTAAACAAAGATAATTTACGTATAAGAAAATAAATGCTATACATACATAACACATACACACATGCATGCAAAAATCCATTCTACCTATTTAGGTTATATCTCTGGTCACATGTTTATGTATAAACCTCAAGTAATTGTAATCTCCAGCATTATTATAAATGAAGATTACTATAGCTTAATTTTGGACTGGATAAGAGAAAGCACACGGACACAATCACACACCTGGGAACCCACGCCTCGTCATACAGCATAGTGTAAAGGCAGACCACAGCAAAACTTCCCTCTGCTCTTAGATCACAAATTCCATTTACACTCTTTGGCCTACTTTTTCATTTTTATCTTTGCTGAACTTCCAAATGTCTGGCTAGGTTCTACCAATTGATATATTATGTTTTGAGAAAATTCCCTTATAAACTCAGAATCCCATTTATCTAAACCTAAAACAGAAGTCTATTCTTCTGATATTAAATTTAATAATCTCCTTTGTTCCACATCTCCTCCAACAAAAACTCCACAAAATAATACTATGTGCTGATTTTATATTGATTTAGTGAAAGTCTTGTAAGGTCATTGATTAAAAGGACTTAAGTTTTAAAGTCCTTAGAGAACAAAAGAAATGACAATAAAAATACTAATTATATATTCAGTTCCCCAATAATTGTTTGGCTTCCTTTCATTAGTGTAACATCAGGGAGAACAAGGATAAATATATTTTATATGCCTCAGAGTCCAGGCTTGCTAGTTGAATTTGTGGTAAATTTTATTCTAATTTTTAAAAAACACGCTTAAAAAATCTTTTAATTCAAGTGTTTATATGTTTAATTTTTCATGTCAGAAAGTCAAGTATTATTTGGAAACATAATTTCAAGTGTCTTTCTCTAGCATACTCTGAGAAATGAGCATACTGAAAGGTCTTTATTCGAAAAAGAAAGGAAAAAAGTGTGTGTGCATACATTTTATATATATGTAAAAATATATATTCTTATAAATGTGTGTGTGAGAGAGAGAGAGAGAGAGAGAGACTCTTGA
Organism: Xerus rutilus; assembly: GCA_028644305.1. Lineage (NCBI taxonomy): Eukaryota > Metazoa > Chordata > Mammalia > Rodentia > Sciuridae > Xerus > Xerus rutilus. The sequence continues at coordinate 123,515,995 of CM053404.1, read as the reverse complement.
GATAGAAGATGCCAGTAAATCACAACAGTGTCTGAACTACATTGTACATTAATACTCTTGGCCACTGCTGATGTCCCCATTCTCCATGCCACAGCATCTTAGGAAACCTGTGTTTAGTTTTCAAACTACTGTTTGGAATCCACTGTTGTATCTCTGATTGATTTCTCAGTTCCTGAAGCTAGTATTAGCACCTTCCATTTATGTCTTCTAATACCTTCCTCAACTCGGTACATTTTGTTTTCTTTTGAATGTCTCTACCAGCTCCTGTATTATTAGCCTCAAGCAGATATTACCCTTCTCCCCATCCTGGCTCAGGATCAGCAGTCTATGAATTGTTGGGAACTATATTAAAAACAAAATCTCCTACCAAGCCAGAATACCTTTCCACAAAGAGAGAAGGAGACGGAAATACTGTAGTATAGAATAAGCATGAAATCAGGATGTGATACTTATCACAGGCAGCCTAAGAGACTGC
>CM053404.1:123497886-123515020 GCA_028644305.1 Xerus rutilus | reverse complement strand
AATATTAGAACATGAAACTTCCCTTAGGGACCAATAATGAGATGACATTAATGGGTTATACTGAGTTCTGCCAGGATAAATTCTAGCCTCAGCAACTAGAGAATACAGAGATCGGAATGATACTAGTAGCTTCAGGAAAAAACATGACAGTCATGATGTATTCTGTGATGTGCCATGGATTTGAATATCTACAAAACACAAACACACTAAATATCAAACTCAGGTGTAACATTCATAATCCTCCATCTATTGACTCTACAAACACTTAAATCATTAAATATCAACATGAAATTTTGTGACATGTAATCATAATTTTTACTAAAATCATTAATAATGCAAACTGAATAACATGCAGTATATGCTCAACAGTTTATATTTATTGTATTTTTTTCCTCCATATAGCTTATGCATCAATTAGACCTGGAAACAGGTCCGTGGCAATATTTGTCATCCCTGTTTTTTACATTAAGTATTTGAAGTTTAAAGAGTTAAGAGAACACCTTAACCTTAAGAGTTTAGGTAAAATATCTGGTCAATGGGTTACTTATTTCAAGAGATTAAGCTCTACAATACTCCATTTCTCTATGAAATGGTCTATCCAAAATTGAAGCTTTGCATTTGTCATTTTTCCATCTCCTTCAGACAATTAAAAAAATAACATATATACAATCTATAATAATATGTTATTTATTCACTCTGTTGCTGAGGAAGTAAATATTAATCAGATTTAATTACTAAACTCAAATAACTCTCAGACTTGGGAAGACACACCTTGAAGTAACTGATTAGATTATACTGTGACAGATGATCACAGAGACATAGCTAAAATGCCCTATAAGAAACAAACAAATAAGGGCCCAATTTTCTCTGCCACAACAGGATTTGAACAGCTGCTTAGGCAGAAATGCACAGCATGTTTAAAGCAATATTAACATCAGTGAATGTGGAGAACTGGACATTGACAGTGTACTGTGAGATCTACGCTGATATATCACCCATCCCTACTGGCTGAAAATGTCAGTTGATAGCGACTCATGCCAGCCCATTTTCTCAGAGAATTGGTCCTTTGTGCTTTGGCCAGATGTTTGCTTCCATAGGTTAGTAGGCCAGCGCTCACCTCCATTGTATGAGCAATACATAGGGTACAAAGTTATTTCTCTTGGCTTTAAGGTTGGAAACATATCTGTAGTACAAATTTTATTCCATGACTTCTAGGTTGTTTAATCTAATTAGTCCTAAGGTGAGAACTCATTTTTTTGTTTCATCTTGTCTCCTTTAATTCTAGCTTTGTTTATTTTCTGCCCTTCTTCTAAAGAGCACTCAACATTTCACTCATTTGAACAAGAATTTCCATCTATCTTCACTTCTGTGGAATCAAACCAAAGAAACATGATGTCATACCAGTAGAAGATAAAGAGAGGAGATAGCTGGATGAAGGAGTTAGGCAAATAACAGTTACAAATTTGTGAATTCATAAGACGCTCTGTGTGTGTGTGTGTGTGTGTGTGTGTGTGCACGCATGATCATAAGATCTTTGAAAGGATCCTTTACATACCTGTTACATCCTTTCAGTCATACTGGTGCAACTTGGTTTAAATTTCTCATACCAAGAATCATATACTTTACATCATAGATATGGCCAAAACCTATTTGAATAAATGAACAAAGATGTAGGATGCTAAATATAACAATGATGTTGGGAAATTGCATTTATATGCCAAACTGCTTGACAAAAGATTTTAATTAAACATTTTTATCAAGTGTCTCTGATGTGTTTAAATACATTAAAGGATGACTGTCATGACAAATAAATTAGCTGCTAGATCATGTCATTATTAAAATGGAACATAGGAACTATAATAGCTCATGTCACAAAATGTGACTCAAATTTATGTAAGCAAAAAAAGAGAAATTATTATATTTTTAATTGAAAAGCCAAGAATTATGATGACACCAGTTCTGTCTTCATGCAAGTGTCTTAACTATTTAACAGAAATAGTCTTTTCTGTCCATGGGGACTTTTCCCCAGTTTCAAATGAAGACACAATTGCAGTCCTCAGTTTCAATCCTATATCCTCCTAAAAGGGAAGCTAGATAAAAGAGAGCTTCCATTGCAGGATATTATCATATGGACCTAAAAATAAATAAAAAATAAAAAACTAAGTACAAGAGGTATTTCTGTAAAGGAATTAAGGATAATGAATAAGCCCAGATTAAAAATTTCTGTCATAGAAATGGTATTTTTGGTGAATAACTAAATATTTAGTCAATGCAGTAAAAGCATACCTAGAAATGACACTGTATTACAGGAAAGAATTAAAAAGAAGAATGTCGGACTTTAAATTTTTATAAAGGCAAATAAAGATTTTTGCCACTTTAAATGGAACATTTCTTAAAGAAATTCTAAGCGATATGAAATACCTCTATCCCTGAAATTATGTAAAAGTATAAAATACCCACTTTGGATAAATCAATTTTGAATACATTGATGTAATTTTTGTCTAGAATTACTAATGTCTTAAGGAGCTCTTTGCTATTCATGTGGTTGGGATGAATGTCCTCAGATGGTCTTGTGTTAAAGACTTGATCCTCAGGCTGGCACTATTGGGAGGTGGTGAATCCTTAGGGAGTGGGGCCCAGTGGGAGGCCCTTAGGTTATTGGTGGCATGTGCTTGATGGAAATGGGGGATCATGGTTTCTTTTTATCTTGTTTCCTGGCCATGCAACGAGCAGTTTCCTCTGCTATAGGCTCCCCGCTATTGCCATCTAACTCTCCAACAAGAGGCCCAAAGAAATGGGTACCCTGGACCTTGGTAGAGAACCTTTAGAATTGTGAGCTAAATAAACCTTATATGTATGAAAAATAGAATATATAAAATGTGATTACATTTATGTACAGGCAAAATTAGTTAATATATTTTTATGGGTACATAGTTGGAAAATTTGAAAACATGAAAATGATGCACTTGAAATATTATAATTCAGTGGTTATCTTTGGTTCTGGAGGTAGAGGTGAATGTGAGAGCTAGAAGGAAAGGATTTCTAAGCTCAATGTATTAACGTAGTGATGGTGCGAATTATTCCTTGAATGCTTTGTACATATAATTTGATATAATTTTAATGTGATTTGCATTGAAATGTCTTAGCATATAAGTTTGTAAAGCACTTTCATAAACTTTGTCACTCAGCCATCTGATTAATACCATCAGTTTTCTTACTCAGCATCATATATGCATCTTTCATAGAAATTATAATTTGCAATTACATAATTGGGTGTTTCCATGTTTTTACATTTTTATTTTTTAATTTGTTCTAATTAGTTATACATGACAGTAGAATGCAGTTTGACACATTGTACACAAATGGAGCACAATTTCTCATTCCTCTGGCTGTACATGGTGCAGAGTCACACTGGTAGTGTAATCATACATGTATATAGGGTAATAATGTCCGTCTCATTCCACTATCCTTCCTATCCCCACACCCTCCCCTCCGCTCACTCCTTTCTGCACAATCCAAAGTTCCTTCATTCTTCCTACTCCTGCACCCATTATGGATCAGCATCTGCTTATCAGAGGAAACATTTGGCCTTTGTTTTTTTGGGTTTAGCTTATTTTGCTTAGCATGATATTCTCCAGCTCTGTCCTTTTACCTGCTAAACCTAATAACTTCATTATTTTAGGTATTTTGTTATGGTATTGGAGCTGATCAACGCAGATATTAACATTTGTTATTTTAAATAAAACACATGTAATAGAAAAGTGTACAAAAATATAGTTTAATTTAATTTTACGAAGTGAAGAATTTGTTAATCAATACCTAGTTCAAGAAATAAAACTTTCCAAGCACCTATGAAACTCATATGTCCTATGCCAGTATTATATATACCTGCTTTTCTTACTCTTCTTACACAACTCTCAATAGTCAATTCTGCCTTTTAAAATCAGTCCTTACATCCTTAGGATTTTATTATGTAAATGTGTATGCATAGACACTAAAGTTTTTATTTTTATTTTATGGTATATTTTGCTTTTCAGTTTCTACTCCACTTTTTAAATATCCTCTTCTTTGTTGGCATGTCCGTTTCTTTTAAACTGTAGAATTTCCCATGGTCTTGGTTTTATTATTGCATTTTAGTGTGTCCCTTTTCAGTTCTGAATATTGACATATGGAACCAGAGGTTAGACTAAGGTAAATTTTATAACTTTATCCAGATCCATATTTTTTATGTGAGGAGGATAATCACATCCAATATTATTCTTTTGATTTTTTAAATTTAATTTGAACTAGAGGCACTTTATCACTGAGATATATCCCCAATTCTTTGTTTTTGATGAGACAAGGACACACTAAGTTGCTTAGGGCCTTGCTAAATTGCTGAGACTGGCCTCATATTTGCAATCCTCTTGCCTTAGCCTCCCAAGTTGCTTGGATTACAGGTGTGTACCACCACACCCAGCTAATATTCTTTTTTAAATTAGCATGTATTAGTTATGCACAATAGTGGGCTTTATTGTGGCATATATGTACATTCATATAACAATTTGATTGATTTCCCATTCCACTATCTGCCTTTACTCTCCCTTTGCCCTCCTCATGACCCCCTTCTTCTACAGTAATGGTCTCCCTTCTACATTCATGAAACAAATGATGCTTATCTTCATGAGTCTGATTTATGTCATTCAATATAATGATCTCTAGTTCCATCTCTTTTTCTGCAAATGGTATTATTTCACTCTTCTTTATGGCTGAAACTCCACTGTGTACATATAGCACATTTTCTTTATCCTTCCATCTCTTGACAGATACCTAGGCTAATTACATTCCTTTGCTTTTGTGAATTGTGTCATGATAAACATGCATATATCTTTATATCTAAAGTATGCTGACTTTAATTATTTCAGGCAAATTCTTAGACATGGCCCTCCTGGCATTCTCTCTCTCTGCTCCCCAGCTTCCCTGAGCTGATCAATTTTTCTCCTACATGTCTTTCCATCATGACATTCTGCCTCACCTCAGCCCAGAGCAATGAAGTCTTCTAACCATGCACTGAGACCTTTGAAACTGTGAGCCCAAAATAAACTTTGCTTTTTGTTCTTGCTAGGTACTTTGATTAGAGTGACACAAAGCCAGCTAACACACATGACTGTATTACTCCTGCCTCCCAAACAAACTCATTACCGTTTGTCATTTAAAGATAGATATGATATCTCATTGCAACAATGAGAAACTTAGCTCCAGTTAGTATTTGTTTATCATGCATATAGTTTGGTTATAAAAATATGCCTTGCCCATGTATTTTTTATATTGTTTATCTGTAGGTGTGTCATCTAATTATTACAGACTGATCATGTTTATTATCATGGCTTATTTACTTTGGAGATTATTATATAGCATTTTGATTTTTAGAAATTGGATGTCTAGTTAATAATTATCAAATTTTCTCTTAAATCACATAATAAATTATCTTAATACATTACATGTCCTAACTTTTTAAATATTGCTTATTTTAAAATAAATGTGAACAAGTTAGATGTGTAAATTTTCTATAACTGGATTAGGGTTATAGAACCCAAACACTATCATACCATTTTCCTCTAAAACACATCTAAAGATATCTAGTGATATTTTTTGTCATAATTCATTGAAGTTTAAAAACTTGGAATAAACCACAATTTTAATTTCATCAACTAGGCAGCTATATCTTTAGTATAGCTAGCTTTAAATGTAGTCTTAGTCTTAGCTTTTCTTGAATATAAGGAAGTTTGGCATGATTTAAGGTAATGCAATAATTTACCAAAAATTATATTTTCCTGTAATTCTTCTTTGCTTCAGTGCTGTTATTTGCTTTCATTATAGTTGACATAAATGTTATATTGTTGCTTTTTAGGTGAATTAAGTTTGTAGGTAGCCTGAATCTGTTTCAAAATGATTTTGATAAAAAGTAGGTTTTAGCAAGTTTTTTTTTTCTTTTCTAGTTCTTTTCAGTAGATGCTTCTAAAATAATATAATAATTCCCTGGAGATAATTAATCACAGTGGGAATTTAAGACATAATTATTAGGATATTCAAAACATTTGTATTGATATTTTAAAATAGTATCACTTAGTTTGAAAATATATCCTATCTCAACACTTACTTGGTCTGATTTGTAAATATACACATCTATGGCATCTTGCATGAGGAACATGAAGTCAAGTTTAAACTTTATTTTAATTATGTATGTACATCTGCAAGGTCTATTATGCAAAAGAACATGCACTAAATTTCCATAGTTCAAGGAATGACTTTAAAGAAATGGTAAGTGATGCTAGCTGGATATTTTTGATTCTAAAATATCTAAACTTTTTAAAAGATGGACACAATATCTTTGTTTTATTTATTTTTATGTGGTGCTGAGGATCGAACCCAGTGCCCCACTTGTGCGAGGCAAGTGCTCTACCACTGAGCCACAATCCTAGCCCCTCCAAATATTTTTTACTATCAAATATACTTAAATGTATTTTCATTGCTTACCTGATTTATATTTATGGTTTTTAAAATTTATCTTTTATTTAGAATAAGTCTTTTTGTGTTGAATATTGTCAGCTTAACGAATACAGTGGGAACAATCTAACTAACAAAATCATTGCTCTGCAAGTGCTAATAAAATGACTGATTTAAGAAAAGAACATGAATGAATGCCAGAAAATCTAGGCCAAATATCAAGGAGAAAATAGCCCTTCATATTTTGCCGTAATTCAATCTTAGATTATTTACTAATCAGAGGGAAAAAGCAACATTAGCAATTTCATATATCAGCACCTGAAGATACTAAAAAAGTTAACGCCATTAATCTTGAAACAACCAGATTTTTTACACATCCTGCTTGATGTAACATGAAGTACTCCATATACTAATTTGTTTTTGCAAATGGCAAATGGGAAATCAATTTTCACTTTAAAGAATATATGGAGAGGGCTGGGGCTGTGGCTCAGTGGTAGAGCGCTTGCCTAGCATGTGTGAGGCACTGGGTTCGATCCTCAGCACCACATATAAATAATAAATGAATAAAATAAAGATCCATCAACAACTAAAAAAATTTTAAAAAAAAGAATATATGGAGAGGAGAGGAGATATATGAACAAGAGAAAACGAGAAATCAGAAAGCCAGAAATTCTATTAGAAAACCTTAGCAAAAAATATAGAAAATTCAAATGCTTAAGGCAATAATGCTAAATTTCACATTAAATCAAATATATGAAGATTAATTATAATATGATCCCTACATTATGTGCTTACTTTGAAATTTTAAAGTAGAAAGCAAAATGCACACTAAAATAATGACAAGTCCACTTATTTCCCTGTAATTCTTGGTTGTAAAACTCATTTTCTTAGACTTTGCTCAAGTTTTTATTTTAGTTTTATATTGAAAGTTAATAAATAGAAACAGTGTATAAATGTAATAGCCAAATAAAGAAAATATTTTATCTTTCTTCTGATTAGGTCATTTCAGTGAAGTCAGCCTTAAAATGGAAGAGTGGAATTATGGGCCTGTAATCTAAAGAAATTTCATTCTCATTGATACAGAAGTGCCAGATTTAAGTTGTTAGACTAGTAATAGACACTGAATGCAAATGAAATGAGTTACAAATTTTTTAATATCACAGTTTGGGTCTTTTGCTTGTCATGAAAGTAAATGAATCAATACAGGTAAAGTGCTTATAACATGCCTGTATGTAATGAACAATAAAAAATATTAGCTGGTACCATTTTATTGTTATTTGTTACCAGTATGGACAGTTTTCTATAGCAGCTGAAGTAAATAAACATAAATAATTCACAGTCTCATATCTGAATGAGCTGAAATGGTGTTTTGGAAAACTGGTTAAAAAAGAGTGCCATCTATGAATAAAATAGAAGTCTGCTTGTTTGTTCAGAGAAATACAAGATGAAAATGGTCATAAAATAAATAAAAATAGATAAAATCTTGCTAGTAGTCGCTGACTACTTGCTTATACTTCCCAGAACTTAAATTTCTAGAAATATTCTTTGGTTAATAAGGCTTTAAAAGGTACATACATTTAACTAGTACTGAAATATATTTTTCAAATAATGTTTAAATTTTTATAGTTAAGATAAATAATTAGAATTCTAACTGATCTTTGTATTAAGAAATCATTTCTCTATAGATTTCATTTGTATTTTTACTAACAATTTTCTAATTACAAGATTATCTAAAACCCAGATCAAACCTGGATCATGTGTCTAGAAGTTATGTATCATATCACTTTTATTTTTCCAGTAGTTTGGTAATCCTATAGTCTCCAATTTTACTTACCAACTTCAGCAGATATTGACAATTTTGGACAATTAAGTTAATGTGTGTGGTTTTCTGTAGGTATTGAGTCTCAGGAGACCTTCATAGTTAAATTATTTCATATGAAATAATCTCCCTATTTTGACAGTGAAAGTCTTTCTCATTCCAAGCATGCTAGGTTTACCCTTGCTGTGACATTCTTCTCTTCTGCCCCAATGTATGTATTATTTCAGTCAATATCTAGTGTACACTAAGAAGCCAATTTGCATCATCACAGTTTGCCAAGATCTTCTTTTCACTTGATACTCTATATAAGTATACTTCCTGAGCAAGTAATTTAAAGCTTATCAGAGTATTGAGGGAAGGACATTAAGTTCTTTCCAAATTTGCATATCTCCACTCTTATCATGGAGACCATCATTATGGAAAATATTCTGTTTAGCTTTGTATCCTTCTCTACTCTCTTCTCCAAGGTAATAAAAATATACATTTTAATAGATGAAAATTTGCCCTATTTAGGGTGACATTTCCCCAAGAAGTTTCTTTCTCCCTTCATCCTTCCCTCCCTCCATCCCTCCCTGCCTCCCTTCCTCCCTCTCTTCCTTCCTTCCTTCCTTCCTTCCTTCCTTCTTTCCTTCCTTCCTTCCTTCCTTCCTTCCTTCCTTCCTTCCTTCCTTCCTTTCCTATTTCCTTTAAAACTTCATACAGCAAGTGCTGTGGTCCAGGCGCCTGACCCTCCTGGGACAGCCTTTTGGAGGTACTTGGAGAAGATAAACAACTATCTTAATTAACTATCAATAACTAAGCATGTATTTTGATTTTGAAGTGGAAAGTAGCAGCCCAAGCCATACTCTACATTTCTGCCCTTACTACAGGGCCATTGATAAAGCTTATTCATTTATATTGTTTAAGACTTTTATGTGTCTTTTTCAACTATAAACCTAGTGTCAAAATTGTTTGGCAACTTTATAATTTTGTGGTTTCTGTGTGTGTATGTCTATATAATATTAATTATATGCACATAAACCTATATATATGTACATATATAGCCTTCATTATATATGTATATGAATATGTATATATTTTAAGGAAAATCAGAGGTTATTTTTCCTCTTTTAGTCCAACAAATAACATGTAGTGGCCATTAAATAAGTGTGGGATGTTGGTAGAAATACATTCCATTTGCCTATCATAAGAAATCCTATAACTTCATTTATTAAATATTCAATCTGTTAAACTAACATGAATGAGATATAGTAAACTTCTCACCCTGTATAGTAGTAGGTATAAATTTAGTTAGTTTATCTACAGTGCAAAGAATTATTATAGTGTTAAATAAAATGGTACATGAAAGTTTCTAGTATTATGACTTGTGCAGAATCACTGGTAGAAAATTTGAGAATTTCTATGCCCCTAAATCTCCAATCAGTAATTCACTTAGGCAATTCTGTAATTTATCACACAATTTTTTGATTAAGTTCTATTGTTATTGTTATGATTAATCTTATGCATAAGATAGTTAATTTCTTAAATCCTACATCTAGTAACACCCTTCTATGGTCTACTCTCTTGATCTTTGTACTATACAATGCTTAATAAATATTCACTCATTTTTTAAATTTAGGCTCAAGCTCTATGGTAAATGTTGATGATCCATAGATGAATAAGCAGAAAATGATGATATTCTGATAGAGAAAAAGAAGATAGGGAAAAGCCAAGTTTTATGACATTTTTTGTATCCATTGATGATACTTAATTTTTTTTTTTTTTTTTTTGGTACTGAGGATTGAACTCAGGAGTACTTGACCACTAAGCCCCATCCTCAGTCCCCCCTCCCCGTTTTTTTGGTGTTTTATTTAGAGACAGGGTCTCACTGATTTGCTGAGCACCTAGCCATTGCTGAGGCTGGCTTTGAACTTGCGATTCTCCTGTCTCAGCCTCCCAGCGTGCTGGGGTTATAGGCATGTGCCACCATACCCGGCGGTACTTAAATTTGATATCAGTAGAAAACACACAGTTACCCAAAGGTGTATTATATTGCAGATTTTTTCGTATGCAATTCTAGGTACTAAAATTCTAGATATGGTATGTATTAACATTCCAATTTCAACTTAAATGGCTAACATTATGTTTATTTCATCCTAAAAATAGATGCATATCTTTGTTGTAACAGGGTTTTATTTTTTTGAATTATGTCCACATTGTATGGAATGGTCACAACTTGATAAAGTGAGATGAGGGAATTTTCCCTGAGAGAACTTTTAAATGCATGCTCACACAGATTTCTAGCACTATAAAATTGCTCTTTAACTTACATGAAGATTCTTATTCTTAGAAAAATTTCTAGAGTTTAAAATTGTGGAAGAATTTATCACATCATTTATAATTCATTGAACATACTAGTATCAGGTGTAGAGGTTTATGGGTAAGAGGCCAAAGATAGAGCAAGTTCCATTAAAGATTCAACTTTTATTGACTGATATAAGCCCTGTTATGTTAATAAGAATGCACATTGATTTTGCAAAACCAAGGATTAAGATAAAATCTAGTCATTATAATTGTATTTTAAGAAGAAATCCAGAGGCTAATAAAGGTAAGACTATAGCGTTGGTTCCATCTGTACTCTGATGCACTGCTGTAAAAAAATTTTGGCAAATTTGTGTCATCAGTAATAAGTGGAGTAAAGAAGTCAAATATGTTTAATTATAGAATTCTAAGTCAAAAGACTTTCTGGCGTATTTACAAAATATGAGACAAAAGAGTAAAACTATTGAATTCTAAGTATATGGCTACCTTCAAAATGTCAAGTACAGTAGTTTAAAATGAGTACAAAATGTTTTTACAGCAAGAACACAGTTATTTGTTGTGTTGAAAAGGATTTAAGAAATTAAATAAATTTTTCTGGAAGATTTTTTGCAAAGTAGAGGTAAGCAACATGAGCAATAATGTAGAAATACTTAGCTATTCAGTACACTATTTAGGATTTCTATAGAACACAAAACACTGAGTAAACTAGTGAACAGACTTTATGGTGAGACCATAAAACCCCAGATCTGAATTTTTTACTGGAATAGAACACAAAAACATTCAGCTCAGTTTTGGGTATTTTCCTTTGTTTTTTTTTCTTTTTCTTCTCCTTCTCTTCCTCCTCCTCCTCCTCCTCCTTCTCCTTATCCTCCTTCTTCTTTGTAATGGTGAGGTTAATGGTTGGTTTTAAATATACAAATAGCTGTTATTACATGATATAACTTGGTAGGGGAGTGATGAAGCATTAGCTAATAAAATATCATCATGATATTTCTTCAGCCTATTGGATTAAAATTTCTTCTTGACTATATAGTATGTATAACTAATGCCAATTAGTGTTTGACTAATTATAGGTTTGCTACTTATAGGTTAGCAGAGGGAAAAACCTAAAACATAAATTCATTAATAGATCAACACTAATGAACTTGAACTCCCCACTCAATGAAGTATCTACTAGATTTGTCAAATTGCCAAAAGATGTGTATGAAATCCTCTCATGTATAAACATCAAAGTCAATGTTTCTTTCAGCCATGGAGGATAGATACAAAGGAAAATGTCAAGAGCAGATAATTATAATACTGACAAGTCTGCAAAGACTTTTTTTGCAATTAATATTTATTAACCCTTTCAGGTTAAAAGTATTCTATGTACAAGTGAGGAAATAGCAAGGAACAAAGTAGACAGAGTGGGTGCTTGCATTCCAAGTCTCTTGGACCTCTCTCATAGAAATGTTTCCTCACTTTGATTCTGAAGTTATCTATAAATGTCTATACTCAATAACATCATTAAGAAGACATTGTAAAAAATGTGGTTTATATACACAATAGACTATTACTCAGATATAAAAAAGAATGACTTTATGACATTTGTCAGAAAATGGATGGATCTGGAGACTATTATGCTAAGTGAAATAAGCCAGTCCCCAAAACCCAAAGATCAAATGTTCTCTCTGATATGTGGATGCTCACACACAACAAGGTGATGGAGGGGAATAACAGAAGTCCAGTAGATTAGACAAAGGAGAATGAAGAGAATGGAATGGGGACAGGAATAAGAAAGACACTAGAATTAGTCTGACATAACTTTCCTATGTAGATACATGAATACAACCTAGTGAATCTCTACATAATGTACAACTACAAGACTGAGATCCCAATTAGAATCAGATATACTCAATGTTTGTATAAATAAGTCAAATTATACTCTACTGTATAACTAAATAGAACAAGAAAAAAAAAGAAAACATTATTAGACTATTTTAAGTTGAAAGGAAGGGTGAGCTCTTGACAAAGCAATGGGTTTAAGAAAAAGCCCCACTTAGCCTTGTTAGCAAACATGATTTGAAAGAACCTTCTTAAAATTATATTTTTCAACCAAGTAAAATACATTCTGTATATACTATAGCAAAAGTCAACCAGGAATGTCAATAACTCTCTTGAGGAGTGTACTTAGAGATCACAGGAAAAAAAAAGTAATATCCTGACCACGATATTGTGCATTTTTTAAATATACATACACCAAAAATTTTGAGGCAAGAAATAAAACTTTGTGTGTGAGGGGGTATCATTTAATATTTAACTAAATTTATTCAAATTTAAGGCAAAATGAGGATGCTTAAATGTTCATAGCTACCCTCAAGGGAATTAGATGTTCATAGCGACCTTTAAGAGAATTTTTAAAAAAATGAAATTAGTAAACATCTAAGTCATTACCAAAGGCCTTGAAGAGATGATTTTTAATTATTTTTTAAAATCAAAATTTTATTAAGATAATTTTGAATTTAATTAATTAAATTATATATGTATTATGTTGTATGTGCACATATGAATATTTTATCCCAAACATACCAAGCTGTTTTGCATGGAATTCCTTATGTAATACTTCCTGTAGTTCTATGAATTTCACATAATTGCCCTATTTCATTAAAGAAGGAATCAAGGCTTAGAGGCTAAGCAATTTGACCAAGGCCATGGCACTGGTAAATGGTAGAGTCAAATAGGCAGAATGTATTGAAAAAAGAACAAATGAACTGTAACCAGAACAGTACAAAACTGCAGTGTGAACTAGCATAAAATCATTACTTCTAATGAGAATTTACTTAGATTAATAATATCCACCTTTTTTAAAAAATATTTTTTGTAGTAAAAATATTTAACATGAGATATACCTTCTTAGGAAATACTTGATTATAGATTGTATCATCATTGACTTCCTATACCATATTGTTGAGCAGATCTTTAGAGCTTATTCATCTTGCTTTGCTTAAACTTAATGCCTGTTGATCAACACTCTGTTGATCTCTTCCTCCAGGCCCTGGAGGTCACCTTTCAAATCTTTGATTCTGTAAGTTTGACTACTTTAGATGCCTCTCTATAAGTGCAATGATGCAGTATTTGTTTTCTTGTACCTGGCTTATGTACTTACTATGATGTCCTTAAGGTTTACTCATGATACATATTGCAGAATTTTCCTTTATTTTCAGGCTGAATCATCTTCTATTATATGAATATACTAGATTTTCTTTACCCTTTCATGCATAGATGGGCATCTGCAGATTAGCTATTGTGAATTGCACTGTGAAAAGTATGGGATGCTAGTATCTATTCCAAATTCTGGACTTATTTCTTTTTATATGAATATCCAGAAATACGATTTCTGGATCATATTTTTTAAGTGTTCATGATTAAAAATGACCCTAAAATTATTTATGTTGTTGAAGTGCTAAAATATTATCAAAATATATTGATATTACACTTATGTATTACACAGAATATATAACAACATAGATATTTAGATGTATATATGTACTACATATGTAATATTTATATAAATAGGTAAATTACCCACACATATATATAATGATTACATAGGGTACAAAATATAAAGTATATGGGTTCCCTTGAAACTTTTAAGGATCATATTTCTTTGATAAGTAGTTCATAAAAGACCATATCCTTTGTGGCTTGTTTTCTTCTTTTTTCTTTTTTCGTTTTTAAAATTTATTTATTCTACTCAGGTATACATGGCAGAATGCATTTTGATTCATTGTACACAGATGGAGCACAACTTTTAATTTCTCTGGTTGTATGGGATGTATAATCACATCATATATGCAGTCATACATGAAGTTAGGACTATGATGTCCATCTCATTCCACCATCTGTACTGTCCCCATGCCCCCTCCCCACTCCCTCCCCTTTGACCAGAGTTCCTCCATTCTTCCTGTGTCCTCTCCTCCATTATGGATCAGCATCCACTCATTAGAGAGAACATTTGGCATTTGGTTTTTGAGATTGGCTTGCTTCACTTAGCATGGTATTCTCTAGCTCCATCTATTTACCTGCAAATGCCATAATTTTATTTTCTTTTATTGCTGAATAATATTTATTGTGTATATATATAGCATTGTTTCTTTATCCATTCATCTACTGATGGGCATCTAGGTTGATTCCACAGTTTAGCTATTGTGAATTGAGCTGCTATAAGCATTGAAGTGGCTGTGTCACTGTAGTATGCTCTTTTTAAGTCGTTTGGGTATAGACCAAGGAGTGGGATAGCTGGGTCAAATGGCAGTTTCATTCCAGGTTTTCTAAGGAATATCCATACTACTGAATAGACATTTCTCAGAAGAAGATTTACAATTGATCAACGGACATACAAAAAAATGTTCAATATTTGTAGCAATTAGAGAAATGCAAATCAAAAATACTCTAAGATTTCATCCCATGCTAGTCAGAATGGCAATTATCAAGAATACAAACAACAATAAGTGTTGGCGAGGTTGTGGGGGAAAAGACACACTCATACATTGCTAGTGGGACTGCAAATTGGTACAACCAAACTGGAAAGCAGTATGGCTTATTTTCTTATACTTGTAATACAATAAATCCTGAGTAAGTTAAGACAAATACAGAGAAATGCAATCCTGCAAAATATAAAGTAAAAAATGTTTCACACAAAAAAGATTGTAGTATTTTCAAGCCACACATGCTGTTGACTCAGAACAAATAAAAGTAATAAAAATGTGGAAACTGTTTAATTTCTGGCTTTATTAAAGTCTTTTGAAACTATATTTAGCATGTGATATGTGTATCCTCAATACCTTTTAAGTCTCCTCTCTGGGATGACATTGACATTATGTATGGCTATTTCTTACTGCTTCATTGAACATAATATGTTCATTTTTCTATCTTTGTTTCCATCTCTCCTTCAATTTTTATGTCTGCTATTGACCTATCTTTTAATTCACAGACTTTTTCTTCTGAAGTATTGAATCTATTTTTTATGTTTATTTAATTTTTTTTTAATTTTTAAAAACTGTCATTTATTGTTTAGTTTTACAGTTTCATTTGATTCTTTTTTATTCCCCCCTGAGGCTTCCCATCTGGGTAGCTATAATGGGCATTGTTTCTTTAAATCATCAAATATGTTCCAATAGCTCTTCTAGAGCATAGTCAGCTAATTTCAAATTAAGATACATTTTTATTGGCTATTTTTCTCCTATCTTATTTTTCATATTTTTTTGCTTATATAGTTGCATATTTTTAAATTATACAGTGGCCATTGGAAATCTCACATTGATAAGAGATTGGATGATGTTGTCCTCCTTTGAGAATTGTTACATATTTTTATTCATAAGATAATGAATTTATTCACTGCTCTAAATGATATTTTTGAAGTTGGTTAGGGCATGTCCAGGGTAAACCTTATTCTGAAGCAAGATTAGCACAGTAATCTTGTAGTCTTTTTATAGTCTCAGTTGCTTCTGTGAGTATTTAGTGAAATCCCTCAGCTCTAAATGGTTGCAACATCCAGGTTGAATTGTGTGAACTTTAGGAAGTCAATTTACCTCACAGTCCACCAGTATTTGATTTTTCCAGACTCTGCAGTGCCTCCTTCTGTACATACAGAGCTTTGTATGTGGTCCATTAGTGAGATGTCTATGCACATTTCTAGTGATCCTAATCTTTGGTTTCTTTTTTTTATTATTATTAGTTTATTTAATTGCATTTCAAGTCATTGTACATATATAGAGTTCAGTTTTTCCATTTCTCTGGTAACAAACCAGATAAAGTCACACCAATTGTGTCTTCATACATGCACCAAGGGTAGTGATGACAATCTCAATCAATCATCTTTATTATACTCATTCCCCTTTCCCACCCCCTACCTCCCCCATGCCGCGTCCAGAGTTCCTCCATTTCTTTTATGTTTCCCGTTCCCACCCCACTTATGTATCAGCATCCACTAATCAGAGAGAACATTTGGCATTTGGTTTTTTGGGATTGGCTTACTTCACTTAGCATAATGCTTTCCAATTCCATCCATTTGCCTGCAAATGCCATAATTTTATTCTCTTTTATTGCTGAATAATATTCCATTGTGTATATTTACCAGTTTCTTTATCCATTCATCTATTGAATGACATCTGGGTTGCTTCCACAGTTTTGCAATTGTGAATTGTGCTGCTATAAACATTGAAGTGGATGCTTTACTGTAGTGTGCTGTTTTTAAGTCTTTAGGGTATAGGCCAAGGAGTGGGATAGCTGGGTCAAATGGTGGTTCCATTTCAAGTTTTTTAAGCAGTCTCCATACCGCTTTGCAGATTGGTTGCACCAGTTTGCAGTCCCACCAGCAATGTTTAAGTGTACCTTTTTCTCCACATCCTCGCCAGCACTTATTGTTGCTGGTATTTTGGATAGCTGCCATTCTGACTGGGGTGAGATAAAATCTGAGGGTAGTTTTGATTTGCATTTCTCTAATGGCTAGAGACGTTGAACATTTCTTCATATATATGTTTATTGATT
>CM053404.1:123452655-123497386 GCA_028644305.1 Xerus rutilus | reverse complement strand
GAGCAAAACTCCTGCAGGTGATGGTGAGCCGCTGAATGCTGCCAAGAAGCTGGTTGGAAAACGGCACCTCCACCATTCCAGCCTTGGTCCCAGGAAGCCTAGCACCGAGTAGACTGTCTAGGCCGCCATCTTGGAACCTCTCCCATCTGTGGTTTCTTTTCTCCACAACACTGATATATAGATTTCAGCCACTGTCCCAAACTATGGTATTTGCTTTTTCTGTCAGTGAGATTGCTGATCTCTGTTAGTATTTGCTTCACTGTGTAATCATATGAAATAGGCTCTAAGGTAGAAAATCTGGTACCTGAGATTATAGGTTTTTCTCATAAAATGGATCACAGACTAGCAATATTTTTGTCCAAAGTCTGAAAGTAGTTATTTTATATAATGAGTCTATTGTTACCATTTTTTATGGTGGTAGGGTAAATCCTGATGCTTTTTTTTTTTTTTTTTCTATCATGGCTAGAACCAGCACTACCCAAGCTATTAAATAGTGTAAAAACAAACAGAAAAAAACTCTTAGCATATCTCTGGCTTCCTGGATCCATGCTTTTCTTCTTAGGATACTTTATTTTACTTACTTTCATCTATGCCAGGTGATAGCTTCTCTCAGGAAAATCTTTATGTCCTTTATTTCCTCTGATATTTTCTGTAATTACTCCATCCTATTTATATATAAATTCTTATATCCTTTTCTTTACAAACTATTTTGAAGCACTCTCATACTTTTATTGCTGTGGCTTATACTGTTTTACTTAACTAAAACATATGATTTAAATTTTTCTAATATGCTTAGATGGTTATAATATTCTCTTTTTATGTGAAGGAATTATGCTTTATATTTATCTGTTTTCTTTCAATAACTACAGAAACAACATTTATATGTTACCCGACCAAAATATTTAGTGATTAAAATGAATTTCTGTAATTTTGAGTTATTTTAACCATCAATGAAAATAGTTTTGTCATTGCCTAGTGTTTTATTATTTCCAGCATCATTTTATAACCATTAGATAAATACATTATTTTGGATATGTAGGATATGGAAATTCCTTACACTAATTTTTTTTTAAGCTATGGAAATGGAGACTAAGAAAGGTTTGACTGTATCAAGGACCACAGAACTACTTATTGACTGAACTACAGTCCAAACACCAGTTTTCCAACTTCTAGTTAAAAGCTCTTTGTACTTTACAGACTGAGTGGAGCCTTTATAAATTATTTATAAAGAAATAGGATATTTTTAAATCCCAGTTCAAGGAAACTACATAAATCATATGAAATTGCTATAAAGATAGAACAGAAAATCATTCTCTGAATTTCTTTTATAACAATTTTATTAAACAGTTCAAACTTTGGGCTTATGTGTAAAAACAAAAATAAAATTTATTTTATTTTTTCCACTCATCCCCACTTTACTGCATATATATATATATATATAGTTTGCCCTTAGTGTAGATATCATAAAAGATCTCATCAATATTTTAGGAAAATGCTCTAATTTTCTCAGTGCTCTTGGTTGTTTTTAAAAACCTCAATTGATTCAAGTTCTGCATTCTTTTCTCACATTCAATTTAAGTATGATCCCTTCTCCACTTATGAGTGATATGTGTGGTCTGTTCTTAGTTCCCTGTCTCACTTCCTTTGCTTTGAGAGGTGAGTACATCACCTTTACCTGGGAAATCTCTCTCCATCTTCCTCCTCTGGGTCAATGGATACTGACAAGGAAGGGAAGGAAAACAGATGAGTTTCTCTTCATTCCCTATAACTTTTTCTGTCGTTTTTTCACTTGATTGTGAGAACATTGATGGCTCTGTTCTCTTTGTGTAGAAGACAAGAAACACTAAAAATGGACGCGCATATGTGAGTGATTTTGACATTCCCTGGTAAAATCTGTGAAGTTTCACTGACTTTGTTTCTCCCTCTGCTTCAGTGTCTACACTCACATTCTGCCAAGATTCTTCACTTGGATGGGCAATCAGCAAAATGTAACGCTAACACAGCCTTAGAAAACTTATGAGGACAAAATCATTGAGCAAGAGCACTCAGCGTATAAAAGAACACCTCAAAAAATTGGTTTAACTGCAAAAATCTACAAACTATGTTTTTCAGTAATAGTCAAAGATAAAATAAAATTGTTGTAGTGATCTCCAATGTAACACAATTTTCTTGAATATTAAGAAAAAACAGTCTCCACAAAGAGAACTGTACATCTCTAAACTTTTAAATTAAATTTTAATTTAAAGTAAACACTCCTTAATAACATTTTTCATCAAAAATTTATGATTATTTTAAATTTGACTTTACTGACAAATTGTACCTTATATTTGTTCAAAGGTTTCATGGAAATAAAATAAAGCAGAAGTTCTTAGGTAACTATAGCCTTAGGGTAGCTATACACTCTTCACCTATATCAAAGGAACAATTGGGACACCTTCCTGGATACTCAGATGTATATTTTTCTTTTTGTTTTCATTATTTACTGCATTATTACTGCTCAGTATTCATGACTGAATTACGTATGTCTTTGCTTTCCACCATACCTACCATCATGTGGAGGACCCTGTGAAGCTCTATTAATTACTTATTCATTTAAATTTGATTTATGTAGTAACAGGAATCCACTTGGGATTTAATACTGCATTTTGTTTTTCATCCTAAAGAAGACTTTTACATGTAGAGCAACTTGATATTATGGAAATGATCTAGTTTTGTTTTTAAAACACATTGTCATTTACATCAGAAGTTCTAGATAAAAATCTCTTGAGTAAGACATCACATATTTATTTTCCAAACTGAGTATCTTTTGCTTCCTGGCATTAGTGATATCCATTAGTTCTACAATATCTGTGTCTATCAATGTATTGATTTCTTTCTCCTTTTCTTTTTATTTATTTTTTTAAAAATTTTTATCTGTTCTACCTGTCTATCTATCTTTGTTAGTCAGGTTTGGGTTGCTATGGCCAAAAGATCTGAGAAGAACAACTTAAAGAGAGAAAATTTATTTGGCTCATGGTTCAGAGGTTTATTTCATGGTTGGCTGGCTGCATTGTTCTGTGCCTCGTGTGAGGCAGCATGTTGTGGAGGAAGTATATTGTGGAAGGAAACTGCTCCCTTTGTGTCCACCGGGAAGAAAGGACTGCAGAGAACAACCATTCCAGGGCATGTCCCCAGTGACCCACCTCCTTCAGGCATGCCACAACTTACCCACAGTTAGCAGCCAGTCAGTCCATTCAAACTAGGATGGAATGATGAGGTTACAGCTGTCACAATCCTATCACTTTACCTCTGAACATTCCTGTGTTAACAGGAATTATTATCATCATTATTATTATTATTATTTATTATCTATCAAGTAGGCTTATTTATCTCCCTCCTGTCTGTAATTATTCCATCTAACCAAAGCAGATATTGTCCTGGTGGCATTTTCTTTTAATTAAAAAAATTTTTTTCCAGTGTATCCTTTCTTCTTGCCTGCAATCAGGATTATCACTGAAGAATGCCAAACTATTAATTTAACATTTGACTAGGCAGAAAGAAGGCTAACGTAGTGGTAATAAAGAAAGCAATCTGAATTACACTAAAGGGTGGAAGATCCTCAGTACTATAAAAACAAAAGAATACCAAGAGTACATTCCTTGGATTGGATTTGTGTGTTTTTTGTTTTTTGGTTTTTTTTTTTTTTTTTGGTCAGAGACATGAAATGAGGAGATGATATACTGTTTTCATTTAAACCTTTGATGATCTTGTATAACAAGAATTAAGAAATAGATTTTTATTGTGTTTTCTTTTTTAATTTCCACTTCAATGTTGAAGTCATTTTCTGTCTTGAAAGATGATCTCTTCTTTTAAGAAAATTAAACTATATTTATCAGGGAAAAAATAATATTTTTATTACTTAAAAAAAGTTCCTTACTTTCATGATAAGAAAATGTTTTCTTGTGTCATCCAAATACATTTAATATGCAAAGGTATTCAGAGAGCCTGCTGGCAGTACAGATTACCATAAATTAAGTAGATGAGAAAGAATAAATATACTGATTTGATGCTTGCAAAAATGCAATAGATTTATAGAACTGAGCAATTTTGATACTTTTATATGTTTCCTGTGCCTTGTTGTTCTCAACAGTCTGTTAGTATCGCATAGCAAGAATACGTAATTATCTTTTCATTGCTATGATTTTTGACATTTCGATGGTGTTAAAATGCTGTAGATACATTTTGCTTGATTTTATGGTAATAGCAAAACTACTACCAATACAAATAAGATAGAATATTTTAATTTCCATGTGCTGTGTGATGCATCACAAGCCAAGCTGTTGTTTTTCTCTTCTGTATTACTACATGTGAACTGTAAGTCACAAGTGCCTAAAGTCAATGACAGACTGAAACCATAAGAACAAGAAAATGTGGAAGGTGGAATTATGATTAATTTATTTTCCAGTTACCATAGAATTACAGTGTAGGAAAGCCTTAGTCAAGGAATAAAAAGACCATATTTTGTTAATAGCTAGTTCTATGATCTTTATGAAGTGAATAATGTTTTCTAAAACTCAGTTAATTCAACTGTAAAACAATAGTTTCAGGCTGAAAGAAATGAACGTGCAGGGACGTTTTAGAGATTTAGTGCCAGATTATAACTTCAGGAAGTGCATGCAATGCCACCTTACCCATAGCCTCTTACCCACACCCTGCTTTAAGTTCACTTTCCTCCACCTTTTATGTCTGTTTTCTCTTCTACTATTACTCTCTTCATATAAATGGAAAGTTATTTATAATCCCCCAAAAGAGTAATTTTATCTCATGTTCTCCAAGATTAAAAATACTTATTGAGCAGAATTTTATTTTTATGATTCCTTCACTTTTAAAAATTGATTGCAAATTGCAATTTCAGTAAAAATATGGACAGTAAAGTGAAAATATTTTAAAACAAACATTTCTATTTTCCCATGTAGCTGGTTACTTGTTGAAGCTCAATGTTTTTATTTTGACAATTACTTTTATTACTTATTAACATTGTTTATTACTGTTATTATTTCAAAAAATTAAGTGTTTTTATAGTAAAACCTTTGTGAGTGATCAAGTCTATCATGAAGTTGCCAACACTGTATAACATTGTATATTATCTATTTTTTAATTTTAATGTATCCATAATAACTTTACATATTTATAGGGTACAGTGTGATAATTTGACCCATGTAAATAATGTGTAATGATCATATCAGGATAATTGGCATTTCCATCTCCCTAAAAATTTATCATTTCCTTCTGTTGATATCCTTAAATTTCGTTTCTCCTAGTTCTTTTCACAATATTAACTATAATTTCATGAACGACAGTCACTCTACTGTGTTATAGTATACTGAAACCTCTTCCTCTTATCTGTGTTTTGTTACCTGTTATCCAACCTCCTGCTACATGCTTACAATTACCGTTCCAAGCCCCCAGTGACCTCCATTCTATCCCTAGGAAGTTCATTTGACATATACCGAAGATTACAAGAGATGAGTGAAAACAACGCTCATCAACCATTTGTTTAACACATAAGCTACACAGCAGAAAAGGAATAAGATGAATAAATATACCATATAATAATTAATTACAGGAATTAGGGAGCGGTGAAGTCATGCCTTGCTGCCCTTCTGAAAGATTCTGTGTTTACCAAGAACCAAAATTCATCCAACTGAGTTTGAGACAAATAGGTAATTTGTTAGATGGTTGCAATCAAACCACAAGTAATCCAATGGCAAGAGTTCTGCGAGCTTTATCAGGTAGGTGGACAAGGACCTAGAAATACTTCAGGAGTTGAAGATTTTACTTTCAATATTCTCCCTTTCGTCTGAAGTCACTTGACATGTTACAGTTGCTTCTCTTTTTCCAAGTCTGCTTCTCTGTTAGCTTTGTAGGAGTCACAGTCATGTCTCCTAAGGAGTATTCTACTAATGGTAGCATTTGTGTTCTCATTTTTAAAAAAAATTTTTTAGTTGTAGATAGACACAAATATCTTTATTTTATTTATTTATTTTTATGTGGTGCTAAGGATCAAACCCAGTGCTTCCCGCATGCAAGGAAAGCGCTCTACCACTGAGCCACAATCCCAGCCCTTCTGTTCTCATTTTTAATTCCTGGCAACAAATGTCTCTGCTCTGCCTATTTTGAGTTAATTATCCATTCTTAGTTCATTTTTCTAGGAAATTGTGTCAAGTACCCCATAACCTATTCACCAAGATTGTGAGAAAATAACCTTTCAGAAGAAGCTTTAGGGGGAGATACAGTGATAATGGACTTTTTTTTTTTTTTTGCTTTAATCAGTGAGAAGTCATGTTTAAAACATCACCTGACTTTTGACTCTGATACAAGTCTATCTGGAATAGTGATTGAAATATATAGGTGGATTTAAACAAGTGAATTCACAGAGCAATACTGAAAATTTAGTCTGACAACTTATTGCCAAAATCTGGGAGAAATTTTTATTACTAGCCAGAATGAATCTTATTAATTGGTATATACTATTGGTTTTCTCTGCCACAAACTTCAGGTAGTTAGTAAAGATGAAAATTAATTATTAATTCATATTGCATCATCAATGCAGAGTTGTAAAGTCATTACTAAACTGACAAGTGTTACTGAACAACTTTTTATTTTCTACACATTCCAAATTGCCATGTGACAGAAGAACAAATTTCTATTTCAAGATGTATAGTTGCTGCATAGATCATTTATGGAATCAGAAAGAACAGTATTTCCAAGACATATTTTATGTTTTGACTTTTCATTTTTATGATACTTTTAAAGTATATACAACTCAGGTATTCAGAAAACATATGGAAAAATATAATATTTTGCTCAACATTGAGAAATGATGTAAGAGCAAACTGCATCAACCAACTTGACTTCCACGTTTATATATTATGAAAAACATTTTCAGCAGCTAAGGAGACAGAATTGAGTAAAGAGATTGTGCTGTTACAAGTTAACAAGTAGATGTATAAAATGATGGCATTTTCTCTTTTAACAATTCAATTTATTATACATATACATTCTCAAAGTAAAATATAATAGAAACTATAGAAGACAAAAGAAATTTACCAGATCAAAATAGAAAACATAGAAGAAACTAAAAAACACTAATACTTTCATAGCTTTTTATCTCTGTTATGTAAGATACTAATAATAGAAAAAATTATATAAATACAAGAGATTACATAAATATTGAGAATGGAAATACAACTATAATATAGAGAAGATAGAAAAATGTGATGGAAAAAGTTATGAAAATGAATATTTTTAAAATAAATTGATAAAACTCAATTTCAACAAAACTCCAAAGTAAAAGTATTTTAAATCTGCAAGTGTATGGTTTGACACATATTTTCTTAGTTTTGCAAAAAATTTCATGAAACCAGAAAAATGAAAAAAGTCATGAGATTTTTGAAAATTAATATAGATTATCAATATATATTCCAGGATCTGATAATCATTTTTTTGATGAATGGACATTTTGAAATATTGATGTCAAGTTGGAAAAGAAAACTATTGTCCAAATCAGAGATAGTCCTTTAACTTATTAAGTTCCAAGTTGTCAATTCTATACAAGATGATGGGACATAATGTATTAAGGTACAGTGCCAGTCATCAGACAAAAAGGAAAGACATCCAGGAAAATAGAGAAGTATGCTTTGAATGTGAGCGGAGATTAGCCATAATACACACTTCCAATGGTCCAATATTCGACAGGTAGTCTAAGGAAATGAGTTAACAAAGTGGGTTGAAAAATAAAACAATTTCATCTTGCTAAATAAATCTTGATAAATTTTGTGAAAATCACCTTCATAAATAAACAGAATTGTTAGGTATAGTTAGATCTCTTATTCATTTTTCTGAACCACTAGGTGGGACCAACCAATTATGAGATGCAGCTTAGTCTAGATTCAAATGCCTTGCTTATAATGGAAAATATTTTTTGAATCTAAACAAAATACAAATTCACCCTAAGATTGTTTATAATTGTTTATGAGATTGCTTATAATACCCTGAGATTATTTTCTTCTTTTCCCACTCTGGAAATTTAACAGCATGGTCCAAATAAAATATCATATTTCCAAAGTTACCATATAATAGGAAATCTTTATTACAATGAATATTTAAATCTTATTTTAGAAGTGTATAACTAGTAAAGGGCCGCTATTGTTCTTACTTTTTTAACTGAATACATTTGGAGTTCTGAAATGATCCTGCTTTTCTTAGCATGAATGTCCTACCATTTGAATTTTGAGTAAACATGTAGCTACTTCATTTATAAAATAGTACTATACCTTGATCATCTACTCAAAAGGAGATAGTTACTTTTTAAAAATCTACAATGAGATTCCCCAAATAACTGTGGTTGGTTAATAAAATTCAAAAAGTTAAGCGTAATGTAATAATTGTATAATGAATGTGCCTAATGCAATTCAAACATACCTTAGCTACAATAATTACTTAAGGAACTAAAACGTTTCTATCAGCTACTATTTTCAAGAGTGTGGTTCTGGCTTTCATAATGTAGCTTATTCTTACACAAATTCTCTCTCCCCAAATATTACAGAAAAATTATTATCACAGGTCATCCTGAGAATGTTGTTGTTCGTGAAAAGGATAACATATGTAGATGCTTCTAAATGTTCAAACTTATGCTTCTAGATGATGAAATGAGACTTCTCCTTAGCTCTATGCTAAAATTGTATTTTGTCCCTCAAATTACGCTTGTTGCTAAAATTACATAATAGTTTTTTTGAGTACTTCTAGATTTTGTTTTCTGCCTCATAGATCATAAGGGATCAAATATAAGTCAAAGTTAAAAATGAAAGGAATTTACATTGCAATCTGACTCTGTTCTTCGCTTGATGTTTGTGGGTCTGTTAGGAATGTTGACTTCTTAGTATGATTTTTCTAATTTGTTAAAATTCTATTCTTTTTCCAATGTGCATTAATATATTATCCCATGCAACTTGACTTCTGGACAAGAAAATGATACAAAATTATGATTATGGCTGATGATGTTCCCAGCATTCTCTATTCTCATGTATATAGCACACCATCCAGATGAGGTTTGCTTTATGGAATTGTGGAATTTTCCCTAGAAGATTCAGTTGTGACGTCAGCTGGAAAATAATTCCTTGCAAATTTGGGGCACTACCTTACAGAATGAGGTGCACGATGATATGTAGTGCCATCCATATCTTTGATTGTCTGAATAAACGAGGCTGAGAATGAGGACTGAAATGGAAATAGCATCTTCAATTATACAATAATAATAGAATTTAAGATATTAAGATGGAAAATTTTAGGACAAAAATGAGACACTAAATTAATTAAATTTCAGCGATATTTAAAACTTAAATATATTGACTTCTTTACTATAATACAATCCTCAAAAAGAATATATTTATTTTGATTTATAGAGAAATAAAACAAAACCCACAATTTTCAAAACATCTATGATTCGCAAAATAGATAATTATGTCAAACCACAAAGTTCAGCACAAACTAAGCTCAAATTATTTTAACAACTTTTTATTCAAACTTAAACATTCCTAGATGCAGCAATAGGAAAACATTCTGATTCCTATATTTAAAAAATAGGATGGATGATTTTAGCAATCTCATTTATACGTTATGATAAAACCTACTGGGAACTTGCTTTATAAATTCTGTTTTAAAATCACCCTGTGAGCAACCACAGCATCCCAAACACTCTAAGCTCCCCCTGGTGACATCTTCAGTTTCAGTCACTTCTGAGACTCTGCCAAGGTGACTTGTCTCTTCTGTAACAGTCTTAATACACCTAGGTTGACATACTCCGCAGACTTTACTGTATTTTCTGTGAGAGTATCTAGAAAAAGGTGGAGATGAGAAAAGTGTGAACGTTAGTTGCCTTACATCAAGACAGGAATTGCACAAACTATATGGGGGCGCCACCAAGCCCATTAAAATCTTTTTGATATTACTATTGATATACTACTGAAGAACCTAGGAGGAATTCTAAACTCTAAACATTGTTGGGACCATGTAGATAAAGTAGCATGGATGGACCCTGGCAAAAAAATAATACATGATCACTCTTCTTATAATATATTCTGTATCATTATTTTATTCTTTTATTTAAAACATTGTAATAAGTTTGTCTTTCCAAAGAAGGAATTTTTTTTCATCAAAGGATATAAGAATTTGAGTTCACCATTGAACTTGACATAGAGACTGACACCATGCCAGGTGAGATTCCTCCCAACATTAAATTAACAAGCCAATAATGGTGTTATTGTGTTAATTGAGGTCATTTGTTGTAACTACAGTATGCAGAGTGGATATTGAGATCAGTTTCCCATGTCTCCACAAAACTAGAGTACCTTGGGTTTCTGCCAGTCAACTTCTGAGTACATCTATTTAAGTTATATATTCTGGATCTAAAGAAATGAGCACTAGCCAGGCATGGTGGCTCAAGCCTGTAATCCCAGCACTTAGGGAGGCTGAGACAGGAGAATCGCGAGTTCAAAGCCTACCTCAGCAACGGTAGGTTTTGAGCAACTCAGCGAGACCCTGTCTCTACATAAAACACAAAATAGGGCTGGGGATGTGGCTCAGTGGTCGAGTGCCTCTGAGTTCAATCCTCAGTACCAAAAAAAAAAAAAGAAAGAAAGAAATGAGCACTAAATGGCATTGATTGGGATGGTCTTTATCCTGAATCCATTTACTGTATACTTCCCATAAGTCCCGATGCTGAACATGGGACCATATTTGCATGGATGTAGTGACTATTGTTAGTTCACTATCTATGTTCTCTTACACCAAACATTATTGTCTTTGCTCAGTGACATATTTACCAAATAAATAGTATCATACCCATGTAGGGATGTTTAAAAGAACACTCAGTGAATGTTCTTGAAGTATTATTCAGGAGTCCTTTCATAGTTTATTCTCTCCCTTCAATATATTGACTTTAGATCTCTCTTTTGACTTAGGCCTGAAAATTGATGGAGGGGACACCACTTTTCATTATGGTAACTCAATTTGACCTCTTCATTAATAGAATTTGGGGTTTCAAAAATAGCTGGTTCCTTAATATGCTGCCCACTAACTTGGACTGGGGTATTTCATAATAATTTGTTCTCATCTGAATAGTTTCATGTGAAAATATTCTATTAATATGTATATTATTAACAATTTCATTTTAACTTTTTTAGGTTACATGAAGTTTTTAAACTTAAATTGTATCAGAATTTCATAGCCTGTTGGTGTCAGATATCCCATTTCAGTAACGTATTTCCACATTTCCACATCCATCATCTTTGACTTATTCAGAACATCTCATATCATCCTTTTTTGGGGGTTGGGGGTGGGGATACCAGGAATTGAACTCAGGGGAACTTGATGACTGAGACACATCCCCAGCCCTATTTTGTATTTCATTTAGAGACAGGTTTTCACTGAGTTTCTTAGTACCTCACTTTTGCTGAGGCTGGTTTTGAACTGACCATCCTCCTGCCTCTTGACCATCCTACCATCCCACTGAGCCATTGGGATTACACGTGTGTACCTCTGTGCCCAACTCATATCATACCTTTTATGGATGATATCTCTTTCCTTATCAAAGTATTTCTTCTTTTTTTTTCTTAATCATAATCTTAGGTCCTTTACATATTCTTATTTTTTGGCCAAAGAAAATATCTCTTTTTATACAATTATTATCACATCATACATCATAATATATAAGTGAAATTATTACCTATGAAGTTACTATGAGCTCAGTGGCCCACAACCATGACATTTGTAACTTCATTTGTTTTCAGATTCTTTCCTCTTGACACCACAGTATTTTTTTTTCATATTACTTCATTTACATTAAGAGCAAGGAATTATTGGGCCAAAAAACAAAATCAGATTTGGAATTGAATTCATAACCTCTGGCAAGTTTATGCATAATGATAAACTAAATTCAGATGTACACACAAATATATTCTTCCCTCACTAGTTTAGTATCCTCAGAAATATTCTCCAAAAATAATTCCCAAGGTTTAACCAAGACATATTAGCACATTTTTACTTATTATGTATTATTTTTATTATCTGTACACATAATTTCTGCTTTGTAAATGCTTTGTTGAATATGGGAATAGCTGATTCTAATTACAAGTCTGGAGGCAATAAGGTTGCTAATCATTGCTGCCACCTTGCAGAGAAAGCATTTGTGATTATATCATTCCACGCTCTTTAGGAGATTCAAGAAAATTTTCCTCAGATAGGTGAAGATCAAACTAACCCAGTGGTCTTTCAGGCGTGCTAAGTCATTGGAGTCTAGATGTAGGTAGACTCCACAGAATAAATTCGGGTATGAAAACTATGCTTCTCAGAGTTCCATACCTTTCCAATCAATACCCTACATATCGGTAGTAAATTTGGGGGACTGCAAACACAATCCAAGTTACAACCAAGTATCTATAGGAAAGACTGTCCAACTGAATTTTAGTAACTTATGAACATGTTAATATTTTTAAAGCCTCCATAGAAATTTTTTTGTTTTTCTAACTGTGCCTTTAGGCAAAAATTTAAAACTTGTGCATTTTTTTAAAAACCTCTATAGATAATTATGAAAACCTATCTCTGACTTCTTTCTAACCCCTAAGACATCCATAAACACCTGCCACAGTAGCTACTCTGTCACAAATATTTCTTCAAAAATTACTTCATTGTAGGTGACTGTAGGTGATAACTGAATTCACCACTTGGTGTTAATACCCTATTGCTTCAATGGTAATCTCAGAGCCTTTAAACCAAATGGACTAAATAATCTATCCCAGAATTCCATTTATAATGGCTTTTGCCTAACTCTGATTTACCTATTTTTATTGAGTGATTTTCACATGTCAGTTACAGAATCTAAATTACTGATGCAAAAAAAATTTTTTTAAATACATGTTTTTATGTCCATACAAGGTTTTTGGTAGATTCCCTAACTTGAACATCATGGGAAAATACATGTATTTAGAATAATCTTGCTTGTTAGGAAAGGGGGAGTTTCTAACACGCCTGCAAAATTCGGTGACTGCTTCTGTAAGACGTTAGGCCATACAAATATGCTTCTTCAGAAATGTACATTAAAAAACTGAATAAATCATTGCCAAAAACGCTGTGTTCTCAAATTGGCCAAGAACTATAAGAGAATCCTGACTAAAACACCAATGGAAATTTCCTTTCCCTGACAAATATTTCTTAAGTGCATTTAAAAAATACCATGTACAATAACAGATATGTAGGGGGATGTGAATATGGCTCATGGGATGTCAACTATATCTCAAAACAGATATGGCTTTTTACAGCTATTATACTTTCAGCACATAAGTCCAAAACATCTTCGATCTTCAAAAAATTCAACTTGCTCCCTTTTTTTTGTATATTTTCTAAATAACAGTCATTTAAATAATAAATGAACGTAAATGCTAAAAAATATTTGAAGAGGTTTTTATTACTCAAGCAACATGATGTAAAACTCTGAAATTGGCAGCAAGAAAACTCTGAGGTGGTCTCCACACTGTTAGAAGCTCATCTTGTTCTTCTTCCATGTACCTTATATTAGGGTCATTAAAGATTGTTTTGAATTTTTGAATGCAAAGCTATTCCCCAACTAGGAACCTTGCTCATAACCTACGATGAGAAATGGCAATGATAGCTAACTTTAATTCTTAATTACACCACTGAAACAGTAGTGTCTTAAAAAAAAAGTTCTTGTGTTTAGCTCCCAATTTAGTTGATCCACTGTAAGTAACATGAGCTACTTCTTTGTCTAGTCACTAAGTAATTGAAATACATTACTCAAGTTGTCCAGTAGAGGCTCACTTTCACGTGAGATTAGGACAGGAATGAGAGAAATTGTTTTCTCCATATTCTTTTTATTTTTAACTGTATCTTGATGAAAGTAGATTTTTATTAAATGTTTTTTGATTGCTTTTCAGATTTTTGTAAATATCTCAGTTGATAAAAATCACATTCTGTTTGTGATTCCTCCATGCAAAATATAAATCTAAATAAGATGGATTCCAAAAAGTTTCATGACTTCATAAAAAGGAAAATACTAAAAGTCAAATGTAATTTTTAAAGGTTGTTTCAAGTAACATGCTAATACATCACAAAACTCTAAAAATATTATGAATATTATGAGAGTTAATAAGTCATTTTGTCTTGTATACTAATACCACATTGAAAAATATTTGATGATACTCAAAAAAGTGATCTTAGTTTTCTTAAACGGTTCATCATTTGGTAAAATCTTCCTAATTACACTTCAAAAAATTCCAACATACAAAAAAGATGAAAAAATATACAGTGAGCACCACAGTTTTTCATCTAGATTCAAAATCATTTAAGATCTTCCATCATTTGCCAAAAATATAGATATTGAAAATATGTTGAAGACAATATTATGCTTTTCCAATAAATAGCTTGAGATCTAAAAAGAACATTCTTTTACAGAACTAAAATAGAATGTAATCAATCAAGATAACTCTTTTGTCTATTTTCATCTAGAATAATCTCCTTTTTAAATAATGATATCCTGAAGAGATAGGAAAATGTTTGCAAAGAAACATCTCATAGTCTGATGATTTTTCTTTCTATTATTCTTTCTACATTCATTAGCTGCCATGCTTTTATAACAAAGAGCTTCCATTACTAACTTGGATGACTTATGTTTCTTTCCAAAAAAACTGGCTAAATGATTATTTTTTATTGATTGATTTTTTTTTCAGAGTAAGAGAATAATGTGATAGTCAACTTGATTCCCATTCTCTTCCTCACTCTGCTCTTGTCTCAAGTAATTTTGGTTTTGAGTACTTTAAAATCAGTTATGATTACTATATTTTTAAAGTACAAATTGGACCCTAAGGAAAATCATCATGCTAGTTCCTGAGTCATTTTGACAGTCTCCTAACACTCATACCCCCATCTCATTAGTAATCAATGTTCTTACTTTCTAGCATAGACCTATTATAATAGATGTTATAAGTACTCTTTCTCAGACCGAGGATTAACCTTTACACTGTCAGTTCATTTTGGCAGGAAGTAGTAATATTCAAAGAGGAAAATTCAGACCATAGATTTTTCATTATTGTTGTTTTATATTCTATGTCTTTCATTGAAGAAAGCAAGAATATATATGTATTTATGAAAAAAATTTGTTTTTACAACAAAATTATTGTTAAAGGAATTTTTTTAAATTTCAAGTTATTTAATTTTATTTTTCCTTTCTACTTAAAAATCTTTGTTCTCAGTGAATTAAAAAGTACCTATCTTCTTTAATAATAAATATAACTATTTCAGAACACTAATATTAGTGTCATAAATTAAAATAGGACGTTTAAGATTTTTTAATCCTAAGGATCTATAAGAAGAGTTCTGTGATATTTAGTATCATGAAATAATTATTTTTCTTTGTGTGATTAAATAGGTTCATGTACTTCAGTTTGCTTTGAAATTATAGAGGTAGCCTTTCTTTTCAAAATTTTAATGGAATTTGTTTTTTTAAACGCACAAATTGCAACAGTTTGCAATTTACTACTATCCAATGACATGTTTTTCAAGGAGGCTTGCCTCTAACCTGTCCCTTTATCTGCATTGCTTCCTGGAACTTATAAGTTATACTTTTTATTGGTGTTAAATGTATACTCAGTATTTTATTGTGGCTCTAAATATATATATATATACACACACACACACACTCACACACACATATGTATACACACAGATATATATGTATACATATACATATATTGTTTTAGAAATATGTTGATCTAGATACATAGATACTTAAAAGATAGCATATTATAAACATCATTCTTCAGTTTGCAGTCTTTCACTAGTATATGTTAGGTATCATGAAATAGTAGTTCAGGGATAAATTTCTCCTTATATCATTATGGTTGCATTGAATTCTTTTGTATGATTACTTCATTCTATATTCAACCTATTCTCTATTAATGGAAAATAGGATTGTATTATATGTTTGCTGTTTCAAATAATGGCATCATTATTAATCTTAGGAACTGAAGGAAGCATTTTTAAAGTAATAATTTTAAAAATAATTTCAGATTATTAGCTCAAAGGGTAAATACATATGGAATTTTGTTAAATACTGCCAAATTTTCCCTCAAAGAGATACTATTTTAACTCTCACCAGCCTGTTTACAAAAGTTCTAACAACAAAATATACTGAAAAAAAAATTTTGGCCAAGGATTTAAGTAAGAAATGGAACATTTGCTATATATTTAATAATTCCAATTTTAATTTCTGTAATTATGAGAATGATTTTTTTTAAAAAAATTCAGTCACAGGAAATTTATTATTGTTAGTTTTCATTTTTTTCTTATTTTTAACTTTGCTCACGTTTTACCCACTTTTCCTATTTGAGTTTGATCTTCTTTATCAAAATTTTTAAATATTCAAAATATATTATGAACTATATCTATAAGTTAAAAACTTTTGCTTAAAATTTGTACTAACCATTAGTTTCCAACTTTAAAATACTTTTGGCCATAAGATAGTTTTTATAATACTTGTTAATTATTAGCACTCTACTCTTACATTAAAAACTACACATTTCAAATAATTGATAAAATTTCAACATAAAACATTTAAGACTGTGTGCATTCCATTTTGTTTTTACTAATGTTTACCTATTTTTGAAGGTGAAAATTCTCACTTAAATATGAAAGATGAATTCAAGTATCAT
The DNA here is from genome assembly GCA_028644305.1 of Xerus rutilus. Classification (NCBI taxonomy): domain Eukaryota; kingdom Metazoa; phylum Chordata; class Mammalia; order Rodentia; family Sciuridae; genus Xerus; species Xerus rutilus. The sequence continues at coordinate 123,480,626 of CM053404.1, read as the reverse complement.
TCTTTGTATAACTGGTATTATAATAGTGATTCAATAACTATGTAAAAATAAATATTTAGCTACTTTTCCTCTCAAATATAAGCTACCTTTATACACCAATGCCTGGTATCTCTCTATATGTAGGTATAGATATATACACATAAACACATGTACACACACTCATGAAGAATATATAATGCAATGCAATATTTCAAAATGTCAGAACTTCTCAATACTCTTTAAGGAGTATTTGTGAAATCTTTGTACTCTCTGATTATTATGTTTGAAATAATTCAAAATAAAAAGTTTCAAAGCAATTTTTCTTAAACTTGGGGATACATCGTTATCTGTTGTGAAACTGTATACCACTATTGCTGATGGAAACAATTTTCAAGAAAGGTTTCTGTGAACTAGGACAATGGTGTTGGGTTTAAATAATTCAAGATAATTTGGAACTTCCGTTGGCCCAAAGAAAAAGAGCAAATGTGGATGGATTCTTACCAATAGGAACTTGAGACGTGGCCAGTCTTGAGTGTTGTGCTGTATTGCTGCAGGGTTGCTTTCCAGGCTGTAGGATATGCCAAGGTTGCAAAACAGCAGGGTGAGACCTGAGGAATGGCTGGCATAACCTAAAGCACAGGGTCTCAGGCCGTGTGACACACATGGAAGCTCCTGTGAAGCAGCATTGGCCAACTGACCGAGATGATGAAGGACAGTCAGAGAACAAGTGTCTGGTCTGAACTAGACAGAGACACCAGGGCATCTCAAGATGAAAGGAATAACAGACATAATTAAAAATTTTTGTCATGGACTTTGGGATGAAAGAATGGCAGAATACAGATTAAATAATTTATCCTATTATTTCAATAAAATAAGTGAATCGCCACTAGAATAATTTTGAACTGCATGCAGAAAAAGTGAGTTTATAATTGTAAAAATACACTTTATGGATATATCATGAATTTCATTAAAGCTAGATTTTTGAAACAAAATTTGAACTTTAGAATGCAAAACCATGTCCCATTATCTTGACCCATTTTGTTCCATTGTCCCAGATGTGAAACACCTAAAAACTTAATTATAATATATAATACATATTTTCTTACTGTTATATTACTATATTAATTATTATATGACTATAATATAGTTATAATAAATAATGATTAATATAACAATATATGTATATATGTTTTAAATAATGATTTCTGACTTATTTTAATGTCCCTATGTCAATTTTACTGAATTACTGATGGAAATAAAAACTTGGGATTTAAAGGGCTCATAAAAAGCTAACAAATATATCTTCTTATAGGTAAGGTGCATTTTTAAGATACATTTGCTCACATACTATTAAATGAACACCACTCTTTTTTTAAGTGTTTTTATGAAATTTAAAGAACATTAGGAAATATTATCAGTTCCCTTGAAGATATTTTTGTACAATATGAAGTGTGTGGTATACTAGAAAGATCGAAGTGATAGGCATGGTGATAGTTTATTGGTAATTCAGTTTGTGCACTTATTGAACATGGTACTCAGTACCAAAAATATATTTGAAAAAGTGAGCCATTTGTTAGCTTTTAGAAACAGGCTATTTATTATTTCTTACTTCCAAAGAATATGGAAGATGAATGTGTGCAAAGAATATCAGAGATGTGGAGGATGATTGTGAGTAAAACATAGAAAAGGTTTGAATGCAATTATTATAAATTTATTTATGTTTGGTCCTTGTTTCCAGGACCAAATTTTGCTTTTCTTGTTTTTTGATGAGTGGGAAAATTATTCTATTTCCCTTTACATTAAAATAGACTCATGGGATTTGTGTAAAGTCAGTCATTAAATAGAAATCACTCCTCTTGTTTCAGTCCTGAGTTCAATCTCCAGTACCCAAAAAAAAGAAATCACTCCTATTATGGAAAATGCCAAGGTCACACACAATATTATATAATCCTTCATTTGAAATATGCAATATTGAGAAGATTGGAGTTTGATATGGTCATTTTTGGTTTAGCCATTTATTACTTGTTTTCTAATGAAGGAACAGGGACACTGTGTACATTTTAGTGATGCATATGTCCTGATTTTAAAGAGGTATCAGTCAGATTGAGAAGATAGACTCGAATTCCTAAGAGCACTTAGTGATACCGTGGGTTTAGAATTATAAGTGGTGTGACATTGCACAGTAAGAACATAGACAAGCATAGAGCTGTTTCTGACTATGAGAGAATGCAGTGAAGACATCACAGGAAGGATGTTAGCAATTAAATTTCAAAAGATCAATAAGTAATCTTATTAGGTATCAAAGTAAAAAAGTGCTTTCTAAGGACAGGAAAAGGTGTATTTAGAAACTGATAGCTATAGCACACACATATGCTGATTCAAGAATCTCTTGTGACAAAAATAGTAATAAGAGTCTGAACAAAAGTGGTAGAAATCATTTCTGTGAATATCACGGAGGAATTACATACTGACAAATACGACGTGAGCCTGTGGCAAGTGGTATGCTGCAGAAGGATATAAAGAATGTAAGAAAGCAATGAACATAATTTGTATAGACATTGTATCACAGGAGATTCTTTATCATAAGAAGAATAAAGACCAGGAAGAGTTTGATGTCTTTTAAATGATCAGATTTAGGATCTCAAATAGATCTTCAAAATTCCTTCACAGTTCACAGCACCCCCTAAGTTAGTGTTCATGGATAACTGAGAGAAGGTTTGGTACGCTGTAGAAGAGGATCATGAGGCTACAAGGGGTCGCATTTTTCTCTCAAATTCTTATGTTAAAATCCCTACTCCCTAGTGCCTCAGAATGTGGCCTTATGTGGAAATGAGGTCACTGCAAATGTCATTGGTAAAAGGGAGGTCATATTATAATACTCTGAGGAATCAATTCAATGTGGCTAATGTCCTTATAAAAGGGGGGATTTTGCACACAAACATGGATACTGGGAAAATGAACTTGCAAGATAGTTCTCTGGGTGGCCTTGACCAATTGAATATTCTCCTTTCTTGCTTGCAGTGCTCCAGAGTAACTGTGATGATAAGAATGCATATCCCAAGGTTAGGAGGAACAGGCTGATACCACCTGGATGCTGTTCTAATTGTTTCTAGAAACAAGGTGGCCTTCAACAGTTTTGCCCAGTGAATTACAGTTTTCTGAGCCCTGAGATATAGAACCCAGGGCAGATTTCTTTTTGTTATTTTTGCTGTGGTGCAAGTGGAGTCATCTAATTGAGATTGAGTTTGCTTTGGGCAGATATCCTGAACCTCAGAGGACCTGCTCATTATGATTAGGCTTCCCATGTCCTTGCTGATTGTTAGTAACTAATAAACCCATTTCACATCATTTGCCATACCTGTATTCTCTTTCACTGGACTTGGGGAAGTTATAAAAAAACAACAAACAAAATAAATTTAAAAAAAAAAAAAAACAGCCCAGGGTGCAGTAGACAGATGTAGTATCAAGTGCATAGTGTGCTTGTTTCATAGGAATGTGAACATGAGAATGGCCATCTACAAATCAAGGAGAGAAAGTAATAGTTCAGATTAACCAAATGTACAAATTATAAAGCAAATACATTAACCTTCTTCTATGACTTTCCAGTTATTATCTCCACAATATATGATTTAAATGGTTAAACTGTTAATGGATTGTAATGCTTAGAGGCTTCCATCTGAGATGTTGGAAGAAGACTGAGATGCCAGGTTTTAGTTGGGTTAGACTAATCCCAAGCAAAAGAAGTTAGGACCCTACAAAGTTTCAAAGAATCTGGCTTTTGACAAATGCCTGCATCAGTGAAAACACAGACTACTAAGGAGTTCAGAAACCAACCCCTGAATGGGTACAGAAGGGTTGATGTTTCCTCAGGGATGTGTACTGATGTGGTGAATCCTGCTGCTGCTTACTGCCTTCTGCAAGGACAATGACACTCTCACATGAAATCCCCAGTGGTACCAGATGCCCTCTACTCTTCTCCACAGTCACACACAGCTGGAAGGTTTGGGTTGCAATGAAGCTTCTCTATTTCCTATTACTTCTATATTCCAGTCTCTGAGCACATCTTCAGAGGGGCCAATGTTTCCTATTCATGCAGTTCCAAAAGTTCATAGCCCTGTCTCTGGTCAGGACTAACTTTCAGCTCTGCTAGACTGCTGTGCTATGCGAGTTTTCACATGTATTGACGGCTCTAATTTACCAGGAAAGTATTGACGGCTCTAATTTACCAGGAAAGTGCCTGGTTAAAATTGCTGGAAGTGGTTTTTTGTGTGATATTTGTACAACACACATAAACTGCGCATTAAAAAGACCCATTATTTTGTTAAATTTTAAAGGGAATCAATAAGAATGAAGAGAAACTCTGTAAGCATAAAAGGTATATTAGAAAGAAAAAAGCAAAACTGATAGATTAAGACACATATAAAAAGTTAAATATACGGAAATTTTAAAATAGGTTTGCTATTAAAAAGATCTTATATACACAATGAAATATTACTCAGCATTAAAAGAGAATAAAATTATGGCATTTGCAGGTAAATGGATGGAGTTGGAGAATATCATGCTAAGTGAAGTAAGCCACCCTCAGAAAACCAAATGCCAAATGCTCTCTCTGCTAAGTGGATGCTAATCCATAATGGGGGAGAGGGGCATGGAAAGAATGGAGGAACTTTGGTGAAAGGGGAGAGGGGAGGGGAGAGAACAGGGAGGCAAGAAAGATGGTGGAATGAGATGGAAATGATTGTCCTAGGTACATGTATGACTGCACATATGGTACAACTCTACACCATGTACAACCAGAGAAATGAAGCTATGCTCCATTTGTGTATAATGCATTCTGCGGTTATGTTTACCTAACTAGAATAAATAAACTTTTAAAAAAAAGTCTTATGAACCAATTCAAAAGGATGAAGTTGCAAATAGAAAATTAAGCAAAGGGCATAAAAAGGTAAATTGTGAATGAAGAAAAATAAAGCATTAGTTGAAATGTTCAAACTCAATAGGCAAGAATACAAAATCAGCAAGAAAAATAATTTCCGTTTTTGTTTTTTCAACATTTTTTATTGGTGCATTATAGTTGTTTATATTGGTGGGATTTGTTGTTACATATTTATAAATGCACACAATAGAATATAATTTAGCCAATATCACTCCCCAGCCTTTCACCCTCAATTTTGTATCTGCAAAATACTGCCCAGTTAAAGAAATAGCTATCGCTAAGAATTTTTTCTAGCTGTTTGGTGATTTCATGTTTTATATTGCACTCATTAATATATATGAAATATATGGAGAAGTAAGATAGTTAAAAAAATCTCAATTAATCATTCTATTTTTAGAAATTGTTATCCAAGCATCCTCATTTTTGTAATTAATTAAAATGAAAAAATGTAATTTTAATAAATGTAATTAATTAAATGATAAACTCATTGCTGTTGCATTTTCTTTATAAACTAATTTTTGGGAATTCTTAAATCTAAAAGCTGAGTTATTATTTTAATACATGATCTCTTCTTTCATGGCACACCAAACTCATTTATTGTTTATTCATATGTATCCTATATGTTTTAAAAATTAGTCCATTATTAGGAATGTTGTATTTTTATTCATAAATACTTATAAATGTATGTATACAGTCATTATTGCTGAATGATAGGACTACATTCTGAAAGACAGATTGTTAGGAGTTTTTGTTGTGCTAATATCACAAAGTATACCTGCGAAAACTATGTGGTTCAGGTCTTCACTAGAAATGGCTTCTTGATGCAATAAACTAATGTGGAAAATGCAAAATTGATGAGACTACTGTCAGGGTAACATAGTGTATGGTTTTACAGTACCTTTCTTTGTTTATGAGGGAAGAAATACATTCTAAAATTATTAAAAAGTACAGTATAGTAAATATATATATATATATACACCAGAAAGATAGTTGCCTATTTTAAGTATTAAAAAATTTTTGTACTGTAAATAATCATATATGCTACAGTTTTACATAACTGGTGGGACAGGAGATTTGTTTACACCAGTATTACCACAAACATGAGAATTATACATTGAACAATTAATTATATAAAGATGAATATGATGTCACTAGATGATAGGAATTCTTCATCTCCATCATAATCTTAAGGTACCACCATCATATATCAATCTATCATTGGCAGAAATGTCATGTGCAGTGCATTATTGTCTTTCACCCTTATTGATATTAGCTATATATTTGCCTGTGCACACGGTTCAGCACTGTTACGTACACTACTGTCATACATCTTGTAGACTTTCTTTTCTTCTATGAAATATTTTGTCTTTATTGCATTTAAGGAAGACAATTTCATTTGCTAATAATAATAATATTATTATTATTATTATCGTTATTAACATTATTATTAATAATAATGTTATTATTATTATTTAAAAAATATTTCCATTTATATCTCTTCTATTTTGTTGCCTGGAATTTTTAAAAAGTATATTACTAATCCAGACCAAGGTAGTTATCATATCATATCACAGATTTTAATGAGATTATTTTTAGCCAGTACTAGGTGTTTGAGAATGTTTTGTTAAACTTCTCTTTATTAGATATGTTTTCCAGTAATGAGGAATCTGCTGTTTAATTCAAAGCCCATTTTTATATTACTTTTCCTGTCAGTAAATTTTTTCTTCTTCATTACTACTTGTCTTAATTTCTTCCTCTGGAAATATTTTAGAAAACTTATAATTTATTATTTTAAGTGCAAATAAACATATTTCTTTTGCTAGCTCAGTATAATTCCCTCTGTAAAACTTGTGATGTAGTCCCATAAGTTTTGCCAGCAGTCGATGTTGTTAAGGGCACTCTCTTGAGAAGATAGGACTTACGTTTTAAAAATCCGGAAGACAGACTTTTGAAGGTTTTCATCATGAGGAAATGATTAATGTTTGAGAAAGTAGATACATTTACTCTGATTTAAATATTATACAATGTATGCACATATTGAAAAGATCACAAAACCGTAAGTTATATATATCAATTACAAAAGTAAAAAATTAGCATACAAAACTACACAAAGAATAAAAAAGAGAAGAACCTATCTATCTCGTTATGCAGAATCTCTTTTTTCACTATTTACCTGAACTCCATCTGCTCTCATCTCAAGTTTGGCAATATTAATGATAATTTGATATGATCTTTTCCACATATCCACTCTGCTATTTAGTTAGAATCAGAACTATAAGATGTCCCATTAGTCTTTTCTAACACTTCCAGCTCAGTATACATTGAGCTTGGCCTTCTGAGCTGGCTGCTTCTTGCGAGGTTGGCATCTGTACTTCTTTCCAGTACTAATTATTTTTTGCCTGTATATTATGTTTGTCAATTTCCAAAGAATATATAGGTGGAAATATAAACTATGAAGCTTTCATTGTCTTTATATTCCAGAAAGAAATATCTTTTAATCGAAAGAAAACAAGCCAATTCAACATTTTTTGCAAGGTATTTAAACGAGTATATTCCCATGAAAGTTATGATTAATGTGTTTGTCTTAGGAAAGAAATCACTGAATATCAATGTTTTATTTAATATTTTCTACAAAGTCATTCAGGGCAACTTGTGGCTTTAAAAGTTTTATTGGTGACACACTAGTGAAACAATAATGTATTCTCAGAAATCCTGGACAGAATAAGCTAGTTTTCAGAATGTATGTAGGTCTCAATAATAGCAGCTCACAACTCATTACTGACCATTAATGTTGAAGACAACTTTCTCTCTAAAAAGCTAAATTATAGAAATAAGAATGTAAATACAGTTCTTGCCAGAACAAAGATTTTTAAAAAATCTTTAAATAAGACACTGAATGGATTGTTGATTTCCCTCTAGAGGAAAAACATCCTCTCCCATCACAGTAGCTTGCCTTACGTTAATATCTTACTGATGGATGGAATCCAGATACTGTCATTAAGATACATAAAGAAAAGGATACATCTTTGAATATGGAAGAAAACTTCCCATGTATAAAAATCAAACTGCACATAGAGCATGACACTATTTTTATTTTGTTATTTTGTTATTTTTTTATTCTACTTAGGTATAAACAATAGCAGAATGCATTTTGATTCATTGTGCACAGATGTAGCACAAGTTTTCATTTCTCTGGTTGTATGTGATGTAGAATCACATCATATATGCAGTCATACGTGAAGCTAGGACTATGATGTCCATCTCATTCCACCATTTTTATTGTCCCCATGCGCCCTCCCCTACCTCTCTCCTTTGACCACAGTTCCTCCATTCTTCCTGTGTCCTCTCTTCCATTATGGATCAGCATCCACTTATCACAGAGAATATTTGGCATTTGGTTTTTGGGATTAGTTTACTTCACTTAGCATGATATTCTCCAATTCCATCCATTTACCTGCAAATGCCATAATTTTATTCTCTTTTATTGCTGAGTAATATTCCATTATGTATATATACCACAGTTTTTTTATCCATTCATCTATCAAAGGGCATCTAGGTTGGTCCACAGTTTAGCTATTGTGAATTGAGCTGCTATAAACATTGAAGTGACTGCCTCACTATAATGCGCTGTTTATAAGTCCTTTGGGTATAGGCTGAGAAGTGGGATAGCTGGGTCAAGTGGTGGTTCCATTCCAAGGTTTCTAAAGAATCTCCATACTGCTTTCCAGATTGATTGTACCAATTTGCAGTCCCACCAGCAATGTATGAGCGTGCCTTTTCCCCCATAACCTCACCAACACTTATTGTTGTTTGTATTCTTGATAATTGGAACCCATCCCATTTATTGATTCTTGATTTTACTTCTTGTGTTATAGGAATCTTGTTAAGGAAGTAAGGTCCTAATCCAACATGATGAAAATTTGGGTCTACTTTTTCTTTTATTAGGCGTTGGGTCTCTGGTCTAATTCCCAGGTTTAAGATTCACTTTGAGTTGAATTTTGTGCATGGTGAGAGATAGGTGTTTAGTTTCATTCTGCTATGTATGGATTTCCAGTTTTCCCATCACCATTTGTTGAAGAGGCTATCTTTTCTCCAATGTACATGTTTGGCACCTTTGTCTAGTATAAGATAATTGTATTTAAGTGGGTTTGTCTCTGTATCTTCTATTCTGTACCATTGTTCTACCTATTTTGGTACCAGTACCATGCCGTTTTGGTTACTATAGCTTTGTATTATAGTTTAAGTTCTGGTATTGTGATGCCTCCTGCTTCATTCTTCTTGCTAAAGATTACTTTGGCTATTCTGGGTCTCTTATTCTTCCAAATGAATTTCACGATTGCCTTTTCTATTTCTATAAGGAATGACATTGGGATTTTAATTGGAATCACATTGAATCTATGTAGCACTTTGGGTAGTATGGCCATTTTGACAATATTGATGCTGCCTGTCCAAGAGCATGGGATAATTTTTCATCTTCTAAGGTATTGTTCAATTTCTTTCTTTAGTGTCCTGTAGTTTTCATTGTAGAGGTCTTTCACCTCTTTTGTTAAATTGATTCCCAAGTACTTTATTTTTTTTTTTTGAAGCTATTGTGAATGGGATAGTTTTCCTAATTTCTCTTTCAGAGGATTTATCAGTGCTGTATAAAATGCAATTGATTTATGGGTGTTGATTTTATATCCTGCTACTCAACTGAAATCATTTATTAGTTCTAGAAGTTTTCTGGTGGATTTTTTTGTATCCTTTAGGTATAGAATCATGTCATATGCAAATAATGATAGTTTGAGTTCTTCTTTTCCTATTTGTATCCCTTTAATTTCTTTTGTCTGTCTAATTGCTCTGGCTAGTGTTTCAAGGACTACGTTGAATAGCAGTGGTGAGAGAAGGCATTCCTGTCTTGTTCCCATTTTTAGAAGGAATGCTTCCAATTTTTCTTCATTTAGGATGATGTTGGCCTTGGGTTTAGCATAGATAGCTTTTACGAAGTTGAGGTATGTTCCTACTATGCCTAGTTTTTCTAGTGTTTTGAACATAAAAGGGTGCTGTACTTTTTCAAATGCTTTTTCCACATCAATTAATAAAATCATATGGTTCTTATCGTTAAGTCTATTGATGTGATGAATTATGTTAATTGATTTCTGTATGTTGAACCAACCCTGCATCCCTGGAATGAACCCCACTTGATCATGGTACACTATTTTTTTTTAATGTTTTTGCATGTGATTTGCCAAAATTTTATTGAGAATTTTTGCATCTATGTTCATCTAGCATAGTGGTCTGAAATTTTTTTTCTTTGATGTGTCTTTGGTTTTGATATGGGGTTAATACTCACCTCAGAATGAGTTTGGAAGGGTTCTCTCTTTTTCTATTTCATGACATAGTTTGAGAAGAATTGCTATTAATCCTTCTTTGTAGGCCTTGTAGAACTTTTCTGAGAATCCATCTGGTCCTGGACTTTTCTTGGTTGGCAGGTTTTTGATGGCTTCTTCTATTTCTTTGCTTGAAATCAATCTTTTAAGTTGTGTATGACTTCTTGGTTCAATTTGGGTAGGTCATGTGCCTCTAGAAATTTGTTGGTGTCTTTAGGGTTTTCTATTTTACTGGAATATAAATTTTCAAAATAGTTTCTAATTATCACCTAATTTGGGTTTCCTCTCTCTTTTCATTAGGGTGGCTAAGGGTTTGTCAATTTTGTTTATTTTTTCAAAGAACCAGCTTTTTGTTTTGTCAATTTTTGAATTGTTTCTTTTGTTTCAATTTAATTGATTTCAGCCCTGATATTAATTATTTCCTATCTTCTACTTGTGGTGTTGGTTTGTTCTTCTTTTTCTAGGGCTTTGAGATGTAGAGTCAAATCATTTATTTGTTGGCTTTTTCTTCTTTTAATGAATGAGCTTAATGCAATAAACTTTCCTCTTAGCACTGCCTTCATGGTGTCCCAGAGATTTTGATATGTTGTATCTGTGTTTTCATTTACCTCTAAGAAATTTTTTTTTATCTCTTCCCTGATGGCTTCTGTTAATCATGCCTCACTCAATAGCATATTATTTTGTTTTCATGTGTTCAAGTAGTTTCTATTTTTTAATCTGTCATTGATTTCTAATTTTATTCCATTGTGGTCAGATAGGATGCAGGGTTGTATCTCTATTTTTTTTGTGTTTGCTAAGACTTGTTTTGTGACATAACATATGATCTATTTTGGAGAAGGATCCATGTGCTGCTGAGAAAAAAAGTGTATCCACTCATTGATGGATGGAATACTCTATATATCTCTGTTAAGTCTAAATTATTGATAGTTGTATTGAGTTCTATGGTTTCTTTGTTTAGTTTTTGTTTGGAAGATCTATCCACTGGTGAGAGAGCTGTGTTAAGGTCACCAAGTATTACTGTGTGTCTGTTTGATTCTTGTAGTTAAGAAGGATTTGTTTGATATACATAGATGCCCCATTATTTGGGGCATAGATATTTATGATTGTTATGTCTTATTGATGTATGATTCCCTTAAGAAGTATGAAATGTCCTTCTTTATCCCTTTTCACTAACTTAGGTTTGAAGTGTACTTTATCTGATACGAAGATGGAAACTCCTGCTTATTTGCGGAGTCCATGTGAGTGATACGTTTTTTCCTACCCTTTCACTTACAGTCTGTGGATGTCTTTTCCTGTGAGATGAGACATTTGAAGGCAGCATTTTGTTGGGTCTTTTTTTTTTTTATACAGTCTGTCAGTCTATGTCTTTCAATTGATGAGTTTAGGCCATTCACATTCAGGGTTATTATTGAAATATGATTTGTAATCCTGGTCATTTTGATATATTTTTGGTTTTTACCTTGACTTGGTTTCTCCTTTGATTGGCTTTTTTTTTTCTTTTTTTTTAACATTGTTCCTCTCTTTGTATATTTTCATTGTTGGTTTATCATTTCCACTTCATGAAATATTTTGCCAAGAATGTTGTGTCATGCAGGCTTTCTTGCTATAAATTCTTTTAACTTTTCTTTATCATGCAAAGTTTTTAATTTCATCATCAAATCTGAAGCTCAGTTTTGCTGGATATAAGATTCTTGGTTGACATCCATTTTCTTTCAGGACTTGGTATATGTTGTTCCATGATCTCCTGGTTTTTAGGATCTGGGTTGAACAATCTATTGAGATCCAAATTGGTCTCCCCCTATATATAATCTGATTCCTCCCTCTTGTGGCCTTTAAAGTTTTATCCTTATTCTGTATGCTGGGCATTTTCATCATAATGTGCTTTGTTGTACATCTTTGTAGTTTTGTACATATGTTATCCTGTAAGCCTCTTGTATTTGAGTTTCCAATTTGTTTTTCATGTTTAGGAAATTTTCTGGTATTATTTCATTGAAGAGATTGTGCACTCCTTTGGTTTCAGATTCTATGCCTTCTTCTATCTTGACTAATCTTAGATTTGGTCTTCTGATGCTATCCCATAATTCTTGGATGTTCTGTTCATGATTTCTTACCATCTTCACTATATGGTCAACTTTATTTTTAAGATTGTATATTTTGTCTTCATTATCTAAGATTCTGTCTTTGAAGTAATCTAGTCTACTGGTAATGCTTTCCATTGAGATTTTTATTTGGTTTATTGTTTCCTTCATTTCAAGAATTTCTGATTTTTTTCACAATCTCTAGTTCTTTCTTAAAGTAATCTTTTACTACCTGTATTTGCTCCCTTATCTCTATTATTGTGATCAATAGTTACCTTCATTTGCTCTTATTTCTTTGTTGGAGTGATCAATTTTTGCATGTATTTGCTTGCTTAAGGCATTCTTAATTCACAGATCATTTTAATTATGTACATTCTGAATTCTTTCCCTGAAATTTCATCAACTGTGCTGTCAATATATCCTATTATTGTAGTATCTTGGTTTATTTGAGACACTTTCTTTCCTTGTTTTTTCATGTTGATTATGTATCTTCCTTTCTCGCAATGTCAATCTGAGCTATTGCAGTTTCTATCCTATAATCTTGTAGTGACACTACAGATTACCTGTATGTCACCTTGGAGTTCACTTCCAGTCCCTAGCAGGTGTACCTAGATGGACCCTACTGCCACTAAAGATGGTGGCACTCGTAGTGGAGATAATTCAAGATGGCAGTGGGAGTGGCCTTGGCTGAGCTCTCTTTGTGGTCCCTGAAGGTGGTCCTGGGCCTTGGCCTGTGCTCCTGCTAGTTGATAGGAACTCTGGCGCAGAACTTGGTGTGGTCCTGGGGCTCACTCAAGCCAGATCTCCCGCAGAGGTCCCCAGAGGCAGTCCTTCCCCTGGATCTGGGTTCCCCGTGACTGGCAGCTAACAGTCTAGGTCTATTTTTTATTTTTTTGTATATTTAACATTTAAAGTTTACAAATCATTTTGTTATTCATAGCATTTAAAATAAAATGCTTAAACTTATTGAAAAAATGCATGCACTTTTTTTCTTAGTGATTGATAGGATTAGTAGTTATTTACTCAAAATTAAATAACCGCTTTGGGTTATCTTAACTATGTAAACAGGTAATTTGAAAAACACTTATTCAATATGGGGACACTGGTATGTGCCCATGGTCTCAGAGGCATGGGAGACTGAGGCAGGAAGATCCCTTGAGCCCATGAGTTGGAGGCCAGCCTGGGTAAAATAGAACTTCTGTCTCAAAAACTACACAAACAATACAAAACAAAAACAAAAATACTTAAGAGAATTAAGCTATAAAATACAGTTGAACATGTTGACATAAAAACCAATCTGTTTTCAGAATATTTTTAAATTGTCTATCCACTAATTTTACTACATAAAGGGGTAAAATATCTTTCAAAACATTTCATCCATATATAGTTTATTCACTGATATCTTAGATTTATTTTTACTAATATTTGAACAGAATTCCCTTCATTTTCTAAAATTTCTTTTCACTTCTGTGTAAACTAGTATTTCAAAACATTCTTTCCTTTGATTTCTAAAATTTTGGTGACTTTCCTAGAATTCATTTTCAACTTGATGATGCAGATACATTGTAATAACCAGCAAAATAACCTCTTTCTTTTTGATTCATAATCATGAACAGCCCAAAGTTGGTGGTCTTAACTTTCACTTGTGAAGTCTTTGCTGTGTCTCTTGGTGGGAGCACTATTCCTCTTGGACCTAAGAACTCTATACCAGCAGGGAATAAGGTTGTATGCACAATTGTTAAAACTTTTACAAGTTGGTCACCCCTTAATTCCTGTGCCTGTGGACCCTGGCAATGGGAGTAGCACCACTGTCAGAGGCTGTGTATAAATTATGGATCTGTTTGAGCCATTAAGGAAGGGAAGCTGCTTTTTTTGGGAATTCCTGGATGAGATTCCCCAGTTTGAAGAAAGCCCAGATCATGCTGGTGCCCTGCCTTAGCTCAAAGCCACAGATTCAAATACAGCCATCCTAGAGAAGGGCATAACCTGCCAAGCACCAAACAACTTGTTTTTTCCTCACTCTTATCCTGTCTTTCCTGAAGGAGCTTCTCAATGATCTCATTTGGTCTGTACTGCCATAAATAAAGCAAGCACAGGTTTTTCTTTTTGTTAGGTTCAGACCCATCAGGTCTATTCCACTCGTCAGGTCCTCACTATTAATATATTCCTGGTCTTCTGTGTTTATTTTGTAATAGTACTTTCATAGCTTTTATTTCACAGTTGGCCCACAGGTCTGATGGTTACTCACTCCCTCCACATGCAGATCATGAGTGAGATCACCACCATATACTGAATGGAGTTTAGGGAATACACCAACTTCTGGAGAACCTTGCAGTCCTGCAAACTACCACCACCTTCCTGGCACTGTGATTGAGTACTTAGAATGTAAATTCAGTTTTTGAAGGCAGTTGCTTAAAAATGGTGAGGAACATGATAAGATTAGTACATTTCATGAGCATGGCCCCATTATCACATTTCATCTTTTTTATAAAGTGAGTTCCTTACCAGAAGCAACACTATTCAGAAAACAATGAAGGTGGATATGACATTTTGTAAATCTGCAGATGGCAATTTTGGCAGGGAAGGAAAATCCACATCCAAAGTAAATATCTATTCCATTAGGAACAAAATGTTGCTACTTCCATAATGGAAGCTATACACTGTAATCAATCTGCCACTAGTAGCTGCCTGATCACGCCTGGTAATTATGCTCCATCAGAGACTCAGTGTTGGTCCGGCTTCTGGCAAATTGAATACCAAGGAGTACTTATAACCATTTATGTCTGGTAAATGGAAGTTTCTTAATCTGTGCATATGGGTAATCTTCCTCACTACCCCTTGAGTACCCTGTTTATGAGCCCATATAGCAGAGGTTGCTGGGAAAAGAAACTGTTCATTCTCCAAAGAATGAATCATTCTCTCCACTTGATTACTAGAATCTTCTTCTGTTGAATTCATCCTTTGATGAAGATTTACATAGGAAACAATGTTTACTAATTATAATTATTAGTACATGTTAATTACACAAAAAATGAGTTTTATTTTGACATTTCAATACATGCATGTAATGCATTTTGATCATATCCATCCTTTCTATCACCCTCTCCTACTCCCTCTTTCTCTTTCCCCTTCCCGAATAGTCCCCTTCTACTTTCATATCACTTTTTAAATTCATATAATTCATAGAAAAATGAATGGACCTGCAGACCATCAAGCTAAGTGAAATAAACAAGACTCATAAAGACAAATATCATGTTTCCTCCAATATGTAGAATCTAGGGAAAAATATATATCTTCTTATTCTTTGTGTATTTCAGAGGGATTTCCAGACCCTTCTTATCAGGAATTTTCCAATTATGTCTTTCCAAATCTCTGAAAAATCAAACCATTTGTTACAGCCAATGCACTGATATAAAATTTTTATATCTACCATATAAAGTAGAGATTAGGTGAATCATTCACATAAAGATTATAACTGTATACATTCCAATGACACAAAAGTTTTCCTGGAAAATGAAGGGTTTGATTGTGTATTTAATTTACTTTCCTACTATTTTTTACATCTTATAATTTGTAATTAATTTCCCAGATATATTGATCATTGCATAGATTAATGAATGCTTTTTAATAAGTGAATGTTAAAGAACAAGGGGAGGTGGACTATGACAATCTTAATATGGCAGATTTCAAATTTATGTTTTCTTAATTTTGCCTGTTTATGCTCTAACCATTTACATGACTGTGTCCAAGAAATAGAGTTAAAAACAAAAACAAAGAACACTAACTTATCCAGATGAACTGGAGTAAGTTAAAAATAACCTGAGTAAAATATAGATCAAAATGGCTATGCAAATTGGGCATAGTGGCTCACGCCTGTAATCCCAGCAGTTCAGGAGGCTGAGGCAGGAGGATTTCGAATTCAAAGCCAGCCTTGGCAAAAGCGGGAAGCACTAAGAAACTCAGTTAAGACCCTCTCTCTAAATATAATACAATATAGAGCTGGGGATGTGGCTCAGCAGTTGAATGTCCTTGAATTCAATTCCTGGTACTAAAAAAAAAAAAAAGACTATGCAAATGAAAATCACCAAAATAAGTAAGTGAACAAAGAGTAAATCAATTGTAAAGTTAACCTAATGGACTCTCGAGTTGATGCATTTTTTTTGTTTATTCTGCATTATCTCTATCTCCAATACAATTGTTTTGCCATTTTATATGCATGTGCAAATTTAGATCTAATTTATAAGTTTTAAAATGAAATTTACCAAGCCTCCCCACTCAATCCTTAGGGATAGTAAAAAATGACCAGCTAATACTTCAGAGCTTTCCCTAGACTTTTCCTTGAAGTTCCTTTACTTCTTTTATCCTTATGCCGATAGAGCTCTTCCATTTGATTTCTTCCTGGATCCTGGTCCTTTAAATATTTAGGGCACTATAGTCCTCCTGACAGATCTGCAAGACTCCTGATGTCTGATTATTTGCAATTCCATGAGCTTGGTGTAGAAGTTGCTACCCATAGTGATTAAGACCATAGCTCTGCCATTAAATGACATTAGATGGCATTCAAAGTCTGCCTCACCGGTGACTGATATAACTTTTACCTTTGCTCATCTTTTTAAAAATTTTAATCTTAAAACTGACTACTTTGAGGTGGTTCTTATATCATGCAAAGCATTCTGTAAACTAGGCCTGAGTATTCAAACATCAAGGAACTCCCCAGGAGGCTACAGTTGTGAGATAGTAGAAGTGGCGACCACTGGCTTTGTGTCCCCTTCTTCGTAGAACTCACTTGTGCCCTCTTAGTTGATTTGAGTCTGATCACATATATACCACTTACATTTGATATTGGTGTGCTTCTGGGCATGTCAAGCATTACCTGTTGGATCAGGTAATACCAAATTCGACAGCTCAGGTTGCATGGCAAATTATTAGTATATGATGAAGCATTCAGTTTTTACTAAGGTCCAATAGCAGGGTAAGAGCACTTTCTTGAAAGTACAGTAGTTACCCTTGGAGCACAGCACATCTCTACTCTATAGGTCAAAGGGCCTACACTGCAATTTGTTCATCTGGGTCTGACATTTTCTAGCACCATTTGGATCTACTAAAAGACATGGCCCAGGTAGCAGAGAACTTGCACAGCCTGCTGGACCCATTTCAGAGTCTTCTTTTGTTCTGGGCTACACTGAAACGTAGTGGCAGTTAGCCAGGGATGGTGGTGCACACCTAAAATCTAAGATACTTGGGAGCCTGTGGCCGGAGTGAGTTTCAGTTCAGCCTGAGCAACACAGCAAGACTCCATCTTAAAACAAAGCCCCCAAATTTGAAATCTAGCAGTATTTGGAGTCAGTCAGTAAATGTGCCAGAGTGACATATTCAAATGAAAAATATGTTGGCTTCAAATCCAAACAGCCCTAGTGGGTAGTGTGTTTCCATTTTTGGTGGTGGAAGGGGTCAGATGCAGCAAATTTTCCTTCAGTAGAGGGATGATCTTATAGCCCCACACCACTGAACTCCTAGAAATTCCCCCAAAATATAGAAGTATCAAATTTATTTGTTACCCTACTAAAGACAGTATCTCACAATAAGTCTAAAGTAGTTGCTACTTCTTACTCACTATATTTGAACAACATAAGAAATGTAAGGGGCAGTTTGATATCTTGTATAAAGGGAAAGATGATCAAGATTTCCTCAAACAAAATAGTGACCCCGGGCTAGAGTTTTGATATGCCCTTGGGGGAGAACAGTAATACTGTATTGATGGCCTTGCTGACTGAAAACAAAATACTGTTGTTATTATTGTTTGTTTTGTTTTGTTTGGGAAGGAATCTACTTTCTAGTGGTTTTTATTGACAGAGAAAGGGGAATGGCATTTTCCAGTTGATATCTGCATTCCAGATGTCAGAGGTGTGCTAACTTGCTTAAGCATTGAAACCACACCTGGCACAGCAGCTTTAGTTGAAATCACCACCTGGTTAAACTTATAGTAATACACTTTCACATTTCATGATCTAGGTCTCTTCTGCACAGGCCAAATAACAGTGATTGTCATCTATGTCCTGCATGGACGGTAGGGACAAAATTCCCTGACTGGTAAAAGACTGACTAAAAGAAATCAATGAAAAAAACCACAGAACACAGAAAATAGTTTCAAAACGCAGGAGTAGGATTGGCCCAGATGGTTCTGACTTTCAGCAACAGGCAAAATGGCAAATGGCTACTGGCATCTGGCCAAATGGACCCCACGTGTGTTTTTTTTTTTATGTTGGGGGACTTCAAAGACCTTCCATCAAACATTCTTTCCTAAACATTCTACCTTTCCCAAGGTAGGAAGAAGGTGGAGTCTTGCTGTCATCAGGTTGATTGGCATCTTGGCGGGTAACACCCATCTCAGAGGGGTTGCAGGGCTACAGCAGGTAAGCCCATCTCTAATGCTGTGTGGGACTCTTGCGTGATAGTCCACACATAGCCCACGGATGGCTCTCTACAAGCGTTGAATGGGGTGTGTTGGGAATTAGCACCTATGAAATTTTCAGGTCGCTGACCATGGAAATAACCTCTGGGTCCCTCCTGGTTTACCATTTTTTACATATAAGCAATAGTAGTTGGTCTTTCTCATCCTAATAGCCCTTACTTCATTGGCCAGAGAACTATTTGAGTGTTCTGCCATCTGCTGAGTATATTTTTGTATTATCTATTCCAGAAGTAAAGAAATAATCATAGAATGGGCTTGTTTTGTTTTGGAACTGTTTTGTTCTGGTTGCTATGTAGCCTAGAATTTTAACTTGCTATCATATAAATGTTTTGAAAACTTGCACTTCTTTTCTTGTGGAACTATTGTCTATGCAAATCTACTTGTACTAAGTAACATAAGTGAGTGAACTTGTAACATAGAAATGTTCTATATGAGTAGATCCAGGTAAGGTTTTGTGCATATTCCAGGCTTGACAATAAAAAACCTCCAGGATAACAGTCAAATGTATATTAATATAGTGAATGTTATCAAGGGTGAGCCTATAACTTAAAACATTATTCTATTTTTAATTCTAGCAACTAGTCCTACTCCAATATTGAAGGCAACAAGGATCAAAAGATAGACAGGAAACTTAACTCTTACATAGCTGAATCAAAAGGATAGCAATTCCCCATCCTTCAACCATGCTTGTCTGCAGACGTAGTTGCTCCTAGACTAGTAAAGTTCTTTATGATTGGAATAGAAAAGATAAGCGAGATTTTTTTTGGATAAAATAGGCATAAAATAAAAATTTTACTTTTGACACGACTGTTGAGTATCTTGGACGGCAAGTGGGACACAGGTTCTCTTTCAAGCTCACTTGGTAATAAATCAAAGAGTTTCATAGATTCAGATTGTTCTCAGCTGAGTTCTACAAGACTTTCAAAGAAGAATTAATACCAATTCTTCTATCGTAGGTTTCGGGGATAGTATTAATACTCGATTGTATGTAGTAGAGTGAAATTACATTGAAAATGATTCTATTCTTCTCTGGGTGGGGAGACATCAAGACTTCAATATCAGACATTAGTTATACCATCTCTAACAGATCCCTAATGAGTATGTGTATCAGAGAGCACTGGTTCTCCAGAGAAACATTGCCAATAGGAGACACACACCTGTAAACATGCACACACACACACACACACACAAACACACACACACAATATAAGGAATTGACTCTTGCAGTTGATTGTGGAGGCTGGCAAGTGCAAAATCTATAAAACAGATTGGTGGGTGAAAAGCTCAGAGTTGATGTTGCAGCCTTGATTTTAAAGCCTGCAGGCTGGAAACAGTCTCTGTGTTGCAGTCCTTAGGCAGAATTGCTGTTTTGGAAAACTTGCATTTTTGCTCTTAACACCATCAACTGATTAGATGAGATGACATCACATTGTGAAGATAAATGTCTGCATTCAAAAATTTACTGATTTAAATGTTAATCATATTTAATGATATACATTTGTAGCAATATCTGCACAGGTGATTGACCAAATAAACTAGGCAACACAGCTTCACCTAGTTGACATATAAAATTAAACAACACAATTTGATACTAATAGGTTTTATATATTAGCTGGGAGATCTATGAAGGGGACATAAATTCATACATATAAATTAAACAAGGGATTTATGAGATTTTCCTGAGTGAATATGCAGATGAAGAAAAGTAGTGCCCTGTGAGCCAATCTCACTGCATAGCTGCAAGCACTACTTTAACATATACATGGGTAAGTAGAGGAGATTGCTGTATTAATAACTTATAATAGGAAACTCAGAGCTGCATATTACCATAGAAATAATAGATGTATATTAATTTTCCCTGTTTCTTATATTGTACTGAATTTGCGAATTCTTGTTGAGATCATCATTATTTAGTTGCCAAAATAAAATTACTGTTTTAGGATTAACTTTTTTTTGTTATTCATCATTTTTCAATAGTTTTAATTTTTCTATTCATTCAACCACAATTACTTTATTTTGAGCAGTTTAAAATCTTTATTTTATCTATTAGCTATTTTAAGTTTTCCAATAAATATCACCATTTTTATTTTACTGTTATAGTTATTATGTTATGGCTCAAATTTTTTGTAAGACACGTTAGTCATTCTTCAGTCATTTTCTATTTATTATTATTGTAATTAAAACCAAATATGCTTTTCATGTAGATTTCATATAATTTACAATAAAAGAACAGTTTGTTTAGAAGTCTAGCCACCTCCTGCTGTTAGATAAAATTATTCTGGAACATTAAAGCCACATACAAAAAAGCCCTTCAATCATTCAAGCACGATAAATGTATTGAGACAGTTTTTCACTTGTTTATTTGTTCTGGAAGTCTGCCAAATTAACTTGTAATACTAAATAACCACAGATGTCAATGCAAAGTAATTGGAAGTGACAACATATTAGTTTAAAGTGCATCCATAGCACTAGGTGTTACATTTTGCATACATCAGGTTCAGTGAGGGCATTCCATTATGAGAGTTGCTTATTTTCAGCATGAGCAGAAACATTTATAAACCAAATTATTCCACCAACTAATAGACTAACAAGGATAGCATATTTTGTTCAGAAATAAGGCAAATGACCTTTTATTTTATTGTCTTATCATCAACTATCTGCTAATTATATCAGCTAGGTTTCTCATGTGCATTCATCTCTATGAAAGAGCTCATGTTGAAAAGAAATATTATTTTTCAAGAGTTTCACTTGGTAAATGATTGCTTTCTTAAATATCACAAAATTCTTAGTAATTTGTATTCTACTTTTAAAAAAAATTTCTTCTCATGTATTTCAACTTGAAATTTCCAGAGATAAATTTCCAGAAATAATAGGTGGCTTATAAAATGTTCCAGACAAAATGTGTATAAAAGAAGTTTTTTTAAACCAAATGCTTATTTATTATGTAAAAGCATCTATTTTAATATGAAAGAAATTTAATTTAAAAAAATTTAATCTAGATATATAAGTGCTATAACTTTTTGATTCATAATTAAGGAGAAATCAAATAAAAATCATGATTAGTTCCCTTCCAATCTGAACCCACAAGAAAATCAAAATTTGTTTAATATATAAATTTATTATGCATTTGTAGGAGCACTCTCCATAGCTTCATCCCCTCCCTTCCATCCTTCCTCATTCTATGCTAATAGACTGTGCTTCTGAGCACCCCTTTGTTTATGACCCTTGGACCTGATTGGTCCAAGAGTGCATATAAGCTTCTGTAGCTTTTGGAATAAACGGTGTTTTCTGCATCTCGCTTCGGTATTTCTGCGTCTCACTGGGGCAGAGCAGATTCTTTGCCTACACCCTGGGGCCTGGGGAATTTGGCTCCACCGAGTGCCACCGTCCAGAAAGACCCCATATCGTCTTTATCCCTGAAGACCCCTTCCTTGTCTTTTCTGGACCCCAACTCGTGGAGCAGGACCCACGTGGCACACACACACCAACCCCCCCCCCAAACTCCCTTCTTAGCAATATGCATTATTAATTAATTATATGTCATGGATAGTTTACCATTTTGTTATCAACATTTTATATCAAATTTTGACCCACAAGCCTTCATTTGTTTGTTTTGTTCAGTTTAATGGATTCCTAATATGCCAAAATTATATTAAAATTAAAATTTACTAATATTGAACTTTATATTCTTGGTCTTTATATTTTTGTGCTGAATGTTTTACTGTGTATACAATTTTTATATATTTTGTTTGACCCTGAAAAGGGCAAGAGCATGATTATATCTAACAACAGGTTAAAAACACACATACAGAATAATTTTTTCTAGTATTAATTTTTGTAATAAATTAGAGTAGAATTTTTGAGTACATATTGTTTATGATTACTTTTTGAACATGTGCAAACAAAATCTACTCAAGCTACCCATTTTTTACCTATCTGAAATATTTATCAAACTATTTCTTGTTGTCCTGAGAAAACTTCACCACATATATATCACTATCATTTTTAAAACAATATGTGCTTTAAATATTAGCTCATGCAGACTGGAAAGATAACACAGCAGTAGAGTACTTGCACAGCATGCTTGAGGCCCTATGTTCAGTCCCCAGTACGACCAAGAGACAAACAAAAATATCTTATCTTAGTGTGTTAGAATATACTTTCTCTTCTCTCTTTTTGCTTTTCTGCTGAATTTTTTAACATTCAGGCATTTATTAATTATTAGAGTCCTTTTGAAAAGACCTATTCTTAGAGCAGATTTACTTTTAGAGAAAGTTGAGCAGATGGTTCTGACAATTCCAGTATACTCTCTGTCTCTGGCACTCAGCTCATTTATTAATACAATGTGGCATTAGTGTGGTTTGTTATAGGTAATATACAAAAATTGATATATTAGTAATAACTAAAGGCCATAGTTTACATGAAGGGCCACTATTTGTATTGTATAATTCTATGGGTTTGACAAATATATAATATGTATCAACATTACACTATTGTGCAGAGAAGTCTCATAGCCCTAAAAATTCCTTTGCTTTACCTAATCTTTTTTTCTCTTTTCAAGCTCTGGCAAATACTGATCTTTGCTTTTTTTAAAATAATGTATAGTTGGAATCATATGATATGTAGCCTTTCAGACGGACTCTTTTCCCTTAGGAATACACATTAATTGCTCCTCCGTGTTTTTTCATGGCTTGAGAGCTCATTTATTTATTTATTTTTTATCTCTGAACAATTTTCTATTGGGTGGGTGCATCACAGTTTACTCAGCAACTAATGGGAATCTTGAATACTTCTAGTATTGACAATTATACCTAAAGGTGTTATAAATATTTTTGTGCAGGTTTTGTGTGGTCATACATTTTCATTTTAGTAAAAAACCTAGGAGTGTGATTATGGGATCATTTGGTAAAACTAGATTAAGCTCTGCACACAGTTCTTCCAAAGTGACTGTACTGGTTTGCACTCCAACAAGCAGTAAACAGAAGTTCATGTTGCCCTGCACTCTCATTAGTATTTAGGGCTGCCCATATGTTGGATTTTAGATGTTTAAGAAGATTTGTGGTCATATAATACTATTGTTTTAGTTTTAAATAACCTATAATGTTAGGCATCTTTCTTCTTGGGCTTATTACCTACATATCATCTTTGGGGAAGTGTCTGCTTGAATATTTTGCTCAATTTTTAACAAGATTGTTTGGTTTTTAATGTTGACTTTTAAATGGTTTTTTTGTACATTTTAGATTCAAGTCCTTTATCAAGCATATATTTTGTAATATATTCATCATTGGGGAATTTTTTATTGATACATCTTCAAACTCACTGATCCTTTTTCTGTTCTGTCTGGTCTACTGGTGAGCATGTCAAAGGCATTTTTTTTTTTTTAAACAGCCTATTTGATTTCTACCATTTCCTTTTGATTCTTTTTTACAGTTTCCATTTTTGCTTTTATTACCCATTTGTTTTTTCATGTTAACTCCTTTCCCATTAGTTACTTTTAGCACAGCCTATTTATTACAGCTATTTTAAACTTCCAGTCACATAATTCCAAGATCTAAGTCAAGTCTGAGTTTCGTTCTTTTGCTTGCTGTGTCTCTTCAAACTGTTTTGACTTGCTTTTTGCATGTCTTGTAATTTCTCCTTAAATGTCAGTCATTTGTATAGTAATGGGAATGAAATACTTCTTAGTGAGGGATCAGGTTTAAATGTGCAGGTGATTACTGTTTTCTGTAGCTACTGATATATAAAATTTCAGTTTTCTCCAATGTCCTCACTTTTGTCACCTCTGAAGTCTTCGGTTTTCCCAACAAACTCCCAGTTAAATAGCTCCCATGTTAAAGTTCTAAGCAGGTATAATTTTGTTATTGTGCCACAGAACTTTTTGTGTGGTAGACGCTATGCTGTGTGAAGGTGAGGGAGCATTACACAACCCTTTGATTAGGTCCTTTGCTTTTAGTGGACCTATGCCCTCAGGATGTATCCTTTACAAGTGCTTCTCAGTTGTTTGATGGACTTATTTTATTACTTGCTCTCCTTTATATATGACTGCAAGGCTAGGAGCTACTGAAGTTGGATATTTCCCTTCCCTTATGAATTAGTCTTTGGTAAACTTGTTTCTCTGGAGGGTCTTTAAAGAACTGACCACTTGGGCATATTTCACAATGGTTACTTTGGCCCCAATATATATAAAATAATTACTTTCCCTCCCTATCCCTGTCGAAGCAGGAGGTTTTTTTTCTCTGATCCTCAATGTAAGAACCTGAAAGTAAAATTCCTCCACTAAGTCCTTGTAGGTGTACTTCATGAAAGTGTGGGACACTCCTAAAATGTGACCCTTAGCAGTTTCTAACTCTTCAAGCTAGTCTGCATTCATCCAATAGCACTTTTGAATTAAAATTTAACTTTTTCTAGTCCAATGGCTTCTGTATCCTGTAAACAGTGGTTCTCTGAATTCACTTGTGTGTCAACTTTGGGGGCATCAGGGTCCCTTGTGACCTCTTTTCTCTTGTGCATATAAGAATAATTATATACAGATTGTAAAGGTTTTGTTGTTATTGTTATTGTTGTTATTTTAAGAATTGTAAAAAAAACAGAAGTGTCTGAATTCCTTTTTCATGTAATCATACATTAGTTTCCAATGGCCCTTTCTAAAGATTATTTTAGTGATTTTTTGTTTCTTAGATAATATACTTAATATAATTAAGTTGGAAAATGATGCATCAAATGTAGCTTCCAATTTTTCTGAGGGAGAATTCAATTGATTTATTGAATATACAGATGCATATTTTCCAATGGAGTAAACACAGGTATTGTATAGATTATGCATAATTTCAAAACTAACTTCAGTAATAGCAATGACATGAATATTAACTGCTGAGTAAATTGTTGCTTTATCTACGACTCATGTTTTAAAGTGAAATTATCTAATGCTGATGTGGTGTGTTCAAAGTATTCTTCTCATAGATTCTTTTTGTAGGGTAAATTCCTATGCCGTGACAACTGATTTTCTTTTCTGGCAGATGTTCGGGCATGAGATTGAGGGTTTGGTCCAACTTCTGATACATGCTTCTATGTAGATGCAATTTACCAATCAAGTGTAATTTGTATTAAAACCATGGCTACTAATCAACATAGTAGAACTCATTTTAGAATACAACCATGAAAAATAATTTTATTAAAACTTGATCCACTTTCTTTTACCTGATATCTACTCTCTTCATATACATTCTAAGTCAATGTAAATGCCATGACCTGCTCATTAAAACTCATCTTTCTCTCATACCTAAGTGCCTTGTCTTTTTCATGCTTCTGACATATGTTAATTGAGTGAATACCATGGCAAACATCTTGTCTACATGCTTAGAATACACATAACATCCATGTGACCTTGTAGATCTTATGATACAGTGGACAGATAATAAATATGAAATGTTTGGCAAATTGGTACATTCTGTACTATGGTATAAGATAATATTATCTATTGTAATCATGGCTGTGTAATCATGGTTATGTTGGTAAAACATGTGCACAAAAATAGATATAAAGTACCAGGGTCATAATGACTTTAGATTGTTTCAAAAAGTGTGGGCACATATGATCTAATCACTTTGGTAACTAATTAAATCAGGGTTAGGATTAGGAGTTGCCAAGTATATTGATCAGGTACAGGAAAATTTCTATAATCTGAAATAAGAACAAGAATTTAAAATACATAAGAAAGTTAGTTATCTGAGGAAAGACATACACTTAAAGTAGAAGAGATCTCCCAAATTTTTAGAATAAGCGTATTTTTGGAATAAATAGAAAAAGAGAGGTTTACTTTAGGTATCAGACCCTGGGCAATTAGTCTAGGAGATCAGAAAATAAAGCCTTAATGTAAGTTGGGGGAGAGAAGCCTGATCAATAAGCTAACAACAAGCTAATTTGAGAAGCAAACACATCTAGAGGTGTTATAGTTTAGAGGTAGTGTCCCCAAAAATCTCATGTGTGAGACAATGCAAGAAGGTTTGGAGGACAAAAGATTGGGTCATAGCCTTAACCTAATCAGAGAATTAATCCCCCTCATGGGATTAACTGAGTGGTGACTGGAGGCTGATAGGGTGTGGCTGGAGGAAGCGGTTCACTGAGGGTGAGGCTATGAGGTATATATGTATCTAATGAGTGGAGTCTCTCTCTGCTTCTTGATCACCATGTGAGGCAGCATGGGAGTAAATTATTCCTTTATCTATTTTTCTGCCTCACCTCAAGCCCCGAGGAATGCAGCCAACCTTCTATGGACAAAGAACTCTGAAAGAAATTGTGAGCCCCAAATAAATTTTTCCTTCTTTTAATTGTTCTACTTCGGTCATTTAGTCACAGCAGTGAAAAAGCTGACTAAAACAAGAGGTTCTCATGGAACCCTGAAGTGGCAACTGGCAGAGTAGTCCATAGCAGATATCTGGGAATGCAAAGCCACATGTCGTATGATGGCTTGGGATGTACAGTGTCAAAAATTAGGAAGAAATAAATATAGTGCTGGGAGGAAAAAGGGGAAGCTCAGCCTCTCAGCTCCTATGCTTTCATCTGTTTTACAGTTAGTCGCCTTGTTCTCAGGGCAGCTCTGCTTCAGTTCTTCTTCTCACTTTTCCTCAAGATCTTGCTTAAGTCTTGCATCAAAGAAGGAAATTTTGTGCAATGTATTTTGAATATAATATAATTAGCAACAGAATGATCTGAAGCAGAGAATTATGGGTATATTTTAAAGATAAATGCAGTCTAAATTTTTGATAATTTAAAATGGGGCAAAAGGGAAAAATGATTTAAAATTTTTTGATAAAATTTTTGAAAGACTGATTCTGCCATCAGTGTTGTCAAATAATCTGAGAGGAACTTTGAAGAGAATTAAGAGTTCAGTTTGGACATGTTGTCTCTGAGAAATCTGCTAGCTATCCAATTGCAAAAATCATACCAATATTTGGATAAATAATAAATCATACCAACATTTGGATAAATAAATAAGTAGAATTAAAGACAAAATTATGAGCTTTTGAGGTTTTAAAATTAGCATTCATTGACAATTTGGAAATATCTAAAAAGCCAGGAGTACAAATGAGATGACCAATGCTATAAGTGTATATAGGAAGAGGCCTGGTGTTACCCAA
>CM053404.1:123435422-123452155 GCA_028644305.1 Xerus rutilus | reverse complement strand
AATATAAAGTTTGGGGGAATGAAAGGATCCAGTTAAAAGCAATCAAGTAATGGATGAAGAGAACAACCCAGAGTGTGTTGTCTTGGTAGGAGAGTGAGAAATGGTTGACAAAGGAAATAGTATGTTGGGTTGAGAAAACATCTATAACATAATTTGAGAGAGAAGCAAAATTATCAGATTTTGCCCACTGTATCCAGCTTGATTAATAAATTTTTGTGTGATAGTATGATGGATACAGGAAAATCACTTTGCTTAAGATATATGTACACAAAAATAATTAGAGATAAAGTACCAGGGTCATAATGACTTTAGATTGTTTCAAAAGGCATGGGCATGTAAGCAACATCTTACATAGAGTGTCTCTGAACCAAAGTATACCAATGTTAAAAGTGGAGGGGAAGAGGAAAAACCAACTCTAGTGGACAATCATCAGTATGGCCAACCTAAATCCAACGGAATGGGAAGTGGACTCTCCAATTCATTTGGAGGAACTGGAAAATAAAAAACAAAACCAAAAATCTACTAAAATCCTTCTTATGGCCACAAAACATTTACAATTTTCTCAACTGTAAAATACACTTACAACATCCCCAAATACCCCATCCAATTTTGGAATCACATAGGAGTGCAAAAGTTATTCATCCACCTTGAACACTTTAGGAATGATTTTTGTAAGGTATGATTATAAGTCATCAGTTTCTTGCTTTGTTTCCTGAAGCTAATTCTTCCCCACTGTTGACTCCAAAGATTCTACTTTCCTTGTTCCTAGTAGATGGCTGATCTTTGCAACTGAATAGTCTTCTCAGCCTGCTTCCTGCCTATATAAGTTTAAAAACTCAACTCCTCTTTTTACTTTGTAATCTTCCTTTTTATTTCAATTTAAACTGGCATTTTTTTTTGCATCAAATTAAAATCCACTCTGTTAAACAAACTTTTACCCTGCTTTCTTTGTGAGACTGAACCTTCTTGATTAGCACATGGGAGTGAGTACTGTGGACAATACCTTTAGGTTTTTAGAAATCTTCTGTCCATTTGAAAGGGTACATGAGTCTTAATATACTTAGGATATCATTTACCATTAAATTCTCCTAATATTTAAACAAAATAAAAGATCTTACAGTCAAAGATCTTGACATCTTTACAATGTATCTATTTTCGTGGCAGTGCTCAGATGTTGAATATTTTGCCTTGAATCTACCCTTCAATTTTTAGCTTATTTCTTTCCCTTGGAGAAACTGGAGATGAGAAACCATTTTATTTTTTAGCTGAGCAAGTCCTGGCTCCATTACATTTTCTCTAAATTCTGCCAGAATTCTGAATGTTCAATTTAACTCATTTTTCTTTATTTGTACATTATCAGAAGGAAGAAAAAGAAATCCATGGTCACATTAAGCATCCAAATTGAAATTCCCTGTACTAAAGCCACTTGTTAATTATCTATAATTTCTATTTTCTGCATTACCATAGAAAACAGTGCTACCAATCTGCCATTGTATATTTAGAAACCCTATTTTCTTCAGAATCATTAAAAGTACCCTCTGCTTCCTTCCAGCTTATATGTAGTACTAGGCAATAGATTCCATGGTATATATTACAGTTTGTAGGCAAAGCAGAATTTCAAGCCCAAGATGTGTTCCAGTTGTCTATTGGTATCATAAAAATGCATATAAGAAGTCAGCAGATTAAAACAACTACCATTGTATTGTATATCATTACTTTTCACCACAGATTTAGTTGGAGTTTAGCATGCACATTGTGTTCTGTTTCACATAGCATTTACTTGAGAAACTTATTGGTGTTTAGTTGGCAACTGGATGTCTAGGAACAGGGTGTCAAAATGTATTTGTTCATATGCCTGGTACCTTGGGAGAAATGCTGCAAGACTGAGTCTGTTTCCATGTTCATGTTATTTCAGAGGTTCTCCGCAATCTCTCCAGTAAGGCAGGTGACGTAGCAGTTCTACTAGCTGCAGCACAGGTTTCAAAGTGTTTCATAGCTGAAAAGTGGAAGTCCAAGAATGTCACCTTACTATATTTTATCTCCAATGAAATCTATAAACCAACTCAAAATAAACAGAAGGAAAATTCAACTCTACCACTAAATGGAAGGAGGAGCAAAGAATTCATAGTCTTCTCTAATCTACCACATTACTCAACATTTTTTTACTTTCTTTTTCAATTCTGCCATATTTAATTTTCCCATAACTTCTATAATCAATAAGCATTGATATTTGTTAGCAGTCTTAATATATTTCCCTCAGTCCTTCACTCTTCCAGTTGTCCTCATACATGTCTTGTGTTTAATTTTAGTTTTGGACTCTTCTTGCTTCATCCCTGTTGTTTGCTGTTTTCTAGCATTCTTCCTTGAACTGAAATTCTGTCATTCAAATCAGTACAAGCTATTAGAAGTTTTCTTAAATATGACAGTAAACCTTGCAATGGCACATCTTCACTTGTTGACTTGCAGGTACCTCAAACTCAACATGTCTAATAAAAAAGTTCATTTATCTCATGCCCTCTACATTGATGTTATGGTTTGGATGTGAGGTATCCCCTAAAAGATCACGTGTGAGACAATGCAAAAAGGTTCAGAGCAGAAATGATTGGGTTGTGAGAATTTTAACCCAATCAGTGAATTAATCCCCTGATAGGGATCATTGACTAAGTGGTAAATCAGTGGTAGGGTGTGGGGTATATGTATCTGGCAAGTGGACACCTCTCTCTGCTTGCTGATCACCATGATATGAGCTTCTTCCCTCTGCTACACTCTCCCGCCATGGTGTTCAGCCTCACCTTGAATCCCCGAGGAATGGAATCTACCTACTATAGACGAAGACCTCTGAAACTGTGAGCCCTCAAATAAACTCTTCCTCTTCTACAGTTGTTCCAGTCAGATCCTTTAGTCACAGCATGAAAAGCTGACTAAAACAAGTGGTTTTCTACCTTAGTGAATAGAACTACCATCAATTAATTGTCCCCAGGAGAAGGCTTAGAATTTTCCTTTCAATTTCTCTTCCTCCTTCCAAATGATGCCAAAGACCTTTTATTCTTATTTTTTTTGGATTGTTCTCAGAGCCTGTACACATTTTTCTGTTTGCTGGGCTATTTTCTAGTCTAGGCAAACATCATTTCTTGTTTAGATGTTTGCAACCTCATCCTAATTAATTTCTTATAACAAGGTCTTAATTCCATCTAATCCATTTCCCAAACTACACATTAAAAGAATTATTTAAAATGCAAATTAGATCAACTTTTACTTCACATTAAAAATAAAATCTTCAAGGGCTGCCCCTTGCTTTTTTAAATAGAGTCCCAAATCCTTAACAGGGCTTATTTGGCCTTGAATAATGTAGATCCTGTTTATTTTCCAACTTAATTTCCTGCCTTTTGCAAATCAGCTCCGCAAGCAATCTCTTATTCAGTGAAAGTAAATATCTTTCATTTCCTGAATGACTCCATGTTTCCTTTTATGCCATGTTTTGCACAAAATGTTCTTTCTTACTGCTGCTTTGTACGATTCATTCACCTTGCCAATTTTTAATCATTACAGAGAGATAATTTCCTTTCAGTAGCCTTATATGTTTCCCCTAGGTGAAGGTGATCTACCTTTCCATGTAATATGCCAAACTTGATTGCATAAACACTGTGTCATACACCATTTTAAATGATTTTTCTGCTATACCATATGTTCTTTAAGGGATGACATGGTTTCCATCATTTTTGTTGCATTTCTCAAACTGTGTGTTTGATGAACAAGTAAATGAAAACATATAGACTGTGGATTTACTGAACAAGGCATATATGTCGAGATCCTCTTCCCACCTCAGTTCCTTCAGTTAGTAGTTATATGAATATAGCAATTGATATGACTGTAAGTTTTAGATTTCTCACCTGTAACACAAAGTTGCTAGCATTCCACAGGAATGCATTAGTCAAAGCAGAAAACGTTGCTCTTTTTTCATATTTTCTGGAAGCTGGGAATGTTTGCCTCTTCCTGCAGGAGAATGAATTGACAAGACACTTAAAGACTTTATCTGCACATTCTTTAACTCTTCATTTTTTTTTCTGTCATTCTTTTGGACATCCTTTATGCATCATTCATTCATATTGGTCATATAAGCAATATATTTTTCTATGTACCACGTAGGTAGATGTCCAGGGCTATTTTTTTTTTCAGGAAAACACGAACACTGTGACCACAGCTAATCGAAATATTTATTCTTTTAATAGTATTCAAATTGTTTGATTTCTCTGGAACTCAATCAGTTTATTTCTAACATAAGTGGAAAACAAAAGTATTACTTTCTGTCTTCTACAATTTCAATAGAAATATGTCTACTCAGGGAACTAAAATCAGCATACTACAGAGATGAAAGCACATGAGTGTTTATGGCAGCACAATTCACAGCAGCCAAACTATGGAACAAGCCCAGGTGCCTGTCAACTGATGAATGAATTTAGAAAATTTGATGTATATTCTCAATGAAGTTCCATTCACTCGTAAAGAAGAATGAAAGCATAGTATTTGCTGGTAATGGATGGAACTGGAGAAATGCTAAGTGAAATAAGCCAGACTCAGAAAGTCAAGTATTAAATGCTTTCTCTTATATGAGGAAGCTAGACCAAAATAAGAGAAGGAAATTGGAGTGGCATGGAAGTCCAACGACAATAGAAGAGAGATCAGTGGAGTTTGAGGAAGGGGATTCGAGGAGAGGGAATGGGCATGTGGAAAAGAACAGTGAGATGAAATTGACCAAATAATGTTATGCACATACATGAAAATAACACAGTGAACTTCACTTTTACTTATACCCATAAAATACAAATTAAAAATATATAAATAAATAGAAGGAGGGCAGTGGAATACAGGAGGGAGAATAGGAGGAGGGAAGGGAAAGAGTACGTACCAGGGACTGAGTGCAGCAAAGTATGTTCTAAAAAAAGAAAAAGAAAGAAAATAATCATAAGATCCCAGGACCAGGAAGATAAGATTCATAAGAAAAGTGGTGTAGCTATATTGATACTAAACAAAGCAAATGTCTAAAGAAGGAATATTTTAAGGAATATTCAGTTGGCCCTACTTATCCATGGGTTCTGCATGCATCTCTGCATTCAACCATCCATGGGCTGAAAAAAGTTTTTTTTAATTATGGGATTATTTAACGTACATGGAGGAGGTATGTGTGTAGTTTACATGAAATACTGTGCCATTTTATACTAGGGACTTGAGTATCTGAAAACTTTTTTATCCATAGTGAGTACTAGAATTAATCTCCCATGGATACCAAGGGATAACTATAGAGATATTTTTCATCATGGTAAAATGGGTCAATTTCTCTGAGTATTTAAAAAATAATGATTGCATCACCATCAAAAATATTTAAATAATAGTAAGGAGTACAAACTAAAGTGATTTTTATACTCAACTGAAGTAACTTGGACTTTAAATAAAATTATTGTGAGGAAGCAGGACTGCAAAATTGATCATGATACAGAAGAATGCTCTATTCAATATTTTCTGAACATCAACATCAGTGAAGTATGCTGAAAAACAACAAATGGAAAAAGAATTTATCAACTCTGGATTCCATGTGACCTAGGGCTCTACCTCTCTTCTGCAGAGTAGTTAAAATTTCCTATTTACACAGATATACACACACATATACATACATTTATGTATGTTCAGTAGTATATGTCTGTATGACTGGCATGAACCCTAAAAAGATTTGAGTTGAAAGGTAAGGACTTATCAAAGAGTATCTTAAAAGGAAATATTTAGCAAGATCATTTATAGCAATCTTCTCCACCTTGTTAGTCTGAAACTTCTTCTGTTTGTGAAAGCATTTTTTCACTAGAAGATGAGCCAGAAGAAGTACCTGACACCATACATACATGTATATATATGCATGTGTGTGTGTGTGTATCTTTTCTGTGTATGTGTGTGTGTGTGTGTATGAACATGCATTTAAAGAGATTGGCTTTATGGCACCAGGGGAAGAAGATATTAAATATAATTTCATTTTAGGAGTTCTTAATCTTTACTCTTTTTTCTTTTTTTTTAAATTTTTTTTAGTTGTAGATGGACACAATGTCTTTATTTTATTGCTTTGTATGTGGTGCTGAGGATCGAACCCAGGGCCTCACGCATGCGAGGCAAGCGCTCTACCGCTGAGCTACAATCCCAGCCCCCTCTTTTTTCTTGAGTCATTTAAGAAAATTGTGTAATACTTTCATATTTCCATAAGTTTTCAAAATTATTTGTATGAAGTTGTCACTGCACTTAATAATAAAACCATACCTATTTTAAATGTTTATATTCTTAGTCTATTTCCCCTTCCTTCCTTCCTTCCTTCCTTCCTTCCTTCCTTCCTTCCTTCCTTCCTTCCTTCCTTCCTTCTATCCTTCCTATTTCCTCCCTCCCTCCTTTTGTTTTCTTCTTGCTTTTCTTTCTAGAGCTGTGTCTGAAATTAAAAATCACAGGTCTGTGCTCTCAATTTCTGCAAACTGCCTGTGCAGAGAATGGGATCAGTGAATAGGTCAGGGGCATTCTGTAATTGACCACTGTTAAGGGAACTAGCTGAAAATTACATCTTTCATGTTCTGGAAAGATCAAGAAGGAGTACAATAAAAATAGGTATTGAATCAGAGAAATAAACATTGCTAAGTGACTTATCAATCTGTGTGGCTGACTTTTCCATGAGTTTGTTCTCAGCTTGTACATTGTTAGGGGCAACTGCCAACCCATCTAAGAGAAGAGAAATCTCAAAAGAATATTTTTACACATGCCATGAGTGATAGAGATTCACCAGTGATGATAAAATCTATTTTAAACAGGACAACTGGCATGAACCCTAAAAGGATTTGAGATGAAAATAAGGACTTATCAAAGAGTATCTTAAAAGAAAATGTTTTGCAAGGTCATTTAAAACAATCTCTCCAACTTGTTAGTCTGTACTTCTTTTCTTTGTGAAAGCATTTTTTCACTAGAAGATGAGCCAAAACAGGTATCTGACACCATAAAAGACTGCTTGCTCAGTGCTATTTCCTCCACTAAAGATGTTTTGGATGAGCACCAAGACCTTTTAGGGATTGCAAATACTTTATGGAAAGGAGAATGTAAATTGATGTCTTCACCATACCAGACCTAAAATTCAAATGGTCAATATTTCTTTATGTGCTTTCTAATGCTCTGAGCTATGGAAAAATAGTCTATAGAAACACTATGAAGGCTTTTAGGATATGTAAAATATAATCAATGTAAAACATGTAAACTGATAATTTTCACATTTACAGTTCATTTTGAGGAACTTGTCACTGCAGACCTTTAAATGTTTTGTTTTACTTCTCTTGTCTTTCAAAGTTTTTCTATGATGTTTTGTTTTTGTAGAGTATAACTAAATAATATCTACAAGGGAAAGTCTGAGACTAATGTTCATGCTCTTTAAAGCTATGTTTCTAAAGATGGAGAAGAAAGAGGTGATGAGACAGAAAGAATATAATTTTTGAAGAATTTAGAGAGAGGATAACCCCTTTTTGAGGACAATATGAGGAGAGATAGGAAAAAATAACTTTTTAAAAAAATTATTTATTCCAATTAGGTGTACATAACAACAGAATGCATCTTGATTCATTGTATACAAATGGAGCACAAACTTTTATTTCTCTGGCTGTACACAATGTAGAGTCTGACTGTATGTGCAGTCATACATGTACTGAGGGTTAATGATGTCCCTATCATTCCACCATCTTTCCTGCCCCGGAAAAAATAACTTTTTGACATATGTGTATGTGCCAAGTAGGTAGAACTGACAGAAACATAAAAGGACACTAGAGTTAAATAAACTTTGCAGTTCCTTGATTGTCTGGCCTGTGACCAAAAGTGAATAATATTTTTAATTGACATAATGGTACCATGCCAAAGGGCTGGTATGATATGGAAAACACAGAGAGTGATAACTTGTTGTGAACTATTGTGAAGCTGTGCATTTGTGCTTGTCGTCTTTTGAAACCTTGGCAATAGACTTCTATGGAATCTGCTTTTGGTTCTGAACTGTCTCATAATGTATCCATCAATCTTTATCGATCTAAGTTGTACCTCTAAGATGAGGTAGCATTTAAAAAAGGCTGCTTTACATGCACTGTTTTAGACTTAACCCCAGTATTTGCCTTAAAACTTCCCTTTGGTAAAGTAGTATTAAAATAATAGAGCTGGGTGTGATATCACA
This sequence comes from Xerus rutilus, assembly GCA_028644305.1. Taxonomy (NCBI): domain Eukaryota; kingdom Metazoa; phylum Chordata; class Mammalia; order Rodentia; family Sciuridae; genus Xerus; species Xerus rutilus. The sequence continues at coordinate 123,443,931 of CM053404.1, read as the reverse complement.
CACCTGTAATCCTAGCTGCCTGGGAGGTTGAGGCAGGAGGATTGTGAGTTCAAAGCCAGCCCCAGCAACATAGTAAGGCCCTAAGCAACTTGGTAAGACTTGGCTCAAAGTAAGAGGTGTTGTGGATGTGTCTCAGTGGTTAAGTGCCTCTGAATTCAATCTCAGGTACCTGTTTTAACTCATAAGTTTGTTTTCATTTTTGCCAATTCCAGAATATTAAGAGCAATTTTACACAGGACTTGCAAAATATAAGCCTCCCTTATTCTTGTAAATTTAGCTCCTGAGATATCTTGCAATTCTTATTTTCCTGTTTTAAATTTCTTTGTTACTATTAACAATTGCATGTTTTTATTTCCTAAAATGCTCAATTCTGAATTCAGAAGACTGCATTGGAAGGGCAATACCCCAGAAGAAAGCTGTTCTTTTTTTCTTTTGTGATGGAGCTGACTTTTTTTTTTTCGATAGGGGGTAGAACAGAGATGAAAGTCATTTTAAGGAATTCAGTGATTAAAGAAGAAACATATAAAGAGCATGAGCTTTTTTTTCCTAAATACTAGAGAAAAGGCCAATTGAGTATCAGTCATTAACTTATATTACAAGGAAAGGAGTTAGCTAAAGAGAGCTTTGTGTGAGTTAGTTTAGGCTGTCTCTTGATGAAAATGCAAATAAAAGAAAAAAATTATTGAGTATAAATTATGATATTCAACAATCAGAATTGAGTCTATTTTAGAGAGAAATTAAAGGTTTTCATTATTATTTATGCACATAGTACATTTTCAGTGAATATAAATAAGGTGGTTATAATCAACTCTTATTACTCAGCAAAAAAATGACTAATCAGATGAATTCTTAGAAATTGACATTGAATTTATCCCTCAATTTTAAAAGTAAATATCTTTTAGAATATTTTTTGCTTAGTAAAATTCCCTCCAAGCAAAAAATATCTGGATGGGCATCAAGAGCTTTTGGAGACTGTTATTCACAGTTATTGGCAAGAAACACTAGCTGGGTATCTTGGTTGGGCCATCTTGAACTGAAAATTTTCTGTGTATGGAAATAGACAATATTTGATATGCTGTAATGTGTATTCCTACAGGAAATGTGAAAATCAAGGACAATTATTTAGTTGGTATTTAGTTGTCACACAGAAAATTCCCTGTCCTCAAAACATGTCTTCAATTTATTTTTTTTAATCTAGAAATTAAAAATAAGCCAGGAATTTAATTAAAAATCAATGTAATGTTTTTCTACCAATAAAATTATTACAACTGTTTAGGGATGATGTGTTGTATGAAAATATTGGTTAATTTTCTATGGACAATATTTTGAATGTGTGCTCTGTCCCTCTGTTATCTATTACTTCCATTTTTGTGAAAATTTATTGAAAATCTTACCTATTACAGAACATCACTAAGTGTTTTAATAAGGGGAGTTGTTCCTCAGCTGAAACATAAAATGTTTTACTTCATGAAGCAAGTTCAGATTCGGAATAAAGCTCATTAAAGATTTCAAGAGTGGATTTTGATAACAAAGTAGAGGAGGAGAAATTAACAGGTTTTATTTTTCAGAAAATTAGGGTGCAAGAATAATTGATGTAAGTCCTTATGTCCTTTAAAGATAAAACTAAGTTTGCATAGAATCAGATTTTTGTGAGTGGTTAAAAAAACAAAACAAAACAAAACAGTAAATGCTATTACAAAGACAGGTTAAGCAGACAAAGATATACAAATCAATATTACAATGCCATAACAAATTCTAAAAGAATTTAACTATTTAATTTATTTATTTTAACTATTAAAATATTAAACTACTTTAATTCTGAAAATGGTTACCTATTTTGTGGTTAAGACACCTCACTTTTAAGAGCAATATTAGAGATCTGGGGAACTTTATTTTTAAATTGAGAGAATCAATAAAATCATAGATTCCTAACTTGTATTATTTGATTTGTGCTTCGGATATCCAAGAAATGTTATAAGTCAGAAAACAGGATGATTTATTTTCAGAATATAGTCAAGGATGCTGAAGCAGTTCCAGATTGTGTGATGGGCCTGACAGACACACACAAGTTAGACATAGACTTGAAGAATCACCAAAGCAAGGCATGATATTCCATCCTGACAATTCAACTGAAAAAGCCCCTGTTTAAGCTTTTGTAGAATGTTTAATAGGCTTTTAGAAATTAGGATTTAATGGCACCAGCCCAATCTTCTCTGATTCCCTCTACACATCATTCAATTCCTTACCAGTGGCCAAAAGATCAAAATGGGCTTGGTCCTACCTGACAAAAGTGGGGGATGATGGGAATCAGAAGGATACCTCTAGGACACTGGATCCACCATGCCAGACATGAAGCTTCAGTTGTTTGTCAAAAGCAAAGATTGTCACTTAATCACTTTCCACAATAATGACCCCTTAAAGGGCATAGCCATTTGTCTATTATTTTAGTAGCACTTTTCTATAAAATCTGTGTGAAATAGAAATATGTTTACTCTAATTTAACTTCTTTAGAAATCTCCTCCACTTCTTTTTTTATTTGTTATTTTTAGTCATACATGATTGCAGAATGCATTTTTGCAAATTATACATACCTAGAGTATATCTTATTCTATTTAGGATCCCATTCTTGTGATTATACATGATGCAGAATTGCTCTGGTCAAATACTCAAATAAAAGGCTAGGAAAGATATGACTGATTAGTTCTACTGTCTTTCCTATTCCCTCTCCCTCCCTTCCTTTTTTTTTCCCTTTGTTTAGTCCAATGGATTTCTATTATTCCTTTCTGAAACCTCCCTTGTTTTGGTTTATCATCCAAACATCAGAGACAACACTTAGCCTTTGTTTTTTGGGGGAGATTGGCTTATTTCACCTAGCATGATAATCTCCAGTTCCATTCATTTACTGGCAATTGCCATTATTTTGTTCTTTATGGCTGAGTAATATTTCATTGTGTATATATACCACATTTTATTTATTGAAGGACACCTAGGTTGTTTCCATAGCTTGGCTATTGTGAGTTGAGCTGCTATAAACATCGATGTGGCTGTGCCACTCTAGTATGCGGTTTTTAACACCTTTGGGTATGGACCAAGATAACTGGGTTAAATTGGTGGTATTGTTCCAAGTTTTCTGAGGTAACTCCATACTGCTTTTCATAGTGATTGTGCCAACTTGCAATCTCACCAACACTGTATAAGATTAATTTCCTCTGACTGGAGTGAGATGGAATCTCAGTTTAGTTTTAATTTGCATTTCTCCAATTTCTAGAGACATTGAACATTTCTTTATATATATATATGTGTGTGTGTATATATATATATATATATATATATATATATATATATATAATTTTACCATTTGTATTTATTCGTCTGTGAAGTGTCTGTTCAGATCCTTTGCCAAACATCATGGCACCAAAACAGACACAAAGAACAATGAAACATAATAGAAGACAGTCACAAACCCACATAAATACAGTTATCCCATCCTAGACAAAGGCACTATAAACATACATTGGAGAAAAGATAGCCTCTGCAACAAATGGTGCTGGGAAAACTGGAAATCCATATGTAATAGGTTAAAATTGAGCCCCTATCTCTCACCATGCACAAAACTCAACTCTAAATGAATCAAGGACTTAGGCATTAGACCAGAGACCCTGTGCTTACTAGATGAAAAAGTAGGACCAAATCTACATAATGTCAGCTTAGGATTCGACTTCCTCAATAAGATTCCTAAAGCACATGAAGTAAGATGAAGAATCGATAAATAGGATGGTATCAAACTGAAAAGCTTCTTCATAGCAAAGGAAACATTCAAGAACATGAACTGAGATCCTTCAGAATGGGAGAAAATCTTTACTGCCTGTATCTTGGATAAGGCATTAATTTTCTTCACTCTTAAAAGTTAGTGAATACTAAAAAGAAGTTTTATCTATGAATATTTACCATACTAAAATGTCTGTCCCTATCTCTATTATAATGGAGACCTAGGTCACTCCCCCATTTGGAAGTGAGGGAAAGTTGAATTTTCTTTGGATCAGACATCAGTGACATGTACTTAAAAAATCTCTTTTCCAGTCATTGTAGATAATGGGATAAACAAAGGTTATTAGAGTAGAAAGAAGAGTTCAGGAGAAACCAAAATTTTCTCACCTGGTATAGTAGTGCATGCCTATAATCCCAGAGACTTGAGAGGCTGAGGTAGGAGGATCATAAGTTGGAGGCCAGCTTCAGCAATTTAGTGAGACTCTGTCTCAAACTTTAAAAAAAGTTATATATACATACATATTTGTGTGTGTTTATATCTATAAACATATTTGTGTGTGTGTTTATACATTATGTTAACACAAATATATATAAACACACACACACACACATACACACACACATGACTGGGGATGTAGCTCAGTGACAAAACAATGGGTTCAAACCATAGTACAAAGAAAAACAAGTTTCTCTAGTAGTAAATTTATTATTTGGAGAAATACAAATAAAACATTCTTATGAAAAGTTATAATCATTGGGAAAAATTTGAGAATATCTGAAATGTTTGTTGAATAGGTAATGTTGGTGCTGGAAAAAACTAGTACTGTTTTAAAAAGTATTTTTATAACCATTCTTCCTACATTTTATACTTTAGAGAGTAACTTGACTGATATGCTTTGTAAAGCCTGGCAGGGATTCCCCAATTTTTTTTTTGGTACCAGGGATTGAATTCAGGGGCACTCGACCACTGAGCCACATCCCAAGCCTATTTTGTGTTCTATGTAGAGACAGGGTCTCACTGAGTTGCTTAGCACCTCGCCATTGCTGAGGCTGGCTTTGAACTCATGATTTTCCTGTCTCAGCCTCCCTAAGTGCTGGGATTACAGGCATGTGCCACAGGCACCCGGTTCCCACCTATTTCTGTATGATGCCCAAAGGCAACACTACTAGTGCTGCTGCCACCACCATTGCTACTACTACTATCAAGTCACATTTATTGTCCTTCTACTCACAATGGACTGTCAGGAGCCCTTGCTATCTCGTTCAGTCATGAGGACAAGCCTCCTTATTCCTCTTTTACTGGAAAAGAAACTGAGCAGCATGCCCAAGAATACCAGATAGTGAGTGTGGAGATCGGTTCTTTCCTAGGTTTTTCAGTGGCATTTATTAATGGAGTAAATTGATAGTTTTCAAATATTTTATATAGGTTTCAAGTATCTCCTTCTGTTTCAACTACTACATTTGGAAAATTTAAAGGGTTTTTGACAAGCTTAAATTGAACAATGTTTGTGAGACTTTTAAGGAATTTAAAAATATACATGAAGTCTTTGTAAACCGATATGATAATGCACTTATGTGGAATGAGAAAGAAAATAAGTACATTTATTTGTTGTTCAGTTGCTTAATAGCCCTGGATAAAAGTCTTAATTTTCCTAATCTTTCACTTAATTTTGGAAGTATTGTAAGAATTAAATGAGCATCTAAAGGGCTTAATGGAAGATACTATTTAATACAGTATATTCATATCAATATAAATAGCAAAAATAGCATTAATAATGGAAGGGATACTAGTGATACAAAGTGTAATGTCATAGAACAAAAATTATTAGTTAACTACTGTTTAGAAAATGCATCAAATGCATGAAAGAATTCACATAAATATGATTCAATCTGATATTTGCATGTTTTCCCCCTTTCTCTCTTTTGCTTTCTTGCTTTCTCCCTTCATGTATAATGTATGTCATAAATTCTACAGGTAAATAAATTTTAAAATTTTTGAAATCAGATATGCATTTAAAATTAATGAAGCTCACTCTCATAGTAAGGAATGATCTTTCTTTCTTACACTACATCAACTTAAAAACACTTGAAATATTGTGCATTTCCTTTCGTAGTCTTGTTTTCAGTCTTCTCTTCACTTTCAAGTCCATTAAATCCCCTACGATACATAGGTTTTACTTCATAATCTTTTAAATATTACATACTCAAGTTACTTTTAATATTGACTTTTATGAATTTGACTTTGTTTTAATTTTACATAAATCTGAGGAAACAGCTCTTCATGTTATTTTTAGGATGATTTCTGATAATAGAATTTCATCATAAGATTATCTTAATATCTTTCTTATACACAAGAGCTATTGTCTTTCATCTAATTTTGTTCAAAAATTGTTTTCAGACGACAAAAAATTGTTTTAGAAAATAAAGAAGATACGGATGGTCAAAAGATAATATTTTACCATTTACCAGTAATTAGGAACATCTGTGTACTCATCTGCTAACATTGCTTTTGCTTTATTTTCAGTCACACAGTACATCATGTTTTAGACTGTTTAACTTAATGGTGTGTTTATAAATGGGAATGGCAATTTTGTAAACATCTGAACTATATTCTAATTGCACCTTAGTATACTTTTCCTGTTATTCTGCATTTCAAGGTTTCCAATGTTCATTTCAATTTGTCTGTTCTTCATTTAGATATATAAGCTGTATTTTATTTTTTTTTAATTTGTCTTATTTGGATACTCAGGACAGTAGAGTGTATTTTCACATATACATACAAGGAGTATACCTTATTCTAATCAGGATTCCATTTTTGTGGTTATACATAATGTGGAATTTCAATTTGCTATATTATAATTTATTTCAAAGTAAATTTCTAAAAGTAGAAATTCTTAGAACATGTTGATGGGTTTTATAAAAATTTTGATGTGTATTCTCAAAATCTTACTAGCATTTTCTAACTTTAAAGATGATTTAGCATAGGCCAAGTTGTCTTTCTTCCACTATTACCAATTAAAGAAATAAGATAAAATTCTCAAATAATATGAAACTGGATTAGAAACTAAAAAAAAAGCCTGAAATTTACTTTTTATTTGATTTCTTTAAATTTTTGTGAGAAAATATGTATATGGGATGGGATGTGCATACATGTGCTTCCAAAGCTGAATGATCATATCTGATAATTATGTCCTTGGAAGAAATAAATCATAATCTTCATTTCAAATTATGACTTAGTAGGCTATCAGAACCCAGCTAGTTTTTGCATTTAATTATGGCATCTCAGCCTTTCTTTGTATTTGATTCTTCACAGGAAAGCAAGCCAAGTCCTACTGTGTATTAGAAAACCTCCATTTAATCATTATATGTTCAAAATTGGTTTTATATTAGTGTGAAGATTATAAACTAAGATTTTATTTTGTATTAGTGGGGAGATAATTATGTGAAGCTAATTTCATTCTAAGATAAGAAACAATATTTCTAGTGCTGTAGACATTAAATAGATGAACTCATCCTGGATAGTATAATTTATAAAGATGGTGAGGTATATAGTGAATCATAGAGTATTTATAATATTATCCATTATTGTCTTAATTTCTGTGTTCTCCATAGTTTCAATGTTGAAATCCTAAACCCCTGATGTGATGGCATCAGAGAGTGGAGACTTTGGGATTTGATTAGATCACAAAGGCAGTGTCTTCATGAATAGGACATTAGAGACCTTGGAGATACTCCCTGCCCCTTCACCACTGTGGGCACAGTAGAAAGACATGGTCTGTGAGGAAGTAGGTTCTAATAAGAAGCTCTAACTGTTAGCACCTTAATTTCAGATTTCCAACCTCTGAAAGAGTGAAAAATAAATTTCTGTTTTTGATAAATAGTATATTTTTGCTAAAATAGCTTGAATGGATAAACATATAATTTTATCAAATTTATGTGAAATATGAAAGCAGGATATTTAAATCATTTCTATACTTTCTATAAGTGTACATTTTCTAATGCATTTTAATACTTAATGGCATCTTTAAATGATGCATAGTTTCTTGCCCCAGTTTATAAGAGCATTGCTAATTAAGACTTCCCTGGTCTCTTGAATATCACATAAGGAAGAGGATCTATTTTTATTTTAATTTATGAGTACCTTGTTTCTCATAATTCAAAACAGAATTAAATCAAAATAACTTATGAAATAATAATGGCAAACCCTACATGAGTAATTGATTCCAATTAAAGTAATTAATATGAACACGATATATTCATTACATGTTTTGAATCTCTCATGTGTATGATACACACATTCGTTATATTCATAAAGCATCAAATATTAAAGCATACAGAGATAAAGTTTCTGCACCCTGTGGTTTCTGCAAAGTTTCAATTAATTGTCCATATATGAATTTTTGCTTCTATTTCTGTGGTATTAGGGATCGAACCCAGGGCTTCACATGTGCTGTGCAAGTACCCTACCACTGAGCTATATCACCAGCCCTTATACAGAGCTATTCCCCCCCATTTTTTTTAAATTAATGCACTATAGTTGTACATAATGATGACATTTGTTGTTACATATTCACACATGCACACAATAACAATGTAATATGGCTAGTATCACTCCTCGGCACTTCTCTCTTCCTCCCCACCTTCCACTTCTTGGTGCATTTCTTTTTTTTTTTTTTTTTTTCTTTTTAAATTATTTTATTTTTTTTCCCATAAGTTGCATTTTAATACATGTTGGCAAACA
>CM053404.1:123187141-123434922 GCA_028644305.1 Xerus rutilus | reverse complement strand
TCTCTAATGGCTAGAGACGTTGAACATTTCTTCATATATCTGTTTATTGATTGTACCTCATCTTCTGAGAGGTTTCTATTCAGCTCCTTAGCCCATTTATTGATTGGATTATTTGTTTTTTTGGTGTTAAGTTGTTTGAGCTCTTCTTCTACTGATCTCCATTTGATTTTCATGAGCTCTACCACCAGTTTTTTTTTTCCACTTTTCTTCCTAGTTTCCACATATGAGAGAAAACATAGGACCTTTGACCTTCTGAGTTTAATTTATTTCATTTAACATGATGGTCTCTAGTTCCATCTATTTTCCTGTAAATTACATTTTTCTTTATGGCTGAATAAAACTCCATTGTGCATGTATAGAACATTTTCTTTATCCATTCGTTGGTGATGGACACCTATTTACTCACATAGTTTGGTAGTTATAAGGAATACAAATAGTAATAAATGCTAGAGAGGATGTGGAGACAAAGAATACTTTCACACTGTTGGTGGGACTGTAAATTAGTACAACCACTATGGATATCAGTATGAAGATTCCTCAAAAGACAAAGTATGGAACCACCATACACAGCTTCTCTGAACAGAATATTTATACTTAAAATATTAAGCACAATTTATTCCAATGGGAACATTAATGAATCATCAGATTTATTTCCTTAAGAGCATTCTTTATATTAATAACTGTTTAAAGTAAAAAAAGATAAGAATTGCCGATTGGTTTCAGAACCAAGTGAAATTAAATACAGAACAATATGTAATTATGTATATTTATTCATTCATTCATTGTTTCTATTGAATCCCTTCCGAGCATGGACCACTGTCCTAGAAGCCTAGGATGCATACAATTGAGTCAAACCTTATTCCTATTTTCAAATTATACAGTGAACAATGGTACAATCTATTCTCAAGTCCCAAACTAATGCAGTCCATTAAATAAATTTCTCTATTCAATGTTGATTGTCAACCTCATATTTTATGAGAAAAGTGTGCACGAATTAAGGAAAATATGCCTCTGATCCTAAAGGTGAGCCAGAGTATCTGCAGTTCACTGTACAGTCCAGCTGGAAATGTACAAATTTAGTTCAATGTTAATTTACACTCTTTGCAGAGAGTAAAAGTTCAGAAATATTTTAGAGAATTAGAAGGATGAGTCACTACCTGGGAATCTAACATAACATATTAGAGGCACAGAATTCAAACTATATTTTGAAAACCATTGAAGAGATGATAGAAATCCTGTAGACACAAAATATAGTTAAGCACCTCTGGTCTATATTTACTTACATGGACTTAATCGCTGAATGATGGTCTGTTTTACTGAATTATTCCTTATCAGAGACAGACTGATGTACCCCTAGTGCCGTCATGAACAGGAAATGTGCCTTGACATAAGTATCTATAATGGGAAAGGAAACATTGTTTTTTTACATTAATAATCCCTAATAATTCTCTATGTTTTTATTTAAAATTAATATTGAATTTTTATTAGCTCATAATAATAAAAGTAAGTCCCTGAGAGACGCAAGGTGATTTTAGATAACTCTGTGAAACAGGCAAGGCCAGTTTTGAAGATGTGAAAACTGAGTTCATGAGAGGCCTAAATCTAAATAATTCCCGAGTACAGGCTTGGGAATTTATTCCAGGCATTTCGACCCTAGTTTAATTTCTTCTTTTACTATACCACACTGCCTCTTTTGAATAGGTTTAGCATTTGGTTACTATGTTCTGTTATTAAAGCTGCTCACCACCCATCTTTTATATGAGGTAGAAAATAGGTTTAAGCCTCTCCAGGGGAGCTCTTAACCTGAAAAGGAAGGGAATGCATCACAGGTGAAAGACAGCAGAGCAATGTGACCTGCTGCTAATTTGCAGTAGTATTCATTTGGGTGGGATTTGACATTTCTGGGTAGATGTATATTTGTGATTGATATTTCATTCTTTAAAGCACAGCCTTTAAAACAGCTGTGAAATGTCAAGTTATTAATTTACACATTGCAAAATGTAGTGTTAGGAAACCAATTTACATCTTTCCAAATTCAACCCCAGGGATACTAGGCTTTTGAGATCAGCACATCATGAAGAAGATTATCCCAATCAGCATAACTCTAAAAATTGCTGCTCAACTTTCAGCTCTGCATATAGTCAAAGGAATGAAAAAGGTGGTATTTTTGCAAAGTGAGGTGGGGAACATTTTTCCTCTCATCTATATTTTGTTTTGGGTTTATTTTATTTCAATATGGTAGAGCACATGGGACTAATAATTCAATGAATTCCTGATTACAATATTAAATTATTTCTTCAAAGGAGAATTTTTTTAAAAATTACATATAAAATCTATTTTGCAGGTTTTCTCCCTAAAGTGTAGTCATTAGTTTTTCTTTCCTTTTTTTTTCTATAGATTTGATAAACACATATAACCATTAAAGCAGGTAAAATTTTATCATTCCTCAGGAATGCATTTTAGGTTATAAGACACACTTTCGTAGCAAAGTTTTTGAGAGCAAATTAATAATTTGATATACAAATTCCAGTGAAAATAATATTTGAAAAATTATAATAGGGTAGTAGAGCCTCTGTTAAGATTGAGGATTTGAAAGAGGACCCAGTCATTGTCCTGACACATTTTGTTTCTTTGGCCTGCTCTTTTTCAGAGTCATTTCTACTCCCTAGCTTATCTTAAATTCCAGGAACAGGGATCCACCAGGAGAACTCCACAGAACCACACCAGAAATAATAATTAATCAGAACATGGTTTGACCAGACTGCTTGTTTATGTATACTTCTCGCTCCCTTCCCTAGTACTTCCCATATACTGTCTTGGAGCTATTGTTAATAACTCAAAGGTAGTTTTCCTAGAAGTTTGCTAGAATTGCTACCCATCTGGTATGATCACACCAGAATTAATCTCTTTTCTTGTTTCACCAACACTTGACTCTGATGGACTCTGGGCAGTGGATGACCAGAATCTGGTCTGTTTGAATTCACAGAGCTGGGCCTATCTGGCTCAGGCTTCTCTCTGTTCAGGTGTCTGGTAACAAATGCTTTGGGTCTAAACAATTCTTACCTGCTCAGCTCCTTTTTAACTTTCAGTTTTAGAGATTTATATTAACTGGGGCATTAATTTTATATAAAATAAATATTTAAATAAATTTTGTTTAACCTTCGTTAGTGCAGAAAATATAATGTAATATAGAAAAGCGATTCTCTATTTCTTAAAGTTATCATTTAATACAAGCCTGACTGTTCCATATTTTAATATCATAAGGAACCAAAATATTTGTTCCAAAAATATGAATAAAATGCAAATATGTTAGTTGCTGATTGGACACTTTTAATCTCTATAGGAAAATAAAAATGTTTTAGTAAAACTAAAAGCATAAAAAAGATTTTATCTGCACTACCCAAATAATGTTAATGTTATATCATAAAAATATTATAAGTGTTGATTTATTAAGTTGATGAATAAAGTGATAATTAGGCAATATAACATAAGAGAAATATTAATATCTACTTTTCTGGATGTCTTAATCATGGTGCATAAGTTGGATCACTTAAAAGTGATGCCTGTCCCAGCAAATATTTTTCAAATCTGTTTTTTTTAATCAATATCTTTACATTTTATTGAAATTTACACTAAATTTATAAAGCAATTAGAGTTTAATGCACTGACAATTGTTTGAAGGCAAATAATTAGAAATTTTAAATTATCAAATGAAAATAAGCCTCAAAATCAGAGTTACATTGATGTTCCCTGCTTGCACCTCTCAGACCTGTCCCTCATTTTTTAATGATGGATTTACTTGTGCTGTTCTAAAGGTATGTAGAACATCAATATCTGATATAATTTGCAAAAATCTTTGGCCAAAGTTGGTATAAAAAATCCTATCAAGTAGCTAATGAACATACTTTTATGTTACAGGGTATTTATTGATTGGTAAAGTCATAGAATCATATGATTAGTCACATTGATTAGATAAAATCTTTATTCAAATGAGAGATTTTAAAATATTTATCTCTTTACTTGAAAAATAATATTACTGGTTAAGGTTACATTTGCTGAGTATTTAACAAATGCCAGCTACCTTTACCTACTTCTACATCCCTTATTTGTCTACAAATTTTTTATGCACCTATGTGTTAACTATTTTTTTATTAATCTTATAGAAATAAAATGCTTAGGCAGGCATCATTGTTTTTATAATGTTGTAAAGACAAAAAGTGGAAAACTAGCATTGAAATCAATGTGTCTGGCTATATACTAGTGGAGAAAGTCAGAAACACTGTGACTCTTCACACTCATTTTTATTAAAGATTTCCCCATGATTGAGGGGTGAAATGTTCACTTTTGCATCACTTACAAATATTATTATTTTGTTTGGCTGTTTTAATTTCTGTTACTCCTAGTTTTAAAACAAATCTACAAAAATAATGTGATTTGGAATACACTCTGGTTCTACTTATACATATAGATTAAAATAATGAATCCAATGAACCACCAACTCTACAACACTGACATTGCCTGTGTCGATCAGCTGATGAAACAGCAGAGCTAACAGGCAGATTCAGCGCATATTTTGTGTATTTTGCCACAGGATTTATAGACAAAAAAATAAATGATACTAAGAAAATGTTGCTTTTCATGTTGATGGCTAGGATTAACTAAAATAATACAACTATTTCAATATTTCCCATTTTCTCATGCAGGTGTTTTTCTTTTGCAGAATAAAACAAAAACATTTTGTCACCAATGATGAATAATATAAATAATAGAGAAATTTAAAGAGATAAATAATATGGGGAACTTAGTAATAAAATAAAACAGTCTTCTTCTCAGTGACAACCATTCAATGTGTTGCATTAGTTTGACAGTCTTTTCTCAAAACATTATTTACTTAATAATGCACAAATAAGGGGCTGGGGTTGTGGCGCAGTGGTAGCATGCTCACCTAGCATGCGTGAGGCACTGGGTTCGATCCTCAGCACCACATAAAAATAAAATAAAGATATTCTGTCCACCTTTAACTAAAAAATAAATATTTAAAAAAAAAAAATAATGCACAAATAAGCTAATTTTTGCATGTAATGCAAAACTTACAATTCTTGGTAGGTTTTAAGAGTTTTACATATCATAAATAATTTAATCCTCAAAATGATATCATTAAATATAAGTGTTTTCTCATTTTGTAAACACAGGAAATAATGAACAAGTCCTTTCTCCACACAAATTTAATTTTTATTGGTTCATTTACTTGAATAAGTCTTATTTTAGCCTAAATTTCTGACCAAGTATGGTAACATGATAACAAGTATATGATTCTACCTCTCACTTCTCAAAAATCAATACAAATAACCCAGATAATATAAAACAAGAAACTTCTGAAAATTATTAGTGTATATATTTAATTAATACCAGTTAAAAGCAAATTGTAGCATGATAGCAGGATTCAATATCAATATAGTCAAAATGTTCTCCTTCTGTATATGCAACAAAAAATGAAGAAAATAAAATAAAACAATGCCAGTTAACTAACATCAAAAGCATAAAATACTAAAAAATAAACTTTTACAGTGCATATGTACAATATCAGAACTGAAAATTACAAACCATTAATGATATGAATTAAAGAAGACCAAAATAAATGGAGGGTCGTATAATACATATGATGGATAAGACTTGGTATTAAGTTGACACAAATTGATCTACAGGTTCATTGTAATCACAATAAAATTCTCAGCATGTTTATTGTGAATATTAATGAATAATTTCTAATATTTGGGAGTAAGCAAAAATAGTAAAGACGACTATGAGGAATACACACACACACATATATGCATATATATATGAATTGTAAAGGGGAATAAATAATATAGTGAAAGTGCCAGTTCAGGTATGGAAAACTGGGTCATTAGAGATGATAATAAAAATAATATTGGAGCAAGTACATCACTAAGTATGTAAAAGAGTATGTATAACTATATTTTAAAAACTGGCTTAACTAACCTACCCTTTGAACTAACACAACAATTGAAATACCAAGTGAAATGCAAATTTGAGCTCCTACAAAAAATTAAGTTTTACTGGTAATAACAAGGATATGAGTTATTGATCATGTCACAAAAATCTGGAAAAGACTAGTTTATCTATGCTACCTGATCTAGAATAATAGAGAAGGCTTCCATTGTGGTTTTGCTGATATACACCTAAAGCAGGAGAGTATTTTGTCTGGAAAATCTGCATTGTGCATTTATTTTTATTTCTGTTTTCCAGGGAGTCATGCTTCATCAACTCAGACTCTGGACTTATGTTTTAGTTATTAACCAGGGTCATCCTTTTCAAAGCATTCTATACATAATTAAACTTTTCCCAGTTGGTGCTATTAGCTTATCTACCTAGAAGTTCAATTATCATGTAAAAAAGGAGAATATACCAAGGTGGTTTCTGTCTTTATTTTCTGTTAGGGGTAGCTTCCTGGTACTCAGGAGAAAAATGGATTACAGGTGAGCACTTGTAAGTTCTCCCTTCCTTGTGCCAGACTAAAGAATACTGATCAATTTTTGGAGAGTGAGGGTACAAGATGCAGGTGTTAGACAGGAAGCCACACAGAGAAGCTTCTGAAATTCTGGTAACAGTCTTGAACTGAGCGATGTGTGCATTATGCTTATCAGTTAAAAATCCACAGAATTGTGCATGAAGATTTGTGCATTTCACTCTTCGTATGTGTGCTTAAATGAAAATGTTTACTTTGATAATTACCAGAAAATGGACTAAGGGTGTGTCTTGGTGATATAGCACTTGCCTAGCATGTGGTTCAGGCCCTGGTTTCCAACCCCAGTACTGCAGATAAAGAATAAAAATTACCAGAAGTTTCCCTAAAAATGACCAAGGAGAACTTTTTAGAAAACATTATTTATGATCTTGTTTTTTGCTAACTTTTAATGCAAAAAACACTACAAAAAAGTTTTTAAGACAAAACAGTTATATTAATATATAAAATTGAAAACTCCGTTTGTGGTTAATTTTCATGATTTCCATTGCAACATTAACTTGATATTCTAATTTTCACAGACAATAATCTGGTCAACAATAAAATTGTATAATGGTAGTGTTTCTGCCAACTTTTTAAAAAGATTAAATTTAATCACTTTTTATTATTTTTGAAGGAAATAAAGGTGAATGTGAAGTAATTTTGAGTTTTAAATTTATATTAAGTACATTAGCCCATTTTTATTACTATAATGAAATACCTGAGACTGGATATACAGAGAGCGAGTTGATTTAAATCACATTTTGGAAGCTGAAAGTCCAATAGTTCTTGATTCTTGTGAAGGCCCCAGGGGCTATACTACTTCATCATGGATGGGACCACAATGGCTGGAGCCAAGCCAGAAGCAGAGATCACATGGCCTGAGTAGAGGCTAAAGTGTAGGGAGGGGTCCAGCAATGAACTCCCACTTGACTCCCATAGTTAAAGGTCCACCACTTCCCAACTGTGCCACATGGAGGGCCAGACTCCTAAGGTATGCACACTTGCTGAAAACAGTTAAACAAAATCCAAACCATAAAGACTAGGCATAATGTTTGGTCCATTTTCTGCTGCCATTATAATTCAACAGATTTAAAAATGCAATTTATAATTCTGAGATTATTTTCAAAGTCAGAATATCTATGTGATATTTAGTATTCTCTTTCAACACAAAAAATAATATATATTAATATAGAGGATTCAATAGGATTTAACAAGTGAAATCAGAGAAATATGAAAATAAATTTTAGCATTTTTTATAAATCTGTCAGCATTTAGGAATTTCTAAAATATTATATAAAATAAATATAAATTTATTAAAAATTTCTATGAATACTTTAGCAATACTCTATTATTTGACAAAAATAGAAACTATATTGTCCTAGATAATTTTTAAGTTATTACAGATTTCTTTTTGATGTGTTAAAGCATAAAACAAGATAAAATTTTCTACAGGTATTGTAGAAACGAATTAGTTAACATTGGGCAACTAATGAGAGTTTTTGAATTTATTGACCATTGAATTATGTGTAGGGGCGTGTGTGCGCGCGCGTACTGACATGGAGAGATCTTCCCCACAACAACGATTATTACTAAAACACATAGTTCAAAAATAATTTGAAATGAAAGGTAGTCTTGAATGGATGGAAACTAACATTTGTGATAATTGATACGCAATATTTATTGCTAAAGTTATCATTTAAATCAATTCTCACAGAAATTTGACATTAATGAAACTGATTTCAAGATAGGAAAGTTTATGCTGTAGAGATCA
The DNA here is from genome assembly GCA_028644305.1 of Xerus rutilus. Taxonomy (NCBI): domain Eukaryota; kingdom Metazoa; phylum Chordata; class Mammalia; order Rodentia; family Sciuridae; genus Xerus; species Xerus rutilus. The sequence continues at coordinate 123,426,625 of CM053404.1, read as the reverse complement.
CACACTATATAGATTTGCTGAAATTTGAACTGAGTTCTTAATTAAGAAGAATGTTACTTTGATTATAGCACCCTGGTAACCTAATTAAAAACTGAAATTTACATGAGCAGCAACATCCATAGCATGAAATACCATAGTGTTTAATTTGAAAATTTCAGCATTTCAAATTTCAACCTTTTAAAGTATGAGCTTATGGAATAGATTAAATTTGATATGTTTGAAAAAATATGAAACACAAATTGGAGGCTTTTAAAAATGATTTCAGCTACTAAATTATTGTATTTACAGATAATAATTTTCTATCTATAAAATTAAATTTAAGATATTTCATAGCCGGGCACGGTGGTGCAAGCCTGTAATCCCAGCACTTTGGGAGTCTGAGACAGGAGAATTGTGAGTTCAAAGCCAACCTCAGCAAAGGCGAGGAGCTAAGCAACTCAGTGAGACCCTGTCTCTACATAAATACAAAATAGGCCTGAGGACGTGGTTCAGTGGTCGAGTACCCCTGAGTTCAATCTCCAGTACCAACAAAAAAAAAAAAGATATTTCATGCAGTGCTAATGAAGTTTCTAGAGCTCTGCCACCACTCACCTGTTCACATCTGAGAAGGATGACATCCTGGGGAAAAATAATTTAACCACTAATTGTTGTAAAGTTTCATTAGAATATAAAATGAAAACAAATATACATGTAGTAAAGGCATAATGCAGATAGGACCAGATTGCAAGAGGTACTCATGAGAAGGGTCCTCTGTTCTATTTTTGTTTAAATCCTTATATACTAGATGAGAGTGTCCAAAACTCTACCAGCCCCACTCAGATGTGCTATGTGAGAGGGACAAAGCGAAGTTTGTAAGTACTGCCTCATTGACTATCTGATTACTTATCTATATTTATAATATCCACACACTAATTATCTAAGATATTAATACAACTTTATAGATGACTTATAAATTTTGTTTTACAGTATAGATGACTCACTTGCACCATTTTTCTTATATATTAATGTTTAATCCTTCACTATGTTGGGTTTTCAAAAGCAAGGATTATTTCACAGACATCTTTGTGTTCTCTGTTCTATCATTATGTTTGCGTAATATACCATTTACTAAATTTTAGTTGGGTAAGGAACTTAATGGACTTATTATGTAGGACATTCTTTTTAAAAAATATTTCACAAAATAAACTCATAATGCCAAACCTTTGAAAGAAAGTATATTTCTACAGCCAGACTATAGTTTGTTTGTTTTATATGCCAAGCACATAGATTTAAGTTAAGTTGTGTAAAACAATGCACTCACATCTTGCTTAATTTTCTTCTGTAAGTTATGTCTCAGGAGAAATGTGTTGGTAGTGCTAGCAGGGCCTGGCTTTCCTTAAAGTGAAAATACCATCTCAATTTTTAATGTATTGACAGTTGAGTATCATGTAGGCTGATTATATGAAGGAAAATAAAAAAGTCAATTTATGAACTATATATACACATAGAAGAATTTAAATATATATGATTCTTAATTATTATTTTGAGAAGAGCACAGATAACATTAGGAAACAAAGGATATAGAAGTATTGAATTATATTTATTACTACTTTAAATTAATGCAAATATCAGTTCAATAAATATATTTTAAATTTCTCTTTATTTTTTAAATATGCAATTGATTGCAAACACTACACTGTAAATTAGAAACATGGATTATTCTTTTTTCTTTTTCTCTTTGTTTTGGGGTATAAAACAAATGTGTAAGTTTAAAATCACCATCTTCTAATAAGTAATATATTCTAAGTGACTATCAGAGTATATGTTCTAAAAAAGTATGATTGGCTTTGTTTCAAAGAACAATGAAATATGTTTTTGTTAGTAAATAGAAAAATAAGGCCCAAGATGTACAATATATGTTTCTATACAGGTATAATATTTAAAGTAAAACATTTAAGTCGATATAAATAAGTATGTCTATGAGTTATACAATATTATTTTTTGAGAGAAACGTTTTTGCTATGTTACCCATCTATGCTTGTCTCAAAGGATTCTCCTGTCTCAGTCTCCTGACCAGCAGGCCTGTTCCAGTGCACCCAGATAAACTATTAATTCTTCATAATCCATTGCTATGTCATAAATTGTTCATAATGCTTGACATATATTTTCATACCTAACAGAAGTTAAAAGTAATAACTCAAATATATGAAGCTGCTTAATATTTTTTAGTGTTCAAAACTGTTTTCATATTGGAAAAACATTAGTGACAGCTGATACAATGAACTCCTGAAAAGTTTTCTAGGTATAAACATGAAGATAAATTATAATGAACTATAGGCTTATAAGAGTCTAGAATGAAATTTTAAAAATTCTTTTCAAGAACATGTATTTATGGCACTTTTAACTTTTAAAATATCCATTTTGTTACTGGTTTTATTGCAGGAGTAACCATCATAATATGTAAATCATGACCAATAACAGCTAAGTGGGCAAAGCAGAGGTCACAAGGGGCACTTACCATCTTGGTTTTCTTTTTCTAGGAATACTAGATATCATGTTAATGATGCTCAAATTTTGGGAGAGTGGCTAAATTTTAGTGTAAAATCAGTGTTCAATAGATATACTTTTCTGTTGTTATTATTCCAGATCTAGAATCATAGTTTGTAACTAGTGAAGTTACAATGTGATGAGTTAAATATTATGGAGAGAATTTTGTTTCTTATTAGGCAAAACTTTTGCCCTGGAAAAAGTTTTCAAAAGTCCATTCTGGTTATACTTAGAGATCTTTGTGTCTTAGGTATGAGTGTGCATGAAAAATGTTAAGTACATTGAACTATTTATGATTAGTTAAATTCTGGGTCTCCTTGCATTTTTACCTGCAAGTCTGTAACATAGTGCAATGTCAAGGAAAGAAATCTGTAAGTCACAGATTAAATGTCAATCACAAGTTTTGAAACCATGCCTAAAAATTTTATATATATTGTATAGATTGGGCAACATAACTTTCCTCCTGTTTTCCACTTTCTTCTCTGCCACAGTAAGATATTTGATATTTACAGACATATAGGTTTCATTATTTATCAGGAAATAATGATAAATATATGAAATAATGTTGAAGAATGGAATATATAGATATTAGAAAAATTCCTTCTTTTGAAATGTAAAAGTATTAAATATTAATAAAATGCTTTGTGGTTGTTTTTCTTTATATTCCTGAAGGTTTCTAATAAATCACACACTGACTTTCTTTTGTTATTCTGCTGTTTTTGATTTTCCAAAGTTCCTTCAATAATTTTGCATGTATTTTTGTATTTGAAATTGCAATATGAACTTTGTGCTATTTTGCTCTTATTTTCTATTGAAGTTATTTTATTTTAAATTAAGATTTTATGCTTTAAACAAGTTGGTGAGTATTTAATTTTAGAAATTTCAGTAGTTTAATAAAACTTACATAATATAACTTATGATTGATGTCTTTGTAAAGACATATATAGACATTCTTTGAATTCAAATGTAATATTAATTTGAACTTCAATGTTTCACCAATTTTATTACTTTGTATTCTTCAATGATACCGTCAGTTCAATATGGATTTTCAACTGTTTTAGTTTATACTTTGGTATTTATGCTATGGATATTCATAAAGTTACAGGAAGAGATAATGGAGGAGAAATAAAAATCCTTACTAATTGCTGGTTGAAATGCAAAATAGGAGAGGCACTTTGAAAGAAAGTCTATCAGTTTTTTAGAAAACTAAACAGCTTTACTGTAATATCAGCATTCATGCTCCTAAGTATTTACCCAGTGGGTTTGAAAATGTGTACGCACATAAATCTGGCATGTGGATATTTATAGCAGCTCTGTCTATAATCACCAACAACCAGAACCAGACAGGATGTTCTTCAATAGGCATACAGATAAAGAAATGGCACATCCCTACAATGGAATAGTATTTATAAATAAAAGTAATTAAGCTAATAAGTCACAATAAATGTATATAACTAGATGAAAGAAATCAAGCATAATAGACTGTATGTTATGTGATTATAATTGTGTGATATTCTAGAAAATGCAAAAATATGGTTGTAAAGGTTTCTGTTTTATTTTAGTTTTTGTTGTTAATTTGTTGTTTATTTTATTTGATGCGATAGGAGGCATTGAATATGTGAAGCTCAGGGGAATTATAAGGTAACTGAAAATATTTTAATATATGATCCCTTTGTCTAATCCGCTGAACTTCTTCTATTCTTCAGCCCCCTTATTGTGGTTAACTTCCACATATCAGAGAAGACATTACATCTATGTTTATAGTAGCACAATTCACAATAGTCAAGCTATGGGGCCAACCTAGGTGCCCTTGAACAGATTAATGAAGAAAATGTGGTGTATATACACAATGGAGTATCACTCAGCCATAAAGAAGAATGACTTTATGACATTTGCTAGGAAAAGAATAGATTTGGAGACATCATGCTAAGTGAAATAAAACCATCCTCCCCTTACTAAATTAAAGGTCAAAATGGAAGATTCTAAGGCTTTCCAGAGAATACATGAGTGCAGGGCATCTTGTAGTACGAGACATTAAGTCAGCTCCAAAATCCACAGTAATGTCTAAGGAACATAGGCATCAACCGAAAGGACTCTCAGCAAATCAAATAATATAGTGGTGGGTAAAATAAGTCTAAAAATAAAAGAGTATAGAATAAATATCTATGAATCTATACTAATTAAATAAATTATAGGATAAATACATGAAGGATAGAAAATAGATCCAGTTCCTAAGATAAAGATTTTCAAATAATGTATGTAAATAATATATTCTCAAGAAGGTAGACCATACCACTGCTATTTAAAAGGTATGAATTACACTTAATTCTTTTCTAAATAGTGTCATATGACCAGGGACAAACATATAAATCTGTAACTTTATGGGCGAGAAACAACAGGACCTCAGCCAGATGGCAGAATTTATCAGCACAATGTTAAGTCCTACAGTTAGTGGGTACTCCTGACAACTTGATGAAGAGGACACTTTCGCTTCTTATCTCACTCCATGAAAACTATGTCCCTGCGAAACAGGTGGAATCAGACCTACCAAGTGAAGAATGTTTTATAAAATGCCTAACTAAGCACTCCTCAAAATGCTCAAGTTCATGAAAACCAAAAGAACCGGTCACAGCCAAGAGAATCCTAAGGAGATATCTTGACTATGTTCCATGTGATAGCTTTCATGGAACAGCTGAACAAAAAGAGAAGAATGAAGAGTGTCTGAATAGAAAGGGATCTTTAGTTAATAATAAGGTATAACTGTGTGATCACTAGTAGTGACAATTAAGCTGTGTTAATGTAAGATACTTAGAATAAAAATCATAACTTTGAAGAATGTTCATGGGAACTCTTTGTGCCACCTTGGTTGAGATCTGCTACATTAAAAGTTTATGTTATTTTTGACTTTCTTTTGACTTCAGATGTTTGTTTTAATTTTTTCAGAGCATGTACTCATGCAGAAAGAATATGTATCTATATATCTATCTAGAGGGATATTTTATAGCATGAGGCTTTCACAGTGTGAACGAAAATATAATTCAAACTTGCTTCCTTAACAAAGTCATCAATTTAAGCAGAAGATATAGCTAGGTGAGAAAATAAAGATTAATTATCTTATGGTATTATAATTTAAATTATAAAATCAAGAGAAAATATTGTCTCTTATTATTATAGATATATTTCTATAATGTAGCACTGTTATTATACAAATTTGATTAAATGGATAAAAATTTTTCCACTAGTCCAAATGGAGATTTTACTTTAAAGCATGAAGTTTGAAGCCTGAATGAAGAAATATTCCTGAAATCATAAGTTTTTAACACACTACAGATAATAAACATATTTTGGATGTACAATTTCTCTTGACAGCAAATTGGAATACTTAAGATTTTGTGGAAGCTAATTGCACCCTCATTTAGTTTAATGAACATTTTCAGTGGTAATATTATGATTCTTGTTTCTGTGGGAAGTAGCAGCATGATATTTATGAAGTGTTGAGTTGTTCTGTGCAAGACATGTGGCTACTTTGGGAATTTTTAAAAAAGTAATTAGCACAGTCTTTCATGGCCTGTTATTTCTTACAGAAATCTATTCTTTTATTGAGAACGCACAAGTAATGCTTGGAGTAATTAAGGAAGTTCTCCATATCATCATCTCTGTTCTAGAGAAAGTTCTTGAATATATCAACCCTGATTATTTTTCTTTACTAGGATGATTCCCTCTGGAAATGATCATCAACTAGCTGTGTAACCACTTAATGGGGGAGAAGAAAGGCATAACTTCTTTAAAACTGTTTAAATATTTGTTGTCACTTTGTTTTTAGGTGGTTATTTGTAAGCCTATCTGATACAATGTAAGTGAATTATTATTCATATTGAAATTTTAGTATATTCAAATATTTGTTTTACCCTCTCAATTTGGATCCAATTGAGTGAGAGATGGATACATTAAAATGTCATCAGATATATTATTACAAGGATATTGGTGGCCGTGGCTTATACTTAATCCTAAAACAGTCTGATCTGAAATAGGATACCATGCCCAAAATTCTCTGACACATCTATATCTATATATGTTTCACCTGAAAGCAACCGGTCCTGTAAGGAACCAGTGTGTAGCCCTGTCTTCTCCGCATAGCACAAACCATGAACTGTGCATTCTCCTTCTATCGCTGGGTTCAGTGATCGAAGACGGTCTTTGTTCCACTAAATGATAAATATATCTGGCCCTCCTCCTTTGTGCATTCCATATCAGTAGATTCAACCAATTATAGGCAGAAAACATTTGAAAAATTATTAGCAAACATATTCAATATGTGTGGACTAGTTTCTTTTTACTAGTTATTTTTCCTCAAAAGACAAAGTATATTGATGCATAAAATTCACATTGCATTAGGTATTATAAGTAATCTAGAGATGATTCGCAGTGTATGGTAAGATATGAATGGCATATATGCAAATATCATGCCATTTTATGTAAGGGCACTCGAGAATCTGCAGATTTTGATATACGAGGGGTATCCTTGAACCAATTGCCTAACCAATACCAACCATAAATGAATGCACTGTTTTCAAATGTACATTGAAACATACATTAGCAATAAATCCATAAAAGAAAATAAATGAATATATGCTTTTTTATTTTTAAAAAATGCTGGAGAGTGATTATTAGGTGATAGAGGAAGTAGGGTGGAATCAACATCATATAGAAAGATTGAATCACAACACTGATAACATAAAACTTTATGTGGGGCTCTGGGTTTTGTATATATCAAATGCACATTGATTAGAAAATGGAAAATGCATATCATTTTGGTTGATCAAGGCCACATATGATACATTTGATACTGTAAAAATTCTTATGTACACGTGTCAAGAGAATTTGCTTCAGTAGTTGTAGGAACAGCTGCCTCTTCTATACTTAAGCAGCCAAGTTTGCACAGACCTGTCAGTGTTTGTCACTTGTAGGGACTATTTGCTTATATTTTTATATTAAGAGTAAAGAGTTTCTAGGGCAAAAATTTCTTTCTTCAGTTTCTTTAATTATCCAAACTCAGTGATTCTTGAATAAATATGTTCTTTATCTCAATACTTATGAATTGAAAATTCCTAGTGTCAGCATAATCAACTTTTATCAAGTTTAATAAGAATTTATCAGATAGTTTATTCATTGTCCATTCTTATTTTTATTTAAATTGTATCAAATTTTCCCAAAATCAATTTATATCACAAACAAAAATAAAAGGCAAAATCCATAGTGAAAGAGATCTTTCATTTTTATTTTACATACAATTCTAAAATCATGTGATAGGTATAAAATAATTATCCATATTGGACTGTCTGAGGTCAAGTGAATGAGGACAGAAAAAAATAAAAAAATTTATTTTGTTTCTTTTTTATCTTTGTTTATATCAAGCCACTATTGCAAACCATCAGGAAAAAGGAAGTTCAGTGAGATATTTACATATCTTTTTGGATTACTAGAAATACATGCAATGACATAAAAGTCACAGTTTTTATTTTGTGACAAAAGTTCAGAAAGGCTCTCTTTCAGAGTATGAAAGATTCAGTTACAAATCAAAGTGAATATGAAAAAAATGCGAATCCCACCTCAAAGCATCACAAAGTTAACACTTTCTACATAAAATAATCTTAATGTCTTTGATGAGCACATATCTGCTTACGCTCTTTCATATCTTGAAATGGAATACAAATTATTTTCCAATAAACAAACAAACACATCTTTTTCCTAAGGACTTAAATTTCTTTCCATTCTTTGAACGAATCATGGTGGAATTAGCTGTTATCACTGTGTCCATGTTAAATCATAAATTTTCTGATGTCACTTAGTGCAGCTAGCTTTTGCTGTTCATAAATTTTATGACATCTGAAAATATCAAAGTATACATTTCCTTTGTAAACTCAGCTACAGCTGATCCATAGAATCTGAACAATAATGTTTCCATGACAGTAAACCATTTCAAAAGAGGAATGAAGGAATCTTGGATTTCTGTACTCAAATTGAATAGTTAGGGACATAATAAAAACTAGTATTTGGATAGCAATGTTAAAATATTCACTTTATTGTGATATACTGTTTTATGTAAATTGGTATATTGGAATTCAAATTTGTAAGAAAAGTATTTCTCTAATATCTTTATGATTGCCAGGGGTTTTACTCATCAACATTATAAGAGATTTTGACATGACATAGTCATATCGGGAGTTTTCTAATACACAAATATTACAGTCTCCCAGTCAGGATCTGTACTCTTCACTGTTAAGTTTGTCTGACACCATCATGTTACACCTATTCCTTTGTGGTAGGCTACCTCTCCTGGAAAAGTATTTTGTTGCTACTGTAAACGATATTTTTAAAAATCCTATTTCTAGTTGTTGCTTGTATATAAAAATATGAGTGAATTCTGTATCATGATCTCATATTCTGTAATTTCACTGTAGCTAAATATAGGTATTACAAAATTTTTCATTTTATATCTTCATTTGTTTGCTTTTTAGACATTCCATGAATTTCTACATAGATGATTATATTATTTGCAAATAATATTTTATTGCATTGAGATAATGTTACTTTTTGATTTATTTTCATGACTAAATTTTTCTTTCAAAAACTGGCAGAACAATGTTGAATAGACATTGCCTTATTCCTGAATTTAGAAAAATATTTAGTCTTTTCACCATTAAGTGTACTGTTTGATGTCCCTTGTCAGGTTGAGGAAGTTGCTTCTATTTCTACTTGGTGAGTAACTTTATTAGAATGACATGAGGAGCTACATTAAAAAAATTACTGGAGACATGAGACGGAAGTGAGGTCATCATGAATTATAATAACTAACATCAGAAAAATTTAGGACATGAAATTGGAACCAATATATATTTAGTCTGATACCATATACTTTAAATATCTAAAACCATGAGGTATCTACAATTCATATTCAAAACGGGATTAGAAACAATAAGTAAACATCACCTACTCTCTTCCTGAAATACGCAAAACAATTCAAATTTGTAAATATGCAACAAAATTTATTTTCTTTTATTGCACTGAGATGATTCTGATAATTGTTCTATGTCATAATATGTGAAAATAATTCTAGTTTATTAAAATGTATCGAAAATTAATGGAATCTGTGCTCTTTCTTAGTCTTCTCAGAACACACAATCTTTGCAAAGAAATTGGCTGCTATCACACACTAGCTCATTCAGCTTCCTATTATTCACAACCTATTTGTAAGTATTTTAGGTGAACATGGAGCACTCTTCCTGATGCAAGCAAAAGTTCTCTGAGATAAAGATTTTGTCTTTTGTTATCCTGTATAACATCTACTTAACACTGTCCTCATATTACATTCATTTTTTCCATCTTTCTTGAGGTATATTTAACAATTTAAAATGTATGTATGTAAGTTATATAACATAAATATATATATTTGAAGTATACATTATGAAATTACTGTAACAAAGCCAATTATATATTCATTACCTCACATACTTACCATTTTCTTTTTCTACTCCTTTTGCAAAGTTCAAGTGTGTTACAGTATTGCTAAGTCATCATATTATTGCACATCTCCAGAATTCACTCATTTTGCATAACTGAAACTTTGTGTCTCTTGATCAACATCTCACAAATTTTTCCCTACCCTCAGCCACTAGTAAACAACATTTTTCCCCTTCTTGATATCAACATCTCTGAATGTTCAGATCCTTTATGATATTGAATTTGCATGTAACCCATGAATATCCTGCCATATGTTTTAACTCATCTCTGGACTACTTATACTACTTAATACAATATTTAGTGAATAGTTGTTGAACTGTACTATTTAGTGAATAATGGCTACAAATAGTTTACACATGTTCAGTACAGAAATAACTTACTTTTTTGAATACCTTCTATCTATGTATGATTTATTGCAGATATAGAGGGTTGACCACATGTGTACATGTGATACATGGTATAATAATTATTTCTTAGGTAGTATTCTCTCTGAATTCTTAAGTGTCTCTGGGTGAGAAAATGCTTTATTTTGTGGTTGTGTTAGTTGATTTTTGAATTTTCAATCAAAAAAAATTTTTTTTACCAGACTTCTACTGTGTCTTTATTGCTAATCTAGTCATGAGGGTCTCTAATATTAGTTTTGCTGTGTATTTTTGCAAGATTTTGTGTGCTTTCTTCATTTTATTTTTGGAATTCAAGAATTGCATTGCACTCTCTTTCCTTCAGCCTGCTGAGTGCTGAGTGGAACTTTTTAGTCTGAGGCTGCCAAATTTTCTTGCATTGTGTATTGCATGTGTATTTGGGTATGTGAATGTGTGCATGTATATATAATTTCTCTGTGTATTTTCTTTTCATTTCTATTTTTAAATAGTAATTACTTATGTGTTAGAAATTGCATACATTAGTTACTCCTCTTAACATATTTAATTTTAGTGTATCACTCATCAGATTGTCTTTTTTGCTGTATTTTGTTAGAAAGTTTAGCTTCATTGTTCCTATCGCAAATGTACTCTGTAATTATACCATTTCAGACACTTAGCCCGTCCAAGTTTCTGTATTACTTCAACATTGAGTATGGAATTCATTCTGCTTTCTAAATACAATATCTTGATGTAACACAAATTTAGGCAATTGGGTACTTTGTCTCATGAATTTGAGGAATGAAATCCACAGATACAAGAGTGAGAGCAAAGTAACAGAATTTATTAGAGTAATAGAAAGCAGAGCTTCCGAAGGCAAGGACTCCAAGAGAGGGATGCCAAAGGATGTTTGTTGTCTAGGGGTTGTTAAAGGCATATCCCATGGTCCAGCACAGGTAATGGGTGGGGTGATAGAGGCTAGCATGGACGAATTGAGCTCTTCAAGCTCTTGAATTTAAAAAGCCCATCATAAGTACATAATTTCAATTTCTTATTTTCACATTTAAGAGAATGGGTCTCCCCTGGTGGTTTTTGACACATCTATTAAAAAGAGGAAGCATTTTGGGTAGGAATCTTCTTGTGGTTGGCCATTACTAGAGGTAAGAGCAAGGGTAACTAAGGAAGGGCTGTGGTGGTTGCATCTGTGAGGAACACAAATAGGTATTCTAGGTCAGAAGAAGGCACTGTGGGTATCACTGGCAGGGAGCAGGGAATTACAGGATGTATTTCTGTCCTACTCTTTCCTTTCAGGTTGGCCTGATATCCCTCTTTCCTCCTGTCCAAGACTTTTATCCTGGCTATCTATGGGAGACCTATTTTTCTGCCTCATTGATAGAACTTGCCAAATTCTTTCTGATTGGTGTGATACATAAGCGGGTGTTGAGGAAGTTCCTGCACTGGGGGTTCCCTCCTCCTTCTAAGTGTCACCAGCCACTAAGTATCTTACCCTGTCTCTCCTATCCTGCAGCCATCATGGACACTGTTCTAAGAAAAGCCAACTATTCTATCTGCTGATGAATACATCAAGGCAGAGGGAAAAGGTAAGGATACTTTGCAGCTCCTATTGGAGCTTTCTGAACAAGGCACTGAATGATGGGTGCCCTGGGCTCCTCCTGCTCCCCCTTTCCTTCTTGCTTTTTCTGTTTGGTGAAGTTCTTCAGTAGTTAACCCCTTTTGCTGCAGGATTTCTACAAACATCCTAGAATGTTGTTTTCTTGCTTCATGAAATACCATCAGTTTTCTACATTTAAAGATCTTTGTGAATTTCCTCATCCCGCACCCTCTAAGATCTTGCTTTTGTTTCTTCCTCCCCGAAACCCTTAATTCTGGACATCTGTCAGAAACAGAGTTGCCATTTAACATCTCTATTTTGTTTTCCTCATTTCTTCAGCCCTTATATTTCCAAAACATGGGTTTTCACTTTGTTGTTATATTTTCCATATGATCATATTTATTTATTTTTACTTTCAGGAGCAAACAGCTGCAGTTGACTGAATTAATTATGAAACTCATTTCTGAAACTTTGATGGCCAAATATGGTAATGAGCTCCTCTTCTTATTGGTGTATTTGAAATAATCACTTTGGGAAAATTAAACAATTATTATAAATGTATTCATAAATGTATAGCATATTTCATTAGAAACAACAGATATAAGAAAAAAATAAGGCAAGCCAAACATATTTACTAGCCTTCTGCAACAGAAACTATCATTTGGTTCCCTGATGGTGGGTTCATTTTGAGTCTCACTGATTCCAGGAGCAAATGAACTTTTGTGATAGATAGCATCAAGCTGTTATGCAGTTTAGAGCTTGTTATTTCATTAACTGAATTCTTCTGGGCATGATATTATTCTACATACACTCTCCAAGACATCAAGTCTTTAGTTACTTACCCACAACCACATATTTAACATTTGAAACTGAGATCACTTTTTGCTAAGAACAGATAGAGTTATTTCAACTGTGTACTCTCACTAGTAGAAGATTTTCCACACTAATTCTTCTGAGCCTGAATCAAACAGCTGGAAAACATGTGCAGTGTCTTTTACTCTAAAATGTGAGTAAGTCTAGCATAAAACTCATGCCATTATCTTCACAAGCTTGATCAGAGTTTACTTTTAACAAGGTTTCTCTAATTTATTTTCTCGTTTACTTCTCACAGCATGCTGGTATCCAGACTCATAAGATGCTAAATAAAATAAAAGCTCTCTTTACTACCTTGGAGAAGAGGAGAGGTTCTCTGAATATCAGAACATCATCTTTAAATTGACTATAACCCCAAAATACATCTTTTTCTTTCCTTTCTTCTTTCTGCTCTCATCAAATTCACATTATTTCAAGACCATTAACTATGAAAGTAAACTCTCTTTGCTGAATATATAAAATAGAATGAGAAAAGCTCAATGAAATAATTTAATTATGGAAAATATATATACAAATATTGTTAACACACTATGCAAAACTTCCAGAATGTGGGAACTTTCATAGAGTGTTAGGAAGCTGTATTTTAAATTATATCAGAGAACCTAAGATATAAGGAGGATATAAACAAGAACTTTAGAATAGTACTTTTCAAAGTTCAGGATGAGGGCAAAATCCATTTATGCTTAATAGTGTCCAAAGATAAGGGACAGCTTGTGGAGTGACAGCTGTAGAGAAAGGAAATTACGGTAGAAATGGAAAACACCTATTTCCACCTTTCATTGGTGGTACAGTCTAGCAATATCCATCTTTAGTTTCATTACCACTGTTAGAATCACATGATATTATTGCCTTCGGTTACATAATGTCAATCTAGACATCTAAGAATAAACTACATTTCAACTAATTATTATAGCACATTGCAAATCTATATCAAATGAACAAAAGTGTCTTGAAACATTTACTAGTTATTTCTACCTATATAATTCATGGCTTTTAATAAATTTAATATATACTTGACACGTGACTTCCTAAGGATTGACATTTATCATACTTAAAGTTAAGAATAATAGTCACACTGGTACTAAGTAGGGCTGACTCATTGTGAGCACATTATGACATCATTCTTCCAATTATTATTTGAACACATAACTCTGTGTAAGCTCACAAAATCCTTTACAACTATTTCACTTACCTTCTACATGTACTAAATTAATTTTAATTTCCTCACTGACATGTCAGTTACTTGTGGAATTCTTTCTATTCTTTTTAAATCATAGCAAACATTCTATTTTGAATAATTTTTTAAAAAGTCCAGAAAAGTAACTTACAACATTTGTCAGTTGAAGAATTCAATAATTAGCCAGGCATGGTGGCACACGCCCATAATCCCAGCACTTTGGGAGGCTGAGACAGGAGGATTCTGAATTCAAAGCCAGCCTCAGCAATAGCAAGACGCTAAGAAACTCAGTGAGACCCTGTCTCTAATTAAAACACATAATAGGGCTGGATATGTCGCTCGGGGGTTGAATATCCCTGAGTTCAATCCTCAGTACCAAAAAAAAAAAAAAAAGAATTCAACAACTAACACTTGTATATATTTTAAACAAAATATTCATGAGTTATTTTTTTAAATTTAGCAAATACATTTTTTAATTCTTTGATGAAGTCATTTAATTTTCACAACTCTCTCCCCTGAAGGATTTAAGCCTTCAGACTGTTCTGGCTCTGTTGAATTTAGTGAAAGACCCTTTATCTAACTGTCAAGGGATCTCTGAAGAGTCACTTTCAGCTCATATTTCCCTAACAAAGCTCTTAAGTACTCAAACAGGAACATATAAACTGATTTCAAAGTTAGAAGTCTCTATTTCCACTTAACTGACTGATAACTTCTGAGGAGGTTGAATGAGCTAATGGAAAGTTAAATAGTCCAAAATAAGCAAATATGGGAGCTAAATGACCAAGTTTCTCTCTGGCTCCTCTACTCTGGGCTTCCTCCTGAAACAAAATGCATTACAGAATATTCACTGGAGATTAGATTTGTGTTCTAGATTTCCAAACTGGAAAAATACTAACTACCCATCAAGCTAAACTAATTCCTTTGAAACTGCTACAAGTAAAGCATACATATTGAAATATTAAGATACTTATTCTAAGTAATAAAATATCATACAACATATAATACTATATTATATATAGTATGTCATCTATAACATGAGATCTGAATTACAAATGGTTTCTGTCTTGTGGTGACAACCCTTTTGAACATCCTCCGTGAGTCTACCCACTTTTTAAGAAATGTTTAAAAAGAGTAAAAAGAGAGTGTAAAGTCATTTAATACTTCTCTGTTTTATTTATTGAATATAATTGGTAGTGATTAAGGGATTTTGGAGTGTATTCAGAGAACTGGGCAAAAAGTCCAAGAAAGATTTTCTTTATGATAACCTATTCGTGATATTTAAAATATTTTATCAGTCAAGTTTGGCATTCTCCCAGTTTTGAGTAAATCCTAGCAGAGCTGTTTTGGAAGGGAAAAATGTAATAAGATCTACCAAAGCCTTTTTTAAAAGTATAAACAAGCTGGAACAACATGGGGAAAACTTATCTGAATGGCACCAATCAATCAAGTTAGAACATCTATACTGAAGAAGCATAGAGGATGATCATTAAGTTTGAAACTCAGGCAGTATTATTAATCTGTACTTTAATGTGCAATAAGTGTGTATTTTGTGCTGATAAGACTGATGATTATAAATATTCATTTGTTTCAAGAATTTTATTTGTAATGCTAAAATCAAATGAATTTTTTTATCTGTAAAATTAAATGACAATGGATTTTTATTAGTGTTACTACTTGATTTGTTGTATTTCATGATCATTTGAGAATTACTGGGAAAAAGTAGAAAAGAAAGAGTCAGACGTTTTAATATTTAGTAGTCAGTACTACTATAATAATCTATAATAAAAGTTCTATATCTGGTGACAAAAGAAAGACAGATCCTAGTGGAGTTAAATAAATAGAATCTACAAATGGGCTTCATTTTCCTTTGGCGCACATGGTAAATATAGCAACTCTATTTTAGAAATTTAACTATGAGGTGTTGTTAACATTTAGCATTTGGATATGCATTGAGAAGAATATCTATTATAAAATATACATGTATATATAAAATATGTATGTATGTGTGTGTATACATATATATCATATGTGTGTATATATGCATATAAAATCACACACATATATATATATATATATGATTTTACCCAAGCCTTGTTACTGTATTTTGACAATCCAATCCATGAATCATCCATTCTGAATCATCTAATCATCTTTAATTTTGTATGATATCCCATATTGTAAATTTTATTTTATGAGCAAAACTTTATTAGGTAGTAGGCATTTCAAAATTTCTAGCATAATTCCAGTTCAATCTGTACCTGAGAAAATGGGGAGGGTTTTATTGCATTTATAATATTAGTCAAAAATAGATTTACTTAGATATTTCTTTATAAATACATTATAGTCATAGTTCCATGTTTTATTTTTTTTAAATATTTTTTTAGTTGTTGATGGATCTTTATTTTATTCATTTATTATTTATATGTGGTGCTGAGGATCGAACCCAGTGCCTCACGCATGCTAAGCAAGCGCTTTATCACTGAGCTACAGCCCCAGCCCTAGTTCCATGTTTTATGAAGCTCAAATCTTCTATAATTTGTGATGGTAGTAAACTATTTAAAATTTTGCAAATATTATACTTTTAAAATTGTGCTAAAGAGATGTAATGTGAACACATTACAAGCCTTACTATGGTCTTGGAAAATTTTCACTTCAAATTTATTTTACATAATTTAGAATTTGAAAACACATGCTCAATGATTCATATTTTAATTATTTCCAAATTGTTTTATAAGTTTAAATGTTTCTTCTCTCTGATGGTCAGAATATATTTACATATATATTTTATTTCAAAGGAAGATATTAAAATGAGCAATAATTACAGTGTAAAATATTTCAAAAATGTAGAAGTGCTGCCTTGGAAAGCCTAGAAGGGACATGAAAGCTTCCATTCTTACCTAAAATTGTGAATGATATTTTCACATTTTCTGTTTTATTTTTTCCCTTACTCTTCCACATTTTCAGGAACTTAATGATACTTTTTAACACTAAATGTGGTTTAGCAGATATACTTTTTTTCATCAAAGAGTGAATTGCAACTATGGAGGTAAAGTTAGCACAGGCTCTCATTATTCCAAGTAGATTATTTGACAAAAATTTAAAATGTAGTCTCAAATCACTTAAAGTCAGTATACTACACTGACATAGCCACATTTATGTTTATAGCAGCTGAACTCGCAATAGCCAAACTTTGGGACTAACCTAGGTGCCCTTCTACAGATGAATGGATAAAGAAAATGTGGTATATCTACACAATGTAATATTACTTAGCCATAAAGAAGAATGAAATTTTGGCATTTGCCAATAAATGGATGGAATTGGAAGCTATTATACTAAGTAAAATAAGCCAGTCCCAGAAAACCAATGGTTGATGTTCTCTCTGCTATGTGGATACTAAAAAGGGAGGGTATGGAGGAGAAGAATGGTAGTTCATTAGATTAGACAAAAGGGAATGAAGGAAGGGAAAGGGGGATGGGAATAGGAAAGACAGTAGAATGAATCAGACATAACTTTCCTTTGCATATAAATGAATACATGACATATATGTATGTATGTAGAACATATCAAAATATATTCTATCATGTGTAACTAAAAATAAAACAAAATTTAAAAAAGAATTTAAAAAGAAGTTTTAATTCTCAGTAATAAGAAAATAACCAAACATACAAAATCTGATTGGCCACTTCACCAAATAATATGCACATACCAGGGAATGAAAAGAACCAAGATGTATCATTCTATTGTGTGCATGTATGAATATGTAACAACAAACCCCACTATTACGTATAATAATGATGTACCAACAAAAAAATGAGCATATACAAATGGGGAAAAAAAAAGAAGCAAGATCTATGGTCCTAAAAAACGAAAAAAAAGAAAAGAAGAAAGAAAACAAATAGCTTCAAATTACTCACATTGAGTCCCTGTTTCAGCAGAATAAACATGTAAACCCCACATGTGCAGATTCTGTATCACCAAGAATATTCACAGAGATCCATTGTGGAGACCACCGTATATACACCTCACATCCTATATCTTGTGGACATGTGAAATTGATGTGTTCCACAAATTTTATCAATGCAACATTTGAGTTGATTTGTACCAATTAAATGGAAACAGTGAAGAGAGAAATATATACTGGTAGTATTTCTGAACAAGTAAAGAAATTGGGTAAAGAATATCTCCATATGAATGGTTAATTTATTAAGAAAAGGATAAAAATTTTAATCTAATATATTGAAAACATGAAACCAAAAAAAGAAATGTTAAACCAGGGAAGTTTTATGGTGATGTTATTTTCAAAATCTACTAAAGTTTCAATGGAAGAGAAAGATCTATGAATAAAACTATTTTTGGAAAGAAAAAGTCCCATTAAAAATAAGTGGCATTCCCAAGGTATTTAGTGGGTATTTAATAATAATTTATTATGAATAACGTGAATGTAGGCAAATGTATAAAACAATTTCTTCAATGACAACTGTTACTGAAATAGATATTTCAGAGATTTCCATAAATAGATTTTCTTATACAACCCAACTTTAAAATAATTTTGGAACTATAACAATGTTTACAAAACATAGCTAACTGTACAAGTAAAATTTTTGAGAGGCACAGCACTACAGTTTTTTATGTACCATATTAAAATGGCAATTATATTTAACCTCTAAGACATCTCCTGATTTCAAATATTTATTGAAATAGGCCTCTATTAGGAAGTATTACTATTTCTAGGTAGAAAGATATAGATAAATATATTTTTGTCTTTCATGCATATTTAAATTAGAAAAAAAAGAATTGTGCAAGCCCACTTGAAGACTTCTGATCTCAAAGGTATTCAGAGAACATTTTGAAATCTTCTTTTCACTGTGTCTCAATAATTTTTAAAGTATTTATAGTTTGGTAAATACAGTGCTCCATTCATGAACATCAAGTGCTTCAGAAAAATGGAAATTATAAACAATCACCAAGAGACTAAAGGTAGGTAAACAGAACTTAATTGGAAAAATTTGCAGTGAATAATATTTAGATATAGGATATAGCAACTTTTGAAATAGCACTTTAGCAATGATATAATAGAGGGACCCCCACACAAAGTGTGATTCAGATACTGAGAATAGTGACACCACATTCATATTAAGAGAGTGTGGAACTCTTTATTTTGTACATATTTGAGTTCTCCAGGGGGAAGAGGGCAGGTTTCCTGAGCATGTCCACCTTGTTTGAGAGAGTAAGGGCAGGAGACTGACTCAGGATTTTACTATGGTTAGAGGCCAGGCTAAGGTAACAGATCCCCCACAGAGGCAGAGGCTGATATAATTGGAATCTCCCCCTGGCACCAGGGAAGAGATTACCAAACATACATATAGGTTTGCCCAGACTTTGGGTAGAAGGGAAGAGGTAGGAGGAGGAGGTAGAGCTTAACACTGATGGGCAATCTACACCCAACAAGGGTGTCAGACTTCTTATTACAGACAGTTATTTCAGGGAAGTTTGAAGCAGCAACACTGTACCCACAGGCAACTGATGTGATTATTAATTTGGCTGCTAATTGCTGTGATTTTCTACTTCCACAGAAGATGTGAAGGATATTGCCTGTAAGGCTTATGTTCATGCCTAGGCATTTTCTGGGATCGAAATACAAGATATTGCTCCACAAGACTGACAAAATACTTATTGTGGAGACTGCTGCTTATTGGCACAATTCACTCAATTCTAACTTCAAAGCATAAAGCTAAAGGATCAGGTCTTGAATGTAACCTCGTCCACCCTAAGCAAAGAAACAGACACATTTTTGAAATGCAGCTCAACTGCCAAAGGAACGGAAAGAAACGATGAACAAGGGGTAAAATTCCTGTATTATGCTGCACAGAGATACGTGTATGTGAGGATACATAGAACAGACAGAAAACTCTTCAATTTCTATCAGAAATGTTTTCTACATGGATTAAAAATGAATTATGAAGTGTAATTTCAATTATTCAGCAAAAATAAGTTGATCTTTATTACTTTAGGCCAGCAGGGTTTATTTTTAAAAGTGAATCAGGAAGTGGATTTCTCAAAGAAAAAATTTAGGTGTTGGAACAGAGGACACCTTATTTAAAATTAAAGAACGATATCAGGATCAGAATTGAAATTTGCAGAATTGGAACTTGCAGGAATTATCTATAATAAAGAAGATATTGTAATCTATAATGAAGCCAGTATTAGGCAGTCAGTATAAATAGATAAATTGAGCCAAGATCAAGGAAGCCAGTTAGAGTGAGTCCATGAAGTTGGGGAGAGATTGAAATGTTAATGCCTTTAGAGCCCTTTCTCCACCTTTATCAAGATAATCTGCCCCTGTTCTAACCTGTTGCTGAGTTAACCTGTCCCAGGGATTGTCCCTCCCTACAGGGAGTTGTTAATTATGCCCCCTTGTGGCCCAGATCACTCCATCTTGTCCATCTGCTTTTCACCTTTCCCACCTGAGCATCTCCTGGGCCTCGTCAACATACAAGGGGAAGAGAGCAGGAGAACAAAGGAAGCCTAAGTCATATAAAAAGACAGAACACTTGTACTTCTTGGGATACCAGGGTACCAGCTATAGTCCCCTTCTCTCTCCTGGAAGAAGTCTATGTTACCCCTTTTAAAATAAACCCTGCTTTATATGCTTGCCTCTGCATGCTTCTCTAATGTTGAAACTTCAACATGTGAAGAAGCAGAACTCATCACCGGTAACTGACGGTATCAATAATATGCCAATGATTCCAAGAACTGATGAAGAACATATTAAATAATAATACCACAGGAAATAAGGCACTGGAAATGACTGCCACTGCATGGAAAAAATAATTCAAGGGGAAATTTTTAATATAATGGAGTTTGGATTATTGATTCTTTTTGTATTGTGCTTGTGGTGTGCTATCTAAAATGTCCTTGCCAAATTTAAGGTCATTTAGTGTTCCTTATATGTTATCTTCTAAATGTTTTACAGCTTTGAGATTTCCATTTAGTTTTGTGGATATATTTAGAGTTAAATTTTGCAAATGATGTAAAATTTATAAATACCTTTTTTTGTTTGTTGTTTTACACGTGAATACCCAGTTGTTCCAGCAACATTTTGAAATTACATAAAAGATTATAAATATTACATGAACTTTTTCATAAGCCAGTGACATGTTTTGAGAGGACTGCCTCCAGTTTTTAAAGAAGTTCTACTTTGGTAAAATGCTATCAAACATCACATGCTACAAAGAATCTTGTTTTAACTTTTATTATGTTTTATTAGCAACGTATAATTATTCACAATAGTGGGGTTCATTGTGACATATTCATATATGCAAATGACATAACTTGTTTACTTTTATTCCCCAATTCTTCCCTTGCCCTTCTCTTCTGCCCTCCTGGTCCTCTTACTTGACTATACTGTACTCTCTTCTATTTTTATGACATCCCCTTTTATAATTCCTTGTATGTCTCTCTGTCTTTTACATATGAAAGGAAACATTCAACATCAACTTTCTGAATTTGGCCTATTTCAAATTAGCCTGATGTTTTCCAATTCCATTCATTTACTGGCAAATTACACAATTTCATTTTTCTTTATGACTATGTAGAACTCCATTGCATATATATACATTTTATTTGTCCATTTGTCTGTTGATTAGCACCAAGACTGGTTCCATGACTTGGTTTTTGTGAATTTTGCTGCTATATGCATTTGAGTGTATATATCACTATAATATGCTGATTTCAGAATTCAGTTTCACACACACATGCACACATACACACACATACACACACACACACACACACCAAATAAGCCAATCAAAAAATGAGAAAATAGACATTTCTCAAAAAAAGAAATGCAAAAGACCAACAAATATATGAAAAAATAAAGTTCAACATCCTTAGCAATCAGGGAAATATAAATCAAAACTACAGTGAGATATCATTCCGCCCTAGTTAGAATGGCAACCATCAAGATCATAAATGATAACAAACAATGGTGAGACTATAGGGAGAAAGGAACACTTATATACTGCTAGTAGAACTGAAATTAGTATAACCACTATAGAAATCAGTATAGAGATTCCACAAACACTAGGAATGTATTCACTATGCAACTCAGTTAATGCACTCCTTTATATTTATACAGAGAGAGAGAGAGAGGGAGAGGGAGAGGGAGAAGGAGAGGAGGGAGAGGGAGAGGGAGAGAAAGAAAGAGAGAGAGAGAGAGAGAGAGAGAGAGAGAGAGAAAAGAAAGAAAGAAAGAAAGGAAAGAAAGAAAGAAAGAAAGAAAAAAGAAAGAAAGAAAGAAAGAAAGAAAGAAAGAAAGAAAGAAAGAAAGAAAGAAAGAAAGAAAGAAAGAAAGAAAGAAAAAGAAAATCTTCCCTGAGTATAAGAGGTAATTGATGCAGCAAATTTCACTGCTGTTGCTGTTCATTATTTTAAGAAATTGCCACAGGAACCCTAACCCGTAACAACTTCCACTCTGATCAATCACTAGCCATTAACATTGAGGCAAGGCCTCAGCAAAATGATTACAACTTGTTGAAGGATTATATTATCATCATCTTTTTAGCAATAGATTACTTTTTAAATTAAGGCATGTGATGATTAATTTTAGGTATCAATTTGATTGGATGGAGAAATACCTGAGAATTGATACATTGTACTTCTAGATGTGTCTGTGAGTGTGTTTCTAGAGAGGAATACTGTGTGTCAGTGTGCTGAGTAAGGATAACCACACTGAAAGTAAACATCATGTCCAAGACACTGCACAGAGGTCTAGATTGAAGGAAACATCCTTTTCTGTCTCATGGCTTGTACTTTACCTCTCTAAATCCGTGCATTTTTCTGTGGCTATGGCTACTGGACTTCAGCGTCTTTTTAGCTGTTGAATGTGGACTTGCACCAGCTGCTCAGGAAGCAGGGTGGGGAGGGTTTTCAGGCCTTCAGGGTTGTACTGAGGTTGCATATTTATCTTTCTCATTGGCCTTTGGGCTACTGGTTTCCCTGGCTCTCTAGCCCACAGACAACCAGGTGGGACTTTTCAGTCTCTGTGATTGTGTGAGTCAACTTAATAAATTCCCTCTTACAATCATAGATATACTGTATTGGTTTCATTTCTCTGGAGAACTGTGACTAATACAAACATGTGCATGTTTTGACTATAAAGAATTACATATGAATAGTTTACATGAACTAGTGAGCCAAACGTCAATGACATGGCTTTATTTCAATGTTTGCTTTATTGTGGTAGTCTGAAAGTGAAACCACGGTATCACTAATGTATGCTTCTATATGCTTAAAAAGATAATTTCAGAAGATGAGGATTAAGTAAGTGTTATGCAATAGTACACTTTTTGACATTAAAATCATCAAGTTGTTTATTAGTTAACTTTCCTAGTGCCAGATTCTTTGAAGGAAGTCCTTAGGAACTAGAATATGTTCAAATATCTTCCTTGTTTAGAAAGCTTTATACAAAGCAACACAAAAAAATATCTTCTCAGAGTAAAATAATACTTTCTGCATTATATTGAAAATTCCAATGTGATTGTGAGCACCCTCATAATGCTAAAGAAATGTCATTAATTTTCCAAAATTTAGTGTAGAAAATGGTCTAATGTAAGTATTTGTTTTTTTGCTAAACATGGATACTCACTCTTAAACTAAGACTACAGTGATATTAATTTCTTCTCATTGTCATGACAAACCATTTTTGATATCATGGTGGGAATACATCCTAAACTAAGTACCAATTTTGTCACCAATCTTCCTAAAGAGCATATCACATTAATTAACTCATGAGTTTGCACACTAATCTTAAGATTTATATTTCATTTAATTTAATGTAATTAGGTACATACAATTTTTGCAATTATAAGGTAAGTAATTTTATATTGACTAGTTTTTATAAGTGAATTCTTTAAATTTTTATAAACACTAGCTGGCAGCATATGTAAATTATTTATTTAGAAAGAATGAGAATGGCCTGTTTTCTTTCATAAAAGGTATCCAGTAATTGCCACTTAGATTTATCTGTACACTATCTATAATTCATATAAAGACTAAAGCTAACATAGTTCAGTAATTGAAGGAAATGCTAATTTGACATTATAATTCCCATTAACCTTTTTCGTTATTTTTGATACTTTACCAAC
This sequence comes from Xerus rutilus, assembly GCA_028644305.1. Classification (NCBI taxonomy): domain Eukaryota; kingdom Metazoa; phylum Chordata; class Mammalia; order Rodentia; family Sciuridae; genus Xerus; species Xerus rutilus. The sequence goes on along the minus strand of CM053404.1, from coordinate 123,402,412 downwards.
TTCCAACATTTTTTGTCAGTGATAACTCATCCCACAAATTTTATTAATTTGCTCTTCTAATTTTTTTTTTTTTTTTTTTAAATAATGATTCTAAGCCGGGCGCGGTGGCGCAAGCCTGTAATCCCAGCACTTAGGGAGGCTGAGACAGGAGAATTGTGAGTTCAAAGCCAGCCTCAGCAATGGCGAGGCTGCTAAGCAACTCAGTGAGACCCTGTCTCTACATAAAACACAAAACAGGGCTGGGGATGTGGCTCAGTGGTCGAGTGCCCCTGAGTTCAATCCCTGGTACCAAAAAAACAATAATAATAATAATAATAATGATTCTATCAAATACCCTGAGACTATTTGTCAATTCATCTTAAATTTGTCAAAATATGGAGAATAATAGATAATCATATTATAGTTCCTGAGATACAAATGATGGTATTCCAACTTGTTTAAGAAAATGAAATGAGAGACTGTATATTAAGATCAACTTATTGAAAAATAAATGGAGGTTTCTTCAAACTCCAGAATATCTGGAACATTTCCAGTAAGTCATTAAATACTCAGTCACTTAATTCTTAACTCTCCAAAGAAAAGTGAATTATATTTCATCTTTAAAATATTTTGCAGTGTTAAGCCCCACATTAATGTAAAACTTCTCTTGAAATAGAACATTTTGTTGTTTATAGGAGACATTCATAATTATGAAACTTGGAAGCAACTAGGATGTTCTTCAGTAGGAGAATGGATAAATAAATTGTGGTACCTCCAAATAATGAGATATTATTTAGGCAAAACTGTGAAAACAGCAAAAACATTAGTAGTTGCCAGAGGAGAGTGGGGACGGATAGATGAACAGGTGGAGCACAGAGGATGTGTAGGGCTGGAAACTCATTCTGTGTGAGACTGTAATGGTGGATGTCATGAACATTTGTCCAAACCCCTAGAAAGTACACCAAGAGTGAACCGTGATGTAAACTAAAGACTCTGGGTAATAATTGTGTTCCAGTGTGGATTCACTGACTATAGCAATCCATCCAGAGATTTATAAAATGGGATGTGGAGGAGTCAACAAGGAGTCTGTACATGAGAGAGAACAGGAATTTTGGGAACTTTTGAAACCTGAAGTTCAATTTTTCTGTCAACTGGAGACTACTTTCAAAATAGTTTATTAATTTTTAAAAAGTATATTTGAAAAATTTCCAGGTTTTTCTTTAAAACACTCCAACACACACACACACACACACACACACACACACACACACACACACACATCCTACCTCTAGGAGATAGATGGAACAATCTTGGGAAATATTTGATAATTGTTTAAGCAATTTTTAAAAATCTATTGAGTAATAAACTTTTAAAAGTTTGGATTTTCTTGTATACATTGAAAATTATCTTTTACATAGCAGATGTGGTTAAATATGTATGATATCTTAATAAACTCAAACAACAGAATGACCATTAAAATGTTTATTCATGCCAGTTGTTTCAGTGAAATAAGCCAGCCACAAAAAGTCACATATTATGTATTCCATTAATGTAAAATATCAACTGTTGGTAAATACCTAGAAAAACTAAGTAAATTAGCATACACCAAGAAGTGGGGGAGAGGGGCAATGGAGTGACTGCTAATTTGGGTTTTATATTGTGATGAGGAAAATATTCTGGAATTGGAGAATGATGGACAGTTGTTGAGCAAAAATGTTAAAAAAATAAATTCATATATATATACATATAGATTATTGCATGAATATATATATTGCATGACGCATTGGGTATGGAGTGTATGGTGGAATATGGGACCTAAGTAAGTGTTCACTAGGAAATTATTCAGCTAATGACTCAGAAAAATTCCTGATAACAATCCATACTTGAGATTATATTTTAAATATATCTTATTGTTTTACTATTTCTGAGTATTCTCAAATGCAACAGAGAAAATAAAAAGAGAAAGTTGTTAATTTAACATAATTATTGTATTTAGAATAAGATCTTTCCTGCTTAATGCTGGCAATCGAATCATGAACTGTATGTATTAAAAGCCATGTCAGCATGTTGTCAATCTGAAAAGAGACAGAAACAATATTTGAATGGAAAAGGAACAAAGTCAAAGGTGACCTATAGTAAATTGACATGACAATACACTCTGGGTAGGGGTCTACTTTAATTTTTCAAAAAGAAAGAAAGAAAAAATATTCAGCTCATAGGAAAGAACAAACAAAGCAAAACAAGAGGACCAGGAACAAAAGGCATAAGATGATTTTTAAAGCTAGAAACACCTTGGTATATAATTATTTTTGTTTTTGATTCCATGAAGCTTCTCTCTTCTTACATTACTTTTTGACAACTCTTTTGTGTAAGGGATGCCTTCTTCTAATGTGCCTCAAATATTAATTTAGAAAACTTCCCTTCCATTCTTTTGTTCTCACTCTTCACATGGATTCAGGCAAAGTTATCAAAGCTTGTCATCACTTGTCACGGATGTTTCTACAATTCTCAAACCAAAATATCGCCTTAAAATTTTATGGCAAATTCCAAAATAAAATCCCACTCCCATTACCTTCTCTTATAGGTACTAACATGTCATCCAATTTAGACAAATTTAGAATAAACTATTACCCAAATTGCTTCTATGAAATCTAATGTACAAGCCTTACTTTTAACCCAAGGAATTGTAATTGCCAGTTTTGAAAACACTGAGTGCTAGAAATTAATCCCTGTATCTGTTACCATATCAGTTTATGTTAGTTTATGTGTTTATACTGTAAATGACTTCTTTTTGGGATTTCTTGCTTTCTTCTTTCTGTACTGCCCCAGGAATGCTTTATGTTTCATTCTCTTTCTCCTGTATTTTTTGCTAGCATGCTTAAACTTGACATGACAATAAAGTCTGGGTAGGGGTCTACTTTAATTTTTCAATTTATGTTCTGTCTTTCTTTCTTTCTTTATTTTGGTACCGGAGATTGAACTCAGGGGCACTCGACCACTGAGCCACATCCCCAACCCTATTTTGTGTTTTATGTAGAGACAGGGTCTCATTGAGTTGCTTAGCGCCTCACCGTTGCTGAGGCTGGCTTTGAACTGGCAATTCTCCTGTCTCAGCCTCCCTAAGTGCTGGGATTACAGGCTTGCACCACCACGCCCGGCTTATATATATATGTTCTTAAGGATCAGATGCTAAGCTAGGAGAAGCAAGAGACCCAAAGAAATAATAACTTGAACAAAATTGTTTCCCTCTTTTTTCTTATGTTAAAATTCCAAAGTAAGTGGCTCATGTCTGTGAATTAGTGTGATGCCTTTTCAATAGTCCTATCAGTTTCTAAGTATCATCTGTATCGTCTGTACTGTGAGTGGAAACTTCTGGTTCCACACAATAAGAGAGGGAAATAAAAATGAAGGAGGCTTATTCTAAGTCTTAAACCAAAGCCCACAAAATTTCTTACATTTCTTCTGCTTCTATTATATTATCAAGAACTTAATCGAACACTTGCAATAAATAAAAAGAAAACCAGAAAATGCTGCTATATGCCTAGGAATTATGGAAACAGGGTCTGGACTGCAAGGGTGTCTACTATGCAGCCCATTTGCTCAATACAATCTCTTTTACCTTATCAAGCTTTCCCACACTCCCATGATCCAAACCATTTAGTGACAAAAACACATACATGTAAATGTCAATGTTTTGCATATGGTATATATTACCTTAATGATGAGTTTTTCTTTCTTCACTTGAATTCACATTCCAGGAATTCTGAGTTTTTTCCCTAAATAAAGAAAACTCTTCGCCTCCCTCTCTTTCTTCCCCATCCTGTTTAACTCTCCTGCTTCCTCCTTCCTTCCTGTCCTTTCCTCCTCCTCCTCCTCCTTCTGCTTCTTTTTTTTCTAATAATGCTTTTCTTTTCATTTCAATGTTAATTTCCTCATTCTAAAATGTATCATTCACTTTTGCTATTTTGAAATATTATAAATATCCTTCACATTTTAGTTACTTAAAATTTTTCCACAAAGAATAAGAGACACCTAATCTCCACTATAAATTCAAAAGAGCTTAAAATGGTTATATTAAATAATTGTTACCTGTCTTCCCCTGAAGAATGCTGTAAAATCCTTTATATCACTGTCATATCTGCTCATGGTGGTGGTGTATCCTCAATAGTCATTTTCAAATAAGTGGTCAACAAATTATCTTCTGGTGTTACTTAAATAAAGAAAGTGTAATTCTACTTAGAAAAGAACACAAGTTTCCATTGTATTTAGTTTAAGGATTATGCATGTAACCTTAGTAATACAGTATGATACCAAGATATGTGTATTAAGAAGATTCTAGGGCTGGGGTTGTGGCTCAGTGGTAGAGTGCTTGCCTCGCATGTGTGAGGTACTGAGTTCGATCTTCAGCACCACATTAAAAATAAATAAAGATATTGTGTCCATCTACAACTAAAAAACATTAAAAAAAAAGAAGATTCTATAGAGGAACAGAACCAATAAAATATATATGTAACTATAAAAAGTCATTCATTAGATTGGCTTATATGATCAATAACTAGATAATTTGACAATGACCATGTGAAAACTGAAGAATGTGGGAAGTAAGTTGGTTATAAGTCCAAGCAGCCGGAAGCCCCAGAGCAGAAGGGAACAATGAAGCAGCCCAGTCTGAGGCTGAAAGCCTGTAAACTCCCTAGAGAGCTAATGGTCTCAATTCACATTCAGTGGCTAAAAAGGCTGGAGTCTGATGTCCATGAGGGGAGGGAAGCAGTACAACAGGTATCTGCTCAGGAATGGATTACACAGATGAGCTTCCTAGTTCTACTTTTGGTTCCACCCAGGCCCCCACCTGGAACATGGTGCCTCTCACATTCATAACACCAACCTGTATACATATGCCCTCAAGAAACACCCTCATAGACACATGACAAATTGTGCTTCGCTGATGTTTTAAGCATATTTCAATCCAGTCTAGTTAACAGCCAAGATGCAATATGCAAAGCTATATGTAGGCTGGCATTTTTATTAATATTGCTTAGAGCTAAAACCTTGTTTTCAGTCTACATTTTTGTATCAAAACTCATTTTCAACTTGAATTCCATTAACTTCTTTTACATTCATTTCCTTATGTAGACTACCTATGTCACGTTTACTAATAGATTATAAGCATTTATCCATAAAAGTGGCGTTATATTTTGTAATTCTATATATTTTATTTTAACATACCACTCTTTCAAGAAAACAGGTAAAATGACTCCATGATCTTAAACATACCCTTAAAATAATTACAAGAATAAAACACAAAACAAATTTCTCATTTTATTTGTACTGTTTGTAGATTCCTGATCTCTTTTGTTAATTCAGATATTATGTTTAATTTCCTGGCTGTGAGAGATCCACATGAAGATACATTCCAGCCAATTTGAAAAAGTCATTAATTCTCACTTATGCCTAAAGGTGTTAATATCCCATCAAGTGGAGTTCTCTTCTACTGCAATCACTAAAAACTCTGTTTGCTGTCAGCAGGTTGAATGCCTGACACTAAGTGGATAAATTAGAGAATTTCCAGACTTATCAATGCCCAAGTATGAATTCCCACTGTTTGATGCACAATCTGAATAATGAGCTGCCAAAAAATGATCAAAGGTAAGTAGAAGGGATGCTTTATTCTGTTGAAGGATGAGTCAATGGAAATTTCTTAGGTGGATTAAGTTTTATGAAAGATTTTGATGTACAAAATGAATTTGGATGATATAAATTTCATTTGTATTCCCATTTTCTTATTATGTCTCCTTGTAAAGCTTTGACTGTTTTCTACTTGGGTTGGAGTTATTTGTGTCAAGAGAGAGATTTAATTAGACTATGAAACAAAGTAATCTTTCTATGTTTTTCTTGATCAGAAAGAAAAGTATTTTTCCTACTACTATGTTTACTACCAATAACACACCCCATCATACTACTATTGTTATGTCTATAATAATTAATCTTGATTAATATACTACTTCATTCATTGGCACAGTTCAATATATCAGGAGCAATGTAGTAAATTAAATGGCATTAATGTAACATCCACCTGTACAATGTAGTGATATTCAGATGGTTTTAGTGATCTGGATAGAATCATGTAGCTAATGAGTGAAGCATCAAGAATCCAATTCCATGATTATTTTATTCCTAAAGCCAAAACTATTTTCATTAATCACAATCTCAATACTATAACCATTGTAATTTAGGTCCACAAAAAGGTAAATTTAACAGATATTTAAAGAATGTGTGCATTAAGAAAGCCAAATTGATTAACTGACATAGTTTCAATGGAATAAAAATCCAATCTACTTATTGTCTAAATATTGACAAACTTTTTCTAAAACATATATGGAAAAACACAAAAGCTAGGTATTTGACTTGTTATTGGAAAAGAATAAAGTTGGGGATTTACAATACCTCACATCAGCACTTACTATAAAGCTACATTGATCAGGAAAATATGGTATGGGCGAGTTCAAATTGAGCAATGAAAAGAATGGAGAACCCAGCATTGTTATATCTAGCTAGATATCCAAAAATTTTAATCTACCAAAAGTGGTGTCATTAATCTTATAATTTGATTTTACTTAGGAGAAATTTCCATGTAGAGACAATAAGATGAGATGTGCATTTAGAGTGGAGTTTTATGTTTTGTATATATAGAGAACTATACCAAGTAAAATAATGTAGAGCCATACTCAAATTGTATAAATTGTTGAAGTAAATAAGAACTTTTTTCTAAGGTAATTCAATAGTTTGTCTGTATAACAGGATAATTATTTTTCCTATCTCATATCATTAATTGGTCCCAAAAGATCCAATTATTAACCCTTGTGATTTCAGATTCTAAAATTTTTATGCCACTGTTGATGGTGCCTCATTAATTATTGGTTCTCTTCCTTCACATACAGATATGAAACTCATTGCAAATTGGCTACCATGGACAGTAGGAAGAGTGTAGGTGGTCACCTGGAGCCAGTTTAAGAAAGAAGCAGTGGGAGCTCTCTTGGGTCAGCACTCACATAATGACTTCTTGTTTTTATAAATCATTTTAAACCCAAGGGAAGGCAAAAAGAGATATTCAGAATTACTCTGTAATTCTATTCAATAATTTTATAAGATATTGATATTATTGATTAATTCATTAAGCAAAAATACAGTAGTATTGAAATAGTTTTATAGATAATTATTTTATATTTCCTATATAACATTACATTTCATTCTTTCAATTGAATCTCTACAAGAACCCATCTAAAAAGGGTACAGTACAGACATGGTGCATTTAAAATAACATCTTATGTTTGTTTGCTTAAATAAGTTTGTACAGAGAATTTATTAAAGTAAATATTAGTTCATTAATAAATGACTATATATTTTTAAATTTACATGCCATTAGTGCATGAAAATATAAAATATATAAAATATATGAATTTACAAATTATGTCAATATCATTTATAAATATCAGCAACAACAGAAAAGGACTCTAATTTTTTTGAAAAAATACTATTTGAAATAGTACTCAAATATGAAATAGTAAAGAACATCTTAAAACCAGCAAGCAAATATTATGGACTCTGAAACATTTTTAAAAAATAAAGACCTACTTAAGTAAAAGAAGGCTGTGAGATTGAGTATCAAACAGTCAATGATTTGTTCTCTAGTTTATATTTTGGTGCCATCCTAGTCATAATACTATAGTGTATGTATGTATGTATGCATGAAGGATGTAGAAAAACTGAATTTAAAATTTACATAAAAATATAAAATATGAAGGAAGATATAAATCTACAACTGGTACAGTGGACGAACCAACCCTAATTGAAAGCATTGTATATTTCAAAGCTACAGAAATTAATAATAATGTAAGATGACAATTGAACTAGCCTAAAGACACTAGAACCTGACCAATACATGTATGGATCTTTATATGAGAAAATGGAAGTCCATAGACGTGAATAAATGCAATATTTTCAATAATAATCTTAGTTAAATGCACTACTGAGAGATAAAAAGTAAAATCTCTTTATCAGAAAACACAACTAAAGTAATGAAAAATCAAGATACAGTGTGGTAAATTAATTGCAAGAGATATGGTTGAAGACGAGCTCATTTAGTCAACATAATAATAACTAGTGTAAAGCAAAGAGGAAAAAAGTAGAGAACATTGGTAAAGCAAATTAAACTACATCAGAAAATATAGAGTGGCTAAACAATATACAAAAAAATTTCAACCTTGTTAAAATTCAGGAAAATGCAAAAGAAAACACAAGATACTACTATTATCTTGTGTAGCTAATATCAGAATGGCATTTAACAAGTTTTGACATGAATAGTGATAGTCATGTCAGTTATAATCCTACCAGTTTGTGTATTTGTATATATGGATGCTGTGACCTGCACTGCCTTTAATTCAGAAACAGGCAAGGGGTGAAGGGAGATTAGAAAAGACAAACAGATACACAGTGAGAAAGAAAGCTGGACCAGATAGCACACTATCCTATGATGGAGGAACAATGACTCAGAGCTATCTCAGCACATATATTATATGGGTTTTATCATCAAAGTATTTTCTGTGAGAAAATTTCTTCAAAGCAAGCAGTCTTGAAGGATGAAGTACTGGTAATCAATTGTAATTATCTTTTTCTGCTCATAATTCTCTACCTCTGGCAACTGGTGTCCAAACTCAGGGTCAAGACTAATAGTCCTGTGCCCTGCACAAAACTTCTTTAGGTAGAGCATTAACATAGCAATCGGGCAATCTTGACATTCAGCTTTGCATAGGAAGTTCCCAGCACAGGTTCAGGCTCCTACTATGAGACAGTCAGAGATCCTGAGCCAAATCACCACTCCCTACATGAATATGCATGTATATATGAAATACATAGACAAATTTTTGAGAAAATAATGGCAATGAATTTGGTATTTTCTATTAAAAATTAGCATGATGTATAGAAATAATCTATGATGGCAATTATGTTCCTAAATGTGTATAATGGTAAACATAAATATATTCCTAAATATATTAATGGTACTTGACACTGACATGTACAAGGATGTTGACAGCAGTAACAAACCAGAAACCACAAAAATGTCTGTTCACATTTTGGTATGTGGAACATTTGAGAAAAAAATGCAGCAACAAAAATGAACAGATGACACCTATGTGCAATGACATAGTTAAATATCACAAATGACAAGTTGAAAAGGTATCCAGGAACATCTCGCTTAGGATTTCATTTATATGATGCTCAAAAGCAGCTCAATTAGGAAGCAAAATTGAGTAGTGATTAGAAGAAACACTGAAGTATCTTTGGATATACTAAAACATAATAATTTACCAGACTTAGTCATGGTTACATTGTTCACTTTAAATAGTTCATGGCATTGTTAGATTTTGTCCTATGTGCTTTCCTCCACAAAGTTTATATTTCACAATTAGACTGTTCAGATAATTAAAAGGATTGTTTATTTCTTCTGTTCATAAGTGTCTAGGATTTAGTTATATTATTGTGTCCCTCTTTTGTATTAGTAAAATTTCAATTTCCAGACATTCAAATTTTCTCATTTCAATTTATTCTATATATTTTTATCCTAAACACTCTATGATTTATGGAATTCTTTAGCATCACAATTTATTTTACAAATAGAAAGCATTCCAGCCTGGCATTCATTGCTCTCACACATGTCAAAATTGCATGTCTTTTAAATTGCCCTTCTTATGTCTTCTCAGAGCTTTTACATCACCATACATTATGTCCATTTAATATTCTTTAAGTATTATGCAACTCTATTTATATGACTGTTTTTATCCCAGTAGTCCTTGAGTTTTGTTCTCATTATATCACTATATAATAATGTTTACAAACATGCATTCAAAACACTTTTTCAAATCATTTTTTACAGAAGGTGTATTAACAAATTTACTACTTCAATTCTGTGTATTTTATGTTTTATGCATCATAGCTAACCATCCTGTCTTATGTCAATAATTGAAAAAATGAAGATTGAGAAAGGCAAGTAAATACCTATCTCCAAATAGACTCTGAGTGCTTTCTAAGAATATGAGCAATATATGAACAATGGGAATTTGGATTCATATGGCATAATGCATTTTTAATAGTAACTGTAAAATTATCAGTATATAAGAACTAATGTTCTCAAGAATTTAAAATGAACATATGTACTTATTTATTTTAATAAATTTAGTAATATATTCTGGATTCAGATTTTGTGTTTTGGCAGGTGAATTCTGTCTAATTGAAAGTTAATTATTATTATTTTTCTATTTTTTACAAAACAGCATGATGTTTTCCATGCATGTTTCCCTTAACATGAAATGCATCATGATATTTTCCTAAAAAATATTTTTAGTATTCGACACTGATTGTAGAGAAAAAAAGAACACCTCATATATGATAAATTACAGTTGTTGTTTGTGTACTTTGCCAACCCTGTATTAGTCATCTTAGCATGTTATTAAATCCTCAGCATATTCCATGCATATGTTTTGAAAGACACTAGGGTTGTAAGAATTTCATTTCATTTATATCAAGTTTAAGCAGTCTGAAATATACTCTCAGCAAGTATAATTAGATGGTAGTTTATAAAATTGCTTTAACATATAAATAGAACAAATTAAGTCAAATGAGCAAAGAATAAAGATATGAATCATTAATGAAAACCCATTTGTATGCTGAACAGCTGAGCAGCAATAATTGAGAGTTTTGATTTTTAAATGCATTTAAGCTATATACATAAAATATAGAAGTATTTCGTGATTCTTATTGAACTCTTTTCAATTCAAATGTCCTGGAAACAATTTTAAGCATCAAATAAGAAAGAAATCTTGCTCAAGGATGATATAATACTATATCATAATCTCACAGAATGACATGAGAACAAGTTTTAATGTCAGTGTATTTAGTTAGTGTTGATTGGCCATTTCTGATGATTTTATTCATTAAATGATCAAAAATAAGGTCAGGGAAAAGTTTTCTGGTGCAATATCTAAATAGCCTAATAAAATATGGAGAAATATTTACTCTAAATTTAGAAATATGAGGCCAATAAAATCACATACAAGTTTCAGACTGCTATGGTAATATCATGGTAACAAAAGAAGGATGCTGTTCTGATTAAATAAATATAATATGGAAATCAAATTAAACAGATTGAAGATAAAAGACTATGTGATCAAATAATTGAAATATTCCAGAGAGTACTTTAAAGAAAATTGGATCATGTCTGATATAAAAAATGTATAAATTTAAATTATAGGTTGATATAGTATCAACAGTGCACATACATGCTGTTTTTGTATATAGTTTGGCAATGTAAAAAAGAATAGACCTCTGAAATAATGAAAATTACTATAAAATTTACAAATTGCTTTTCTATTGTTAATGTCACTACAATAAAGTGAGGATATTTAGTTTCCCTCCTAATATCAAATTAAGAAAGGAACAGAACATCAGATACTTTAAAAATTGTATATTTTAAATTAAAATTCATGTTAACAAATTGCCATTAGTCTAAACAAAGAAAAATTCTTCATAATTTTTGCTCAAGGCTACACTGAAATTATTCATTTGTAACACACAGTAATGGGACATGAATGGCTAAAATCTATAACTCAGAGCCCAGATATATTTTAAATCTAAATTCTAAGGCCAGCTTGACTTCTATTATTTAAAAAAGGAAAAGATTTTGGTTATGGAGATACTTATTTTCCTCACTATATAAAAATGCTAGAAATGGATAAATGTAAAAGGCCATTTTGTTCACAAGGGATCTAGTATTCAATTGGGAAGAATGCAAATTCAGTCTAAGTGATGTGTAATATTTGCAATGCAATGATAGGGTAACTCATTAGGGTTATTATAGTAAAATAACTCATACTGAAAGTCTGCAAAATGCTTTTTAAATTGGCTAAGCTTGGGCAATATGGCAATTGTAATTTTCACAGATAATACCAAGAATCTATAGTTAAAGTGAATGGTCACCTTTCTCATTCCATTGGTCTAGTTGACTAGTGGTTCTGCCTTCTCTTATTTAATTGCTTTATAATTACATAAGTCTTCAGCTGTGGTCTTCAAAGAGTGTTGTAATATTTAATAGAGACCCAAAGTCCAGAAACATATGTAAATACTCTCAAATAGTCTCTGAAGTTAATGTTACTTAGATTAAGGTGGTGGAAAGAATCTCAGTTAAAAAAAAATACTGCAAAGAGTATCAAAAATTTTCTCTCAAGAAATCCTCAGTCATGTTTAGTAGATGGAAAGGGCTATCACTGGCAGATTTAGATTTTACTATTATGTGCAATTCCTGGCAAATAAATTCTCACATCTGTGTTTTGAAGTGTGAGTTTTGAAGTTTAAATGAATTCAGATAAATTTATTATTTAAGCACTTTGTTAATTGTTAACTTGTCAGTTAAAATGAAACACATACTAAGAAACAAGTAGAAACAGATAATGTAAAGTTAATTTTCCCATATTCTTATGACAATATAGAAATGGAAATGTAAGATAAATCATATAATGCACCTATGCATCAAAAGCTATACTGATTTATGATCTTAAACCAATGATGTAATTACTAAGTTTAATTATAAAGAATGAAAGTACAAAGAGGAAAGAAACTAAACATTTTTTGAAAACTGGGAAATCTGTATATTAAGTCTTAAAGATCTAATTGAGAAAGGAGCAAAAGTTTTATTTAAATGAACAGTAGATTAAATAGCCTAGGTGGACATTAGAATGACATTTTGCATTAGTTTTTATTGCTGCTATAACACATTACTTGATTTTTTTTTTTTTTTTTTGGTACTGAGGATTGAACTCAGGGGTACTCGATCACTGAGCCACATCCCCAGCCCTATTTTGCATTTTATGTAGAGACAGAGTCTCACTGAGTTGCTTTGCGCCTCACCATTGCTGAAGCTGGCTTAGAACTCAAGATTGTCCTGTGTCAGCCTCCGCAAGTGCAGGGATTATAGGCTTGCACCACTGCGCCTGGCTACATTACTTGATATTTAGCAGCAAATACAACATAAATGTATTAACTCATCATTGTAAGTCAGAAGTCTTGCCATGACTGACATGAATTCCTTGTTCAGATATCATAAGACTGGAGTCAAGATGCTGTCTAAGCTTTATATACATACATATATATATATATATATATATATATATATATATATATATATATATAAACTTGAACTCCTTTTTTCAGGCATTCTCACTTTGTTGGTAGAATTCAGATCCTTGTGATTGTATCACTGAAGACCATTGTTTCCTTGCTAGTTATTAGCTAATGCCCTGATTTCCTGAGGACTCCTATAGTGACTTCACAAATATGCCCTCTAAATCTGCAAATCCTACAGGAAGAGCACAACACATTTAAAAACATACTTGATGGTGTTAGGTCCACCTGGATAATCTCTCCATTTTTTAAATTCCAGGATCAACTGGTAAAAATTGAACCCCAGGACTCATATTAAATCATATTTACCATTCTTCTGCACTTAACAGGAGAGGGTTATTTTAAGTATGTATGAAAGTGGGTAGGGGTCTTTGATGCTCTCTTAAACTTCTTCCTACAACTGTAAAGTGAGAATTTGATCTAATTGTGAAGAACATTGTGGGTTATAAGATTGCACTGTTTTGTAATGAATAAAAGACCAAAAAATTTCAAAATGTTATATGATTTTATAAGTAAGTTATATATACTTGGTATAAAATAAACTGAGTAACAAAACAAAAAATAACAAAGCAAAACTCATCTGAATCAAGGTCAAAGTTATTGGGAAGGGATTCTCCATAATAACTATAATCAACTGTTAAATTATATATATGTGTGTATACATGTATATGTATACACACATATATGCATAAAACCACAATATGTGTGTACATTGTGTGCATACATAGCCACTATTGCATATTTTTGGACAATAAATAGAATAGGGCAGCATTCCTTGAAAGCAGGATAATAAAGAAAGAGAGCTCCATGTTTGTTGTTTATTTTAGTCTGTAGGTAAGATACATGGTGGAAGAAAGTATTTCCAAAAATTCATAAGATAAAAGACTTCTATCCAAAACATAGAAGAAATTTAAAAATTAGTAATAAAAATAATCACTCTAAAAAGTGAGATGAACATCTGAATAGACATCATCTTACCATTGAAGATGGCAAATAAGCATAAGCATAGACTCTCAGCCTCATATGCAATTAAAACAACAATGAGATACCACTCCATATCCATCAGAATGGTTAAAATTACAATGACAATACCAACTACTGGAGAGGACACAAAGAACATGAATTCTCATTAATTATCACAGTAAATTCAGAATACTAGAGTCACTTTGGAAAAGAGTTTGACAGCTTCTTGCAAAACCTTTCATACTCTTACTATGCTATCTAGCAATCATGTTGCTAGGTATTCATCCAAATAAGTAAAATACATGTACACATAATAAATACTCATGGATGTTTATAGCAGATTGATTTATAATTTCCAAATACTAAAGAAATTTAGATATCTTTCAGTAGGTAAATTGATAAACTATGTATATCCATAAAATGAGAAATATTTAAAAATAAATTTTTTAAATGATATTTAAGAACTCTTACACAAAAACTTACCATGTAATATGTATAAATATAAATAATACAGAATTGAATATGTTGAAAAGCATGCATTTTTGTCTCAATATTCTTAGATTTTAACCTGTTATTATTTAAATATGAGGTGTCCCCCAACAGTCCATGTGAGAGACAATGCAGAAAATTCAGAGGTGAAATGATTGGGTCCTGAGAGCCTTAACCTAATCAATGCATTAATCTACCTGAATGGATTAACTGTGTGGTAACTCTAGGCAGGTAGAGTAGCTGCAGGAAGTGGTTCTCTTGGGGCACGTCTTTGGGATACATTTCATACCTGGTGAGCCAGAGCTCTTTCTGCTGCCTGACTGTCATGTCCTGAGACACCTTTTTTCCCCAGACACACCCCTCTGCCATGGTGTTTTGCCTTACTTTGGGCCCAGCGCAATGGAATTGTCCATCTATGGACTGAAACCTATGAAACCATGAGGCCCAAATAAATTTTTCCTCTAAATTTTTTGTTCTCAGTTTTGGTCACAGTGGCAATAAAGCTGACTAAAACATTACAAATTGATCTAAAATGTCTGCATTTTAAAAACTGACAGAGTGAATTTTATATACGTAAATAGTAGTAACTTAACATAGGAAGAATTATATTTAAGAAGAAGGACATTTGCTTACACGATCTGAGTTTAAGAGTTTAAATAACAATAATCATCAGATTGCAATAATTATTGCATTGGCACATTTTATGTTATGCTAAAATATTTGAAATGGTAACTTATAAATAACAAAAATGTATTATCTCTCATTACAAATATTGGGAAATACAAAAACAAATCATTGAGGGATTCAGCAGAAATAATCCACAAGTATCATCTACAGGTTCTAATATGGTAGGTAGAGGCATTTCTTAATAATTACCTGAAAGTAGAAAATCAAAATTAATGTATAACTGTCAGATGTATGTGTAAATGGTAACTTAAATTTTTACTAGCAGATAAAATGGTAGAAATTCCTATTTTTAGGTAAAATAATTTAGAATTCTTCTGCTTGATATATTTCATATTTAAATATTTTATATTTAAAATTCACTATTATCAATTATGAATAAAATATGCCATATTGTTTTATTTTACTGAAAGAACACCAAACTCATTTATATATTTAATTTATTTATCTATGAGAAGATTCACTTATTAGTAGTAATTTTAAAGAAAATGTTGGAAGGAAAAGAAAGCTTTAACAGTACTGTTGCCAGAATCTAATAACAAGGGAATGCAAATTATAAACCATGAAAAGATACAGCCTCATTTCCACTAGGACAGCCATAAAGTTTTTTTAAAAAAGGAAATAACAAGGGTTGTTAAGGATGTAGAGAAATTGTGTCCCTTGTGCATCGTTGGTGGGAATGCAAAACAGTCTCTATTAAAAAAATAGCGGTATGGTAACTCCTATCAGCATCATGCTTCTTGATATAAGCTGTAACATTTTGAAAGCTGGGACTCAAAAAATACTTGTACATGCATAGTCATAGGAGCACTATTTACAATAGACAAAAGCAACCCAAGTGTCTGACCATTGATGAATGAATACACAAAATATAATACATATATCCAATGGAATAATTATTCAGCCTTTAAAAGGAGATTCTAACATATACTGCATATCAACATGGATGAGTCTTAAGGACTTTAAGTGAGATAAACCAATCACAAAGTGCACATACTATATGAATCCATTTACATGAATTACTAAGAGTCATGAAATTCATAAAGACAGGGAGTAAAATGGTAATTATCAGAGGCTAGGAAAAGGGAGATGGCACTAATTGTTTAATTGATATATTGGTTCAGTTTTCCAAATGAGTTTTGTGGCTGGGTGGTGGTAATGATGGAACAACATATTGAAGGTACTTAATGCCACACTTGAATTTGGTTAAGGTGATTGTCTCATCCTCAGTACAGTTGTGCCAGGCCAGTAAGGTAGGGGTTGAGGGAAGGCCAAAGAAAGTGCCTAAAGACAGAGTGGAAAATGTGTTTTGTTGAAGAAAGTTTACTAGATGTCGGACACTGCTCCAAGAAGAGTTCTGAAGCAACAGACAGCAATAGGCTGACCTCTGTCCTTCAACCTGGTTTGCCAGGTGCTAGAAAATAGCTTTCTACAGATAGCACTAACTTGCCCTCGTTCTCTGTGTGCATAAGAGAAAGCCAATGTCCTTTAAGATAATAGGTGTCTGAACTTTCAACCCAGACTTACTCTTATTGTTCACCTAACTTGGCTGTTCCCAAAAGAGAACAGAAAGGCAGCACACAGAGACATGGTGTTTTACAGTTATCCACTGTTTTATGGGTGATTAAATGGCACATATTTATGTGTATTTTACAATAATTAAAATAATGTTAATAAAAATTATTTCATAATAGAAACATTGTAAATTTAAATGTTTGCTACAATTCACTAGTGAAATTATAATAATTTGTAATTTTGAAATGTGAATTTGCCCATTAGTAAAATGATATAATTCACTTCAGCTTAATATATAACAGCTTATAAGAAATTTAAATATTATCCTTGATTTTCTAAATTTCAATGCCACATGCCACTTCCCCACAGCCACATTCATATATAAATGCCATCACTCTTGGCACCTCAGAAGAAATTTATTTGGAGATAAGGTCTTACAGAAATAATCCAGTTAAAATGAAGTCATTAGCATGGACACTAATGTAATGATATGCATCTTTATGAAAAAGAGAAATTGGACACAATCAGAGAAGGAAAATAATGTGAAGAGATAGAAGAATACAGCTATCCACAAGTCTTCCCTTGGAGATATAAGAGGAAACCAAACTTGTAAACATTTCAATTTTGAGGTTCTGATTATAAAACTGTGAGACAATAAAATCTGTGTTGCATAATCCATCTAGATTGTGATACAGCAGCTCCAGTAAATTAATACACCATTTGATAGGAAGTATCAATAGTGTGAAGTCATTATTTCATGTGTAACTAAATCTTAAAGCATTATGCTGTAAAATATATTGGTTATGTTAAATATATAAATCTATCACATAATTATAAACTGAATTAGATTGAAGTAAACATTTAAATGTGTTTGGATTAAGTAATATTCATGTATTACACACATATGTATTAGTTCTCTATTCTGCCATATTGAGAAAGCAAATTAAATACATTTAAAAGTCAAATTATATTCTACCACATATAAAAAGAAAAATACCTGCTTGCTAAAGGCATCAACATGATTGTACTTTGATGTCATGAATCACTAAGATATAAAAGATTAGTAAAAACTGCAAAACTTTAGGAGAGATTTTTGAAAAGTTTTCACTTTAACTTATAACTAGCAACTCTGTAAATTTTGGCTGCACATATGCAATATTTGAACTAAACAAGAGAAAAAAATATTTTGTAGTGGCCAGATGTTTTAGCCTATGAAAACTGGAATGAAAGGTTAATGGAGGAACTTTTAAAAATAACATTATAGTAAGGATACAATATTCTCAAAAACAGCACCTTCATATATGTTGCAAGAATTTGGGGTATTTTTCTTTAGCATAGCAAAACAATTTTAAGCCACAATGTGAGGCTTAATAATTAATTTAAAGTTGATTATTCAGAGATAATAATCCTATAAATTTTCACTTGAACTTTGCACTTTTTCCTTTATTGCATCTGAAAAGTTCAGTTATCTGATGTAGTTTCTTCTGGTACTAACTGCTGGGGTGGAAATGCTCCCTTAAATGAATTTTTCAGGCTATTAGTTTGGATGTGCCCCATTTATTTGTGCTCTGCTCCTTTCTTGTACATATGTTAGAGAATACATAAATATATTCTATTACTTTCTATCATTCTCCTATCATTCAGTCTGTGATTTTGTAACCAGGGAATTTCATTATAAGATCAAAGATGCTTATATCTAAAACATATTTAGAAGCATAAAGTATATATCTGAAGGTTCAAAATGCTTTAGCTTAATATAATTCAAGGCATCTAAATGTCTAATACACTAAATGATAGAATTCATGCTATGCTAAAAGACAATTATTATCACAGCAGTATGTTTAAAGTAACTGCATAACAAATCAGTTAAAGATTTTCTCACTGGCATTCTATCTTGAAACCTGACAGATATTCTGTAAGCTTATTCATCTTTATTACATAGGGGAATATTTGATAAAAGAAACAAAAACTTCCTATGTTCATGCACATATGTATCTGTATGATAATGACATTAGATTTAGAAATAAAGCAACTTCATCTTAAATAATTCTTGTCTAAAAAGGAAAGATCTGGACATTCTATCTTGAAACCTGACAGATATTCTGTAAGCTTATTCATCTTTATTACATATGGGAATATTTGATAAAAGAAACAAAAACTTCCTATGTTCATGCACATATGTATCTGTATGATAATGACATTAGATTTAGAAATAAAGCAACTGCATCTTACATAATTCTTGTCTAAAAAGGAAAGATCTGGACTTTATCATATTTGCAATCGATAGCTATTGCTGGTCATGGTTCCAGAAGAACACTAGCAGAAGGCACGAGACACCTAAACCAGGGACAAGCCATCTTATCACTCAGCAATAGTAGTTGCAGAGTATTGGTATTTTCATATGGCAGTTCTCTGAGCCCCAGTTCCCACAGCTAATGAGAAGAGAGCCAGATAACACCTGAAAATGCAAGAAGTTTCATTAAAGGACAAGAAACTTGAGCTTAGCAAATTTAAATTTCATACTGACCAGTTGGCATGTCTATCCTTTGCTCACACAAAAAGCAATCTCTGTTCCTTCTAAGGCTCTTTGCTCTGCAGACACATCTTAAAAGAAAATCAGAAACAAAGTTGTCAGTAAATGTGTGGTTATAAGATGTACAGAAATATAGGACCTGTGAAAAATTTTCTCCCAACTGTATTTTAATTTGGTCTTACATAGAAACACTTGAATGTACATGAAGGTCACAAGCTTCTAACAGGTGGCTTGCTTATTGCCTACTTTAACATAAAGAGACCCTCAAGACTATTTTAACTTCTGTAACTTAGAGTGAAGAAGAGAACATCTAAGAAAAGCTATGTCACTGTGACTTTCAGAAGGATTTTTAGAAATTACATAATAAGAAGGATCCTATTAGGAAATGTTTGTAAATGTAGTTGTTCTATGGCAATTTTTCTTTAACCTTCAAAATTATACCATCATCCTTATCATCCAATTTTCAAATATCCATTCTATCACATTTTAGCCAGCTTAACAAATTTGAGATGAAAATCATTTTCTGTAAGATTCTATTGAGCAGCCTAGCTAGCTCAGTTTAGCTTATAATGAGAAAGGATGGGGAAGTAAAAACAAAATAAGAAAAACCTCAAGAAGTAACACATCATTAGGCAAAGCTGACAGCAGTTATTACAGAGTACATTTTTGAGATATCTTAAAAGTATTACTCTCTGGAAACTCATCTATGATTTGGTGGCTAACCAACAATTTATGGTTTGCCCATCTATATTACTTTTAAACATAGTCTAGAGTTATGAATCTTACAAATACCTCAGATACCCAAAATAACTCCCAAACATTCTTATGTCAAAGACCACACTAAAATCATAGCATGCATATGGCTCATGAGAAGATGAAGAAGACAAGTAGTTTGTGTGTGTGAGGCTATTCCATAGGGACCACAAGAAGTAAAGAGGATCAATAACTTGAGGTACATGCATGTGGTAAACATGATAAAGAAATGCCAATATGAAATGTGTGATTAGAATATTATTTACATGTAATTAGTAATGTATCTTATAGCCGTCATGTGCATACAAGAACAAATATTTGAACACATTAATAGATACTATTTAAAATAACAATTATAATTATCCTCTTATTAATTCATGATATGCACTTAGAGAGGGAAGACTATGGGACTATTAGGTCCCTTGTCTATAAGATAAGGCTAAACTTACTACATGGAATGTTCAGTATTATGGGACAAATTTTAATCCATGTAATTCATCAGTGAAAAATAGTGGTAGCAAGCACCCCTATGTTATTTCATTATTCCATTAGGAAAATTACTCCTACTCAGAAAGAATTAAATACATTATTTAATGTCTACATGATAAAATAGGGTGTAAGACATGAAAAAATAATGAATTAGCACAGTAAGATTTAATTTGGAGGTATATCCTTCCACAAGGTTTTGCTGAGTGTATAAAAAAAATTTGAAAAAAAAATTAACCAAAAAATATATGCAAAATGTCAAATAAAAAGTCAAACAAACTCACAGGATATGTGCATGTAATAACACATAGTTCAGATTTAAACACACACATTTGTTTTAATATCATTAACAGTCTTGTTAAGGAGGTTTCTTTTATTAGAGAGTTTGACAGCAAATATACAATGATTTGCAACACATACACACACACACACATATTCTCACGTATCTCAACTTGGGAAGAAGTACTTGTGCTATACATATTTTCATCTTAAATTCTATATGGTTTTCATGCTCACTTAATTTTTAGTTTTCCTATATTTAATGGAAAATAAATTATTCAACAAAAATATGCAGGAACATTCAAAAAATTAATTGGCTTATGTTTCACCTTACAGTGAATTTAAATTTGGAGCCATTCAGAACATTAGACTAACCTATAATATACCCAAATGTAAGTGACTAGAATTTTAACTACATATTATAGAAATACTACATCAATTATTTTTGATAGTAAAGGCTAGATATCAAATTATTTTAGTTGTGTAGTAGACCCAGGTTATTTTAACCTCTGACAAAGAGAAAATAAAGCAAATAAACATACTTATGACATTGAAGCAAAATGTCGAATAAAAGGTAAAACAAATTCACAGGACATGTACATGTAACAACACATAGTTCAGATTTAAACACACACACAAAGAAATAATGCTGTGCATTACACATCAATGCGTACATCCCAGAAGTTAGGAAAAAATTCTGTTCCCATGTGGACCCTTGTCAGTGCTCCAAATGACATGAGTATCTGAGCAGGTGTGCTTCTTTAGGTTCTGTTTGTGGGAGAGAATTGAAGAGTCCTGTAGCTTCCATCACTTGGCTGACACTGATTGCCTGCAGGTTAGCTGTTTTCACAGATGAGATCTTTCACCTTATCTAGATACAGTCAACTGAGGTCTCTGCGCCAGCTGGGCCAGATACAGGAAGATATTTCTGTTTTACCCTGACTCCGACTTTAACCAAACCTGAGCCTCAGGTGTTTTGCCTTTGATCTCCACATCTCTAGGTAATGCTAATAATTAATTTGCCTGACTTACTGTTGCTCCTTTAATAGAGATCATGCTTTAAAATATTTAAAATTGTCTAGAAATGCTGAAGTCAGTGGCAAATATCTGGCTGTCTCTAATTAACGCTCAAAGAAATCACTTTAAGAATACTTTTAAAGACCCGCAAATTGTCTTTTATTTAGGGACAAAAGATGAGCTTCACACACTGAACAAATATAAAACAAGATCAAATAATATTATAACCAGTCTATTTTATTAACTTCTAAACATTTGATTAAATTCAAAATCATTTCAGTTTTACAACCCATATCATTTCAGGAAAGCAAGGAAAGCGAAGGGTTATTTACACTCTCCTACACTCCAGCTCTTGGACATTTCCTGAGGTTGCTGTTTATCACCTGTTTAACAGCTCAGCGGTAAAGATCTTACCACCTTACCATGGAGGTCACCTTCTGGAGCTGTCTGTTTTAAGATGGCAGTTCTAATTATTATAAAGTTTTATGGCATTACACTCATATCTGTCTTTATTCTTTAGAGCCACATGTAAAATGTCTAAACTCTGTCATGGCAGACTTCCAGATATCTGTAAACAGTTATATTTGCCTCCCAAAAGAGCACCAATTCCTTTAGAACTTTTCTGTGACCAGGCTTTCGTTATTCTCTCTACCTTCACTGATACTATTTGGAAAAATTCCATCTTAACAATGTTCTTGTTAAACGATGACTTTCAGAACTGTATACAACTCTTCAGCTGAAGTCAGAGAACCCCGGTAGAAGAAAAGATAAGTTAGAATTCTGTAAAAAAATATTTACCATTATCACTAATCTATTTTACTCTCTCTATATATAAATAGAGCAAAATGTTTGTACTGCTTGTTTGTTGTCTCCATTTTTCTGTTCAAAACACAGAAAACTATTTCAACAGCTATTAGGATTTTTAAAAATGTTTATATTTTGGCAGCCACATCACAGTGTTAATCCTACTAAATATACTTGTTATGAACTATTTTCAAGCCTATTATTTTCACCCAGACAATTTAAACCTTTTATTATATATTTTACTAAATTTTAAATATTTGAAAAAATTATCAAGTTGTTATATTTAATGTATTAGTTATACTTTATAGATTTGTGTTGGTTGTTAAATTAAAAAGTATTTTCCCAACCCATATCATTTCACGGTTTAAATTTTTTGAAAAGAGAGATTAAGGAAATTGAATCACTAAATTGGTCTCTATGTTTCATGGTATTCCCAGAGTCTAACAATATTTAGTAATTTTTAAATAATATTTACTGAGTGTTGAATTTTCTGTGAGGGCATTCCTATCCATTCAACATTAGGTTTTCCGTAAGAGTGTTTAGCTTCCTATAAATTTACCTAATTGAATTATAAGTCTAAATTTTCAAAATATCTGAAATAAAATCTCATATTAACTACCTAACAATGACAAGGCATTTTTCATTCATTAAAAATAGAATTTTTAATGAATTTCAGTTTTGAAACTTCCCTTTTAACCTCTATTTCTATCCATCCCATTCTTTCATGCCAGATAAATTTTACTAGAGCTCATTCTAATTAAGATATTTACCAACCAAGAATCTTTTTCTGGTTTAAGAGTAAGAGCCTCACTAATTGCTCCTCACACACCATTTTTTAATTCTTTTAACTTATTACTTCCTTCAAAACCATAGAAATCTTCTGAAATTTATATTTTGTTTAATCTTTCTTCTCTTTTTGCAACTTAATGCAATGTACTTAAATCATAGATGTCATAGATGCTTTCACATTATTTTTCTTATTCTTTCTTGCTTTACATGATAACAATAGTAATAAAAGTTGATGATTTGCATTCCTGGAGCTTAGTGGTAAACATTGCATAAAAAGGAAAAGTTATGCTAATAAAGTTATGTAACATCTCTTTAATATTTCAACTCCAGGAAGTGGTTTAGTCAGGAGGTAAGTAGATCTCTCTCCTTTCAGTTCCACTGTTCTAAATTGCTTACAGATTCCTTTAACCTTTTACAGTAGTTGCTTGCAGTAGGTGAAAATCCTGCATCGTTAATCCTTATATGATGACATATTTTCACCACCAGTTAGGAAGAGGAACTGTTAGTTCATGAAAAGACCCTTCCCGTGTCTTTCTTTTTGTTTTTGTTTTCTCCTACTTCATAGTTAAACCCTGGGTGGAACAAAACAAAAACAAATAAAGAAACAACAACAACAACAAAAAAAAACAACAGTTGCTTTTCAATGTTGTTATTGTGAGGTGCCAAAATTAGGCAACAATTGATCCACTTCTCCATTTAATTTTATTCCCCTTAAATTGGTTTTATTTTCTGAATTGATCTGGAAAAAGTTAACTTATATACAGGGTAGTTTGAAATACATATTAATAAGTTTAGTATCAAGCTGGTATTATCTGCTTGACTCTGTAATTTTAATTTTGTATTGATCATAGTTTTGAAAAATTTTAATTTTGGAAATTATAAACTTTATTAATTAATAATTTAGCAATAATTCTGAAAAGTGGGGTTATTTTTTGCTAACCAGAAACCATTTTTGTGGGCAATTTAGGGGTGTATTTTGTTTTGCCTCAGAATTTTCTCAACTGTAATAGCTATCTTTTGATTATTTCTTTTTCTCAGTACTGCCTAGTCATCTTTCAATTAAAATGAAGGAACACAGAAATGTTAAAATTATGTACTTAGCACTTTATTGTAACTATGTACATGATAATTTGGGAAAAATTTTTCATCTGTATTCTGTATGGCATTTATATTTTAATCATAATTGACAAGTCTAGTTTTTTAGATAATCCTTTACTATGTTTATATTTCTTATATCTTATTAATAATGAATAAAATTAATTATGCAGTTTTCCACTTGTGGTATGCAAATAAAATTATTATGATGCATTGTATAAATGAAGATGAATATTAATTTTCATAATCTTAATCTTAGTTATCATTAAATTACTTTGAATTATTTTAGTTGAGTAGAATGAAAAGATTTCCTGACCAAATATTGTGCATTTTTAAATTCCATAGTTGTAGATTAACTGGAAAGATTAACATGGATCAAGAAAATGTGAAATTGTGACATTGATACCATTTTAAATCATATATCATTTGAAACTCTTAATCATGATTATATAAACAAAATTTTGAGACATATAGTAATTTGAAGCATATTTAGGCTCATTTGTTTTCATTACTTTGTTTCTAACTAATTTAAAAAATTCATTCACAAAATGTTGACTATAGTAATAAATAGAATTTTAATCATTTTAAATTATTGACAATTTGACTTCAAAACTTTTCCCAAACTTCCCCAAAACTTTAGAAACAACTATAAACCATTAAGAGAATAAGAATACAGATCAGCATCCACTTATCAGAGAAAATATTTGGCCATTGGTTTTTTGGATTGGCTTACTTCACTTAGCATGATAATCTCCAACTCCATCCATCAATCAAAATGCATTCTTTTGTCATGTAGACCTAATTAAAGTAAATAAATTTAAAAAAATAAAAGAATAAAGATAATAAAAATAATTGATACCAAATTAAATTTTAGTTTCTTTGTTGAGATATGATGACTGTATATGAATTATCTGTTTCAATAATTATAATGAAATGATGCCATATTTCAGAAATACAAGATTATATATTGATCCATGTTAATCTTTCCAGTTAATCTACAATCTACCCTTACCACTGCAGTTTCATGCTCTGTGTGAGCATATATATTGTGAAGTCAGCTTTCTGGTAATGTGAAAATACCTGAGATATTAAAACTTTTATTTTGGCTCAGAGTTTTGAAAGTTTCAGTTCATGATGAAGAAAAAAGGTTTTTTTTTCTCTCAATTAAACTATTCAGAGAATCAGTATTTTACATAGATAAAATGTCTTTTTACATGATATGAAAAACTTTGATATAAGAATATAATGCTGAAGTTAAACAATGCTACAATGAACACAAACAGTATTTGATTAATATTCGAAATCTTGAAGGTAAACTTTTCTCATTCTCTTCTGAACTTCTGTTCTTAGGTGTCTATCAGATTTTGGAAATATTTTGGATTAAAATTATTTCCAGTATGGTGGTGCACACTTGTGATCCCAGTGGCTTGGGAGGCTGAGGAAAGAGGATTGTAAGTTCAAAGCCAGCCTCCCCAATTTAGCAAGGCACTAAGCAACTCAATGAGACCTTGTCTCTAAATAAAATACAAAATAAGGCTGGGGATGTGGCTCAGTGGTTGAGTGCCCCTGAGTCCAATCCCTGGTACCCTTCCCCTCAAAAAAATTATTTCCCAATAGTAAACCAATAAAGAAAGGAAAAAAAAAGAAAAACCAAATATTACACAGTTATGTAAGTCTAATATACTACCTAAAATATGTGGTTGAGGAATTTTTGACAAATTAGAGTCAGTATTCTTACTCTACAATGACTTTCTACTAATTAAATAACAAAAATTAAAACAAATACACTATTATATACATCCACTAATGTTCTATTATTAATTCCACTAATTCCACTAAAGGAATTCTATACTAGATAAAGAACTTAAATACTAATATTCTAATATTTTAACAGTTATATATCAACAAAAATTTTAGTTTAACAAGTGCTTCACAGTTTCCACCAGCCTATCACATCTTTAGGTCTTTTCTGACGTGCTTTTCATATTACCTCATCTTCTGAAACAATGCATGGGACTGCCTTTTCTTCACAGGATAGACATTTCATTACTTATTTGTGTTTATTATTTTACAATTCAATGAGATTGGCACAGATGGCTGGGATAGTCATCAGAAGTGAATTCATTTTTAAACTTTAATATACTCAGGATTCTTCAATTTCCTGAACATTTCCAACTTACTTTGAAACACATAACTTTCAGCATACAGCATATCTCTCCTTTTTTGCTTTCTTCAGAATCCTGAAGATCTGCAATCCACTTGTAGTATAAAAACAGAAACCTATGGCATCTTATAGTGATTGTGACCATCAATCCACAATCAATGTTGTTCTCTTTCTGTCTCTCTTAATAGTTATGCTAAAGTCCAGCAGGAAAGCATGCCAGAGCCAATGAAATTGGTGCAATTTCTTTTCATTTTTCAACCAAAGAAAAACGTGCAAACTTATGCAGGTCTGCATGGTCAAGCTTACAGCGGTTGCGATTTCAGTTCTCTAACTCTATTTCTTCAAGTTTTTCTCTTTAAGTACAGGCTGCAAAAAATCCCTTTAGTCTTGCCTGATTTCTTCACAGGCCTTCCTAATTTTTTGGAAGGTACTTTGGCTTAATAAAATAAGGATGATGGCAAAATTATACAACCTATGTAAAATATCCAAGCACGAAATGTATTACTAATGCAGCACTACTGCAGTGTAATTGAATTTTTTTTTCCTTTCAGCTAAAAGGTACATTGAGAACTGCATGCATCTGCTGTCATCTGCATATATATTAATTTTTATAAATCAAAAATTAAATTTTGGATAATTTTTGGAAGGAATTTCATTCAATATTTGGATCATGAGAGATAAGTTATCAATGGTACCTGTGTAAGAATCTCTCAACTTCAAGATGCACTAAATTGTCTTTGTTTATTGCCTGGGTTTCATCAATTCTAATCTCTTTTCCACAAATGATAGTTTTATATATGTTGCATTTTCATTCATCTTTTATTTTATTCATTTCTGATTGTGGGTTAAATTCCAATACTAATAGTGCTATTGAATATAATTAATACATACTTGATTTTTCTTTTCACAAATTTAAATAGTTCATTTTTTGTCTTTTTAAACATTTTGTATTCTGTATCTTCCTTTTATGTTTGTTTTTGTTGCTAAATTAATCTATTTCCTTATTCACCTTAATTCTTCAATTTATTAACTCATCCTCTATTTATTTTTCCAAATACTCGAAATAAACTTGTAGAAATCACTTAGATTTAGTTCCAAGTGTTTTAATTTAATATTTCTATTCAATTATAAACATGTACATATTCAATTATATATACTTTTCTCTACTCCCAGGTTCCATATGCTTATTATAATTATATATTTTGTGAATAACAGCATTTAAAATGACTAGTTATTCTGCTACATTGTAAATAATGATTAGGTAACTTTTTACTCCAATTTCTATGATTTTGCCAATCAAAATTTGCCAATTAAAGGGCAAAAAATAATGCATTGAATTTTATTCATTAAGATTCGAAACTTACATCAAGGTCCAACTCTCTTATTGCTTGATTGAGAAGTAAAATAAACCATATTTTATTCTGAATATTCTAAAAGTTTGAATAATTTTTACTTCTGATATTTCATAATTTTGAGTTCATGATCATTTGTTCATGTACTTTAAACACTAGAAAAAGTGTTGTTTTGTTTTGTTTATTTAATGCAAAAATATCTTACTGTGAAAGTATATTTAAGTATTCCTGTTACTTACAGTTCTTTTTAATTTTGAAAAATATTTCACTTGGCTTGTATGTATTTCTGTCCTTGCTTATAGCAACAATTTTTTTTCTGTTCACAGAAAATGGATTGTTAAATTATAGACCTTTAAGATCTAAAACCATCGATATTCATAGGAAAATAATAAATTTTCAGGAAGTTTTATTATGAAAACTCTAAATTGGTGACAGGTATATATTTGGTAGTTTTTACTTTATAACAAATTACTCAAATTAGTTTAAAACTAAAAACATTTACTATTTTTCATATTTCTCTAAGCTGAATGGAAAGTTATTCTGTTCTGTTCAGGCTCATGCAGGGCTCTAATATGGGGGTGGTTGATAGGATGGCTAGCCCTGGAGAACTTATTCTTATTTCAGCAATTTGCTCAATATCAAGGTGATAGTCTTGTTTCTTTATTAGTCAGGTTAGTTTGTACTAATTTACATGACGTGATTTTAGCTTTTAAAAAAGTAACAAGTTGAGAAATCTCTCGTGTGAATGTACTTTCCAAGTATTAGCTGGCCATATTGGCAAAGAAGTCTCCTGTCCAAGCCTACATTCGAGTAGTTGGGAAATTAATAATGCATTCATTCATTTTACCACCTAGAGAGAAGTGACAGCATGTCAAAAAGTCAGATGATCATATGTCCTAGGGATTTAGATATGAAAGGTACAGAATACATGGATCAAAGAACAGAGAACAATGGGTATCCAGACATCTCAGCAGGTGCTGCCTGCAGGCATGTCTATCTTTGGCAGAACAATGCACAGATAAGTCAATGTCAACATATCCTAGGGACAATAACGAAATGTGGCCAGAGATACTTCTCTGCAGTGATGTGGCTCTGGAAAGATGGCTTTTTAGTTTGATAAAAAAAAATATGGTGAAATTTATGCAAAATGTTATAGATTATCTTTAGTAGTTATATATACACACATATACATGTACACACACATACAGACACACAAGATGCAACTGGCTCCGACTGTAGATAATAGTCAAAAAGTGAGCCCTGAATAAGGGATTAATTTTCATAAGAAACATGTTATTCTGTGTTTTTTCAGATCTCTTTCATAGCAAAGTGAATGTAACCAGAGTTGCTTATACATAGTACAGTATTTTATGGAAGTTTACAAGTGTCTAAGATACAACTGTAGACCCTTGTTTCAAATAAATTATAATGCCACATAAATAAAATGGACATAACTCATTGCACATTTATTTATTTGAGAGAATCTCATCACCAAATATTCAGTCATATAAGCAATAACCAGAATAAACACTATAATTATCTCAATGCTTTCTTTGAATAATCTTTATAATCAGGTATTCTCTAAAATTAATTATCAAATGTTTCATTCTCTATGTACCAACAAACTTTATCTCTTACCAGATCTTCAAAAACTGACTTAAAATCTACCATTCTACTCTCAACTCCTTGAGATCCACTGTTTTAGATTTCACATGTGTGACATCATGGGGTTCTCTTTCTTTTTGTGCCTGGCTTTATCCACATGAGATTACTTTAAAAATTGATCTATTACTTTGTTATTCCAATTTCAAGTAAAATAAAAATGAAGGTCCATAATTTTTGCCAAAACATAAATAATTAGGAGAGCATCTCACTGTTCTCAAATTTAATAAATTAATAAATTTAATATTTCATTTTACTTCTATTTTTGTTTAGTACTGTAAATTTTCTAAAGAAGAAAAAACATTTTTCCAAAACAATCCAAAATTTGTTCACTGATATAGCTTAAATTCACTATTCCTAATTCAAAAGAAAAAAAATACATCTAAGTATACTGTGAGTTTTCTTTCTTTAGATGTAATTATTTCAAAACGTGTGGAAAGGTCTATTTGAAAGCTTAATATTGTAATTATTGAGTTCCTGCATTTTAAGTATTTCTCAGCAAGTAGCACATACTGAAGTAGAGAAAAAAAGAGACCCTTTGACAATGTTTTGGAGAATTTTCCATTGTGATTCTGAGAATCAAAGAAAAGATACTATTTTCTGTACTAATATGCCCACAGAATTTTTAATGCTGAAATACAAGCTACTGAATATTTAGCAGCAAAAGTGCCTTAATATCCAATTATTAGCTTACAGTTCCAAAGGTGAGATATCTGAATGCATCATAGCTGGATTTTCTGCTCAGGATCTTCAAGGCTAAATGGTGCTAGCTGGATTATATTCATTTCTAAAGTCCCTGGGGTATATCTTCTTCCAAGTTCATTCATATTGTGAGCAAATTAATTTCTTTTCCATTGTGTAATTAAAGTTACCCTTTTCCTTCCTGGGTGCTGAAGATCATACTCCCCATCAGCAGTTCACAGCATGGGTGTTTGCTCTCTTCCAGAGAGCTGGAAATTTTCTATGATTTCCATTTTCTTTTAGTAGGAGAAAAACACCCTGCTTTTGAAGAGCTCATGTGATTTAGTAAGGCTCATGCAATAATCTTTCCATCATATGACCTGTTACAATAATCTAACCACGGGGTAAAATCCATCATCTTTACTGATCTCTAGGTTATACAGGGTATATACATCAGGAAAAGGGAAAAATTGAGGGATATTTTTGTATCCTGACAGACACTAATCATTGGATGTTAATGTGGGCATAAGAAATGTTCTTTTAAACATTTTATCTCTAAAATTGCAAAATTTTGAAGTAGTTTGAAAGGTTATGATTGACTAAATAATTAAAAATTAAGAATATGTGTATTGATAAGAATATAAAATGTAAATTTCTCACCTCGTGCTGTCCATTTCCCCATTCAATTTTATAAGACCTTTGTTTGTAATAACCAGGCTGATGTCAGATATTTTTTCAAAGTATTTATGAAACATTTTCTTTTTTGGGGGGGAGTGGTGGAGATACTTGGGATTGAACTCAGGGGCACTCGACCACTGAGCCACATCCCCAGCCCTATTGTGTGTTTTATGTAGAGACAGGGTCTCACTGAGTTGCTTAGCACCTCACCTTTCCTGAGGCTGGCTTTGAACTCGCGATTCTCCTTGTTTCAGCCTCCCAAAGTGCTAGGATTACAGGTGTGCGCCACCGCACCTGGCTTATGAAACATTTTAATAATGGGTACTCACTTGTATCATAAAGTAATACAGTACTGCATGGGACTTTCATATTAAGTCAACCTTTGTCACTTAAAGAATGTATTGCTTCCATATCTTACTAATAGGAGTCTGTTTACAACTGTGCAAAGCACACAAGTTCTGCAGATTCTATTATATTTTCTTTCTGCATACACACTAGCCAGTTCTTTCATGAGACCATTAATATCTTGAAATATCTTGCCAAATATATTCAATAACACTCACTGCATACCCTGGACCTTATTTTTCCCAAGATCTCCTACAGTTAGAAGTATAGTTGGATTTTGATTAGCATATCTACCTTGTTAGACAGTAAGGTAATAAAATATTTTACTTATAAATAATATATAGAAATGTATTTTTTCTTCCCACATCAGTTTCTTGCTACCTGTAAGTCAATACAGTAGTCCACCTTGCAGTCTCCATCAACCATGGATAGTTTCAAACCCTTATACAAGCTCAGTGGATCATAACAGAGAAGGCTAAAAAGTGAATAATGAGTGAATAGTACATACAGACTGGATATAGTAGACAGAGCATTATTTTGGACTTCAGTGGCACAAAGTTGGACAACATGATTTTCATACCCTTCAGGAAATGTAATTTAAAACGTATAAATTATGTATTTCTAGAATTTTCATTTAATATTTTCAGATTGCAGTTGACTACTGGTAACTGAATCTTTGGAAAGCAACAGTGCCTATGAGGGTAGCTCCTAAAACACATATATCAGGTTTTGCTTCTGGTCACTAGCAACACATAAAATTAATCCTACATTCATTTTGCACATACTGTATCTGTGGGATCTTCTTTTGAATACAGAGCCCTAGGTTTCTAGAGGTTTTACTCTCTTGATCTGCATCATATGAAACAAGTGAACTTCAAGAATGCTGCAGAAGGAAGAAAGACGAATGGAAGAGACATATTGTTACCTTAATGCCCTGACCTAATGAAGAAAAAACCTATATATGAAATAAAGAACATATAGCTACTGAATATTTATGTTACAGGCTTCAAATCCACAGATTGCAAAAGGAATGAAAATTTACAGATAATATAAAGAAAAGAAGCTAAAGACTTCAGGAAAAATCATAATTAGAGATGATCCTCTGAGTTATTTGTTCTTCGATTTAACCAATAACACATATCAAATCCCATGGTCTGTTCTGAAAGAATGACTTTGAAGTTCTATTTTCTAATATTTATAGGTGAATTCATACATTTGTTATTTCTACTGTATTCACTATTTTCTTAAATAGTGAGACCCACTATGGAAATATCTCCATGATATTATCTTAAAAGAAATAGTGTTGAGAAAAAATTCAGTGTTTTCATTCTACATTCCTCAAATCCTATCCATCACAATCTTATGAAATTTTGTATCATAAGTGGAAAGTATTTAGCACTTATGATATAGCTATAATACTTCTAGGTATATTCACAACACATATGTACCTGTGTTTGTGTGTGTATTTTATACATATGTAATTATATATAAGTATATATATTTTAAAAAAGACAAGCACAATTTGTATTCATTTTGTATAGTAATGCAGACTGAAAGTAACCTACTTTCCATGGGTAGTGAACAATTGAATTAATTTTAGTATATTCTGTAATGGAATTCTCTATAGAATGCAACTAGCACTTCCACAAGCAATATCATGGCTATGTTTTAAAATTATAATTTGAGAAAAAGTAGAGAGGAAATGAAAGTTGATGACCTCATTTATATAGAGTTTTAAGAGCATGCAAAATTAATCTACAGAGCTGTTATAGAGGTAGTGTTACCTTTGGAGAGAAGGATTGGATGAGAAGGAGGCTGCTATAGTTTGGAAATGGTTTGACTATCCACCATGGTTCCATTTCTTGAGATTCTGTCTCCATTGTGAGACATTAAGAGAGTGAAACTTCACCAGACTGCTGTGTTTAGAGGTAGGCCCTTTGGAAAGTGAGTAGGATTAGATAGAGTCATTCAGGTAGATCCCCCATGATTGGATCCTGGTGTCTACAACATTGGAAGAGGAAGAGAGAACAGGAACATGCACATCTGGAGACCCTGGATCTTGCCATGTTGTATTCTACACTAGCTCAGAACTTTGCTAGAAAAAACACCTTCACCAGTTGCAGCTCCTCAAAGTTGTACCTCAAGAATTGTGAGTCAAAATAAACCTCCTTTCTTTATAAAGTAGCCTGCCTCAGAT
The DNA here is from genome assembly GCA_028644305.1 of Xerus rutilus. Classification (NCBI taxonomy): domain Eukaryota; kingdom Metazoa; phylum Chordata; class Mammalia; order Rodentia; family Sciuridae; genus Xerus; species Xerus rutilus. The sequence continues at coordinate 123,368,717 of CM053404.1, read as the reverse complement.
ACTTTACCATAGTAATGAAAAAACAGTTAATATAGAAGACTTAATGTAGTTATTTCTAAATGTCTTTTATTTCTTGAGGTTAGTAGTTGTTCACATCCCAAAATTTCACTGAATCATATGCTTTTATTTATGCAGTATTTTAATATGTATTTTGTGTTTCAATATAATTTGTTATAATCAAAGTGTACAAAACAAAGTGGAGACTCTACACTCAAGTATCTGCTTTAAACTATCAAATTTCAGAGTCTAAAATTAAAATTCATAAAAAGATCATAGTTACTAAATTTAACCAAGTCACTTCTCTATGCCTGTGACTCAGTTTCTATAAAATGAGATTTATAGTCCCTAACTTGCAGATACAATAAGACATAAAATGAAATAATAACATCTAGGAAGCACTGCTTTATGAATTCATTATCTGTTTTTAGTACACAACCATTACATGCCTCACCATTACCCTGACATTACTCTCAAAGCGAAGAAGTACTGCTTGGAGTATATGAAAGTCAATGCTATTAATTGGGTAAATATGCTATGGGGTTTCAAATATGGGTAAAACATTTATGAGTTCTTTTTGAAGTATGTTCTCCTCTACTCTCTTGTTCCACATAGATTCCTGTTGAAAAGGATCATGACTGCTATTTTGGGAAAGCATTTTTCACTATAGAATGGTGTGCAATGGGAGATGAGGCAAGTTTGGAACATTTTCTCTGGGTTGAAAGTGAATCACCAATGCTACTTCTGATTTCCTTTAAAGCTGTTCTTGGGTACATGTCCTTTTGCAGCTAATGTTGCAGTTACTGTCAAACTGATGTGGTGCTACTGACCATGGGGAGAGAACCACTATCTGACCTCAAGTCTAAGCAAAAGGAACTTTCAACTCATCAATCTACTAGCACACCACGAATTCAGGGTGCATTTCAGGAATTCAGGGTGCAAAGTAAAAAGAATGTTGTTTTCATGTTCTCAATGTGTAGAAAAATACATAGATGTGTGTGTGTGTGTGTGTGTGTGTATGTGTGTGTGTTTGCTGTAGAAAGTAAACTTATGGATAGGCTTTGCTAGGACAAGGTTTTGGTTTCATGATAATGGATACACTTACCCTATAACTATGCAATTGGTAAATGTAGTACAAACGTCCATTTTTGATAGATGTACATATATCTTCACTCATTTTTAAGATATGGTAAAACAAAATCATAACACTTATTTATAAACTATTTAATTCAATTTTAGAACATTAATTTTCAAGTTGTTCTCCTAACTTGAACTTCAAAAGAATATTTCCAAATGATATAGAAATTAGGTAGATTGCTACCAAAGTGGCCCTTTCTTTTAATTCATGCTATGGAATATTAACACTTTTATAATTTGTACCTTCTAATTTTCCATAGAAACTTTCTTTATTTGAAGCAAATATGTTAAAAATTCAAAACTAATGTTAAATTCCTGTTGTGAAATAACACTTTCCTAAGTGAAACTGTGTTATTATTTACTATGTATGCAATGCTTTGGATCCCAGCAAAATTCGGCATATAAATCAATGAATAATTGTATTATATTTAATTCCAAGTAGATTTTTCTTGAATGACATTTTGGTACTAACTTACCAGATTTCTAATCTTAACAGCCAATATAATGATTCATTATAATGTATTTATAATTTATTAAAAAGCAGGAAATAGCTGGAACAAAGTACAGGATGAAGATACGTACAGAGCTTGATGGCTCATAAATTTGAAATAGAAAGCTCTAGGCTTGTTTACCTGAAAATATCTTTTAATTATTCATTCAAAAATTTATGGCTATGTTTAACTCAAAGAAAGACAGTTTTTTGATTTACTAGATTTAATGTTTCCATTTTATTTCAATTATTCATCTCTCATTTTTACCTTCAAAATCATTCTAAACATTTATTCCCTAACAAGACCTTATTCTTGAAGTATTAATACCACCCAAAATTGACTATTCATTTAAATTTCAAACTCCTTATTTTTTTCAATGTGTTTATAGGAAAAAAAGTCATTGAATCTTTGAGAAGAATTATGGTTTGAATCTGGAATATCCCCCGAGGCACATGTGTTCACAGTATGGTTCCCAGAGCAACAGTATTCACAGATAGGGCTTTTGCAAAAGGATCATGAGCATTTGGACCTAACCAATGGATTTTAAGTCCATTTAATTCCAACTGAATGGACTAGATGGTAGAAACTGTAGGAGGTGGGACCTGGTTGGAGGCAGTGAATCCTTGAGCACATGCATTTGGGGATCATATCTTGTCTTGGAAGCTTTCCCACTCTTTCTAGTTACTTCATGCTATAAGGTGAGCAACTGGCCTCCAACATCCCCTCCTTCATGTCACTCTGCCTTACTACAGGCACAGAAACATTGGAGCTAGCTGACCATGGATTGAAACCTTTGAAATCATGAGACAAAATAAATTTTCCTCACTTTTGTTGATTTTCTCAGGTATTTTTTCACAGTGATGAAAGGTTGACTAATACAAGGAGAATATAATTAATAGATAAAACTACTAGTAATGAAAAAATTAAAAAGCCAGTACATAAAATGATTATTACAGAATTTAAAAATGAAACAAATATTGATTTTAAATTGTCTTTATACCATATAGTGTCATATCAGAACAAATCCATAGTTAGAAAAGTATACTCAGAACTTTAAAATTCAGTGCTGTCTAAAAGACAAACTGATATTCCTCTTGTTATTTGGCACTATTAATGTCCAAGACTATTTTTCTTATTTCATTTATATGTGAAGGAATATAAAACTGGGTGAAGTAAAAATTAATTAGTCATTTAAAAGGGATTGACTGAAGGTAATGGAATAAATTCCACAGAGAACAAATTACATGTAGAAAAAACTGCACTTGTATGTGCACATGCACAGATTTGTGTGACAATCAAATATTAATTTCAAGAAGCACTGTATGAAAATATGTCTACTCTATGTGTATACAGACATATAAATTAAATTTATAATAATTCATATGCATAAAATTTTATATACTTCTTACACAATTAGGCTATTCATTATTTATAATTGACTCATAATTTATACAAATACTAGGGCATTCTATGAATATTAGCAAAATTCAGAAACAATGCCAATGTCTAAAGAAAATATCTAAGTCAATACACTTCGCTGTATCAGAACGTTTGTTAATATTTAATAATTTTAAATGTCATACCTTTGTGTAATAACAAAGGAAAATGTAATATTCGTACTATATCTACCTTGTAAATGTATATTTTATTTATGAATATTGAGGTAGAATCTTATGAATAAAGTCACTACAAAATTTAGAAAATTAAAAAAAATATATTGATGGGATAATTGATTTTTCTCCCAATTTTCTCATGTTGTCTATCTTCTAATAACTATGGAAGGTGTACCTTTAGGTTATAAGAACAATACATATTGAATGAAATTATCTATATAATCAGCATAAGTATTCAATAAAACATAATTCTTTTGAGAGATGTGTTAAATACTGCCTCTATTGAGCTGTTATTCTACAGAACAACACTAAATAACATATCACATCAATGATACACTTAAATATGTTTTTAAGTAGAAGAACATCAGTGTTAATGTAAAATAATAACTGGGTAATAAAAACTTGATTGTTAATTGAGCATTGTGCATTTGAAATTAGAATTGGATTTACAGCCTTATTGGGGCAATAACTTGCATCTAGGAGAGAAATTGAGTAACTCCTGAAGGCCTGTAAGAATTGTCAAGAGAAATGAGAGGTGACCAATTCATAAATTATTTTCTGAATAGAAGTCGCAGGTAAGAGTGTAAAGGGAATTGAGGATTGAATGATTGCTCTTTCTGTGTTCTAAGCCAGCAGATTTGGAGATTTTTCCTACAAGTTACAAATAACTAGTTAAGCTTATTCCATAGGTTATAACATGCAGCTATTTTTATTTTATAAATATAACTAAGATGGCAAAATTGAATACCTATCAGAAGATATACCAGCAGAAGAGAGAGTAATCAGAAGCTGCGTGGGTTTATTTAAATAAGCAAACATTGCCAGAAGTAGAACATGGGAAATGGAATGGAAGGTGACGATGTAAAACAATAATAAATAAAGGGATAGGCTCAATGTAAGGGGAAGGGAAATTTTAAACAAAAGTATGTATTTGTTGCTTATGAGTTGATGATAGCATATTTGTGCTGACAGATGGTGTTATGATATATAATGAGTTTATTTTTAATTCACCAACATATTTAATGCCTATTAATCATTATCAAATTAAAAAAGATAAATCCATGCCCTGTAAAAGAGAAACTATTCAAGGAGATCATTGCAATAGGGAGAATGGTTTTGCCAAGAATGTTGTCCAAGTGTTTCAAGGATTAGGAAAAAAAAGGGGTTTTCTTGTGTAGGGAGGAGACAACTAGGCAGCATGGGACTGTAAGTGTTGGAGCAGATGTAAAAGTTGGGTTGTATATAAATGGGTGCTTTAAACTGAGCTCAACCTATTTCAGGTGGACTGTTGAAGAAGGGCTATATGCTGGTTTAGGCTGAGGTAAATCAAAACTCAGAGACCTGGAGGAAAGAAAGAAAGAAAGCTTAATGAATGTTTGGTTAATAAACATTTTGTTTTGATTCACAGTGGGGAAAATCAGTTTAGCTAAACATTTATGAAATTAAAAAATGGGATAATTAGGAGTTTTAAAACAAGAAACAACAAATGTAGCACTATAACATCTGTATTTCATAATATTGAAAATATGAATATTTTTCAAAAAGAAAGGATTATGAGTTTTCTGTAGATTCACATACTTGGAGACTCGAAATTAAATATCTTAAGATTCTCTATCACATGTGGCTCTGGAACAAAAACAAGACTGGAGATAGGGCCAGGTTGAGTGGCATCTTGAACAGGTCCCTCACACCCCTAAGCCCCATTTCTCACCTGTGACTGGAGTGTCTTCCATTCCTGGTCCATTCCAGCACCTGGTGAGCATTCTCACGTAGATGGGGAAAAAAAAGGTCCCCCACCATTGAACCCCCCAGAAGGCCTTTAGCAGGAACACTGTAAGAACTGCAGAAAATATACCTAAAGCAGGAACTAAAAGTACAATCCAAATTATTCAAATCTACATCCATACACCTGTTATTCTTGTCTTGAGTTTTTAAAGCAAATTAATTTCTAATCTGGGATGTTTTTCAACGATTGCCATGAAAAACAAACAAACATGGCCTTCTTTTCCTAAAATACACACAAAGAAGCAGATATCCTGTCATTACTGTGACTGACTTGTTACGTACATGCTCTCATATTTCACAGCTCATCTGGTTCCATTGCTTTATTGTCTTCAAATAGGCTGCCATGCAATACCAGATGCCAAGAGGACTTCGTGGTGGCACAGTCCCGAATGTGTGTGGGTGTGTGTAGATATATAGATCTATATTTATATATCTCTCGATATAAATACATATGGTAAGGGGTGGTGTGTGTGTATGTGTATAGTACTGAAATGCAACTTGATAAAACATTTTGCAGGAGTCCTAGGCAATACTGACCAAATAAAACATGTTTATTCTGATTTCTCTTAATCTCTAATTTCAAGAGAAATACTTGGATACCTTTCATAATTTCCCATACATTGTATTTCAACACAGGTAGAATCAGTGAAGCAAATTCATAATTCATCTTTCTCTATTTACCAAGGGTAGATGAGCTCACTTGTAAGGAGGGGAATTGGTCAGGCTTTAAGACACTGAGTTAGTCATGATGCTGGGAAAAACTCAGGCTCAGAATGAACATTCGTGTCCCAGTGTGTTTTCCCCATAGCCAATATCAGAATTTCAGCTCTCTCTTGACTGTATTTTGGCATTTTATATCAACACCAAGGATGTAAGATGTTCTTCCTTTCCTGGAAGTTTTCACATCAAAGTTATTATTCTTCATGTCACTAGTTGTTCAAATGTTCTTCCAATCTTTTTCTGTTTCTTTCTGTGTCTCTCTCAATCTGTGCCTTATTTTTGTTTTTTCAAGCTATAATGCTTCTTGTTGAAACCATTTTTTGTTCTTAGAAATGCCCTTTACGGGCTACCACAATGGTTCTTACACTTTAATGTGAGAATCTGTTAGGGAACTAATTTAAATGCAAATTCTTATACTTATCAGCAAAGACTCTGAATCGATAAGTTAGTAGTCTTAAGCCAAAGATTGTGTTTAAGGGTCATTGCAGATAATTCAGTGATTTCCACAGCACACGTACAGAATCATTACATGATGAGACAGAAATAGGCTGAAAATCAGCCTTATTTGCTCTATACACTTTCATAAAAGAATTCAAGTTTGAATACTTAACAGGAAATAGGGTTTAATAATGCTTATTTCTTCTTATATATTTTACCTATGCTGAACACACAGGATGTTGTGTTTGGGAGCAGAATGAGGAATCTTGTTCTGCCAGCCAAATACCACCCTAGTATCATCAAATCATCAGTATCTCTAGGACTGGGGTACTATTGCTCTGGTTGTTCCCTTCTTTTGCCAGCTGAACCCAGGAAACTGACACTTGGGCTTGGGAGTCAGAGGGTCCATAGGGAATAAGACTGGATCCTGTAAGAGAGACCTCCTTTGTAGAAATGGCATTGGTAGTGTCATTTAACAATCCAAATTCAGCATTTGGCATCTATTCTGGTTTGGATATGAGGTGTCCTTCCAAAGCTCCCATTAATGCAGAAATATTCAGAGGCAAAATGATGGATTGTGAGAGCTGTGACCTAATCAGTCAATTCCAGGTTGAATGGACTGCCTAGGTGGTAACTCTAGTTAGGTATAGTGTGTCTGGATGAGGTGAGTCACTGGGGTCTTGCCCTGGAAGGGTTGTTCTTCCTGAAAAAAAATCCCCTACCCTCTCTTTTTCCTCACCCCACCATGAGCTGAGCAGCTTTTCTCTGCTGGGCCCTTCCACCATGAGGTGCGGCCTCACCTTGGGCCCAGAGCAATGGAGTCAGCCATTTATGAATTGAGACTTTTAACATCATGAGCTTCAACTAAACTTTAAAACCTCTCTTTTTTGTAGATTATTCTATCAATTTTCCATTGTGCACCTTAAAATTTTTGTCACATGTTATACTGCTACATATTGTATTGTTTGTTTACATGTCTGATGAATATTATTTTATTTTTAAATATAAATGTTTTGTCAATAATGAGACATAATATATGTAATATGTGCATAGAACATTTAATTCTACTCTTAGAAACTTACAGATTAAAATAAGAAGTTGTTCCAATAAATAAAGAAAGAAGTTATATTCTTTAGAAGAGTTGATCAACTCTCACTTTTATCAGCAATTTCAATCCACAACCAAGTAGAGATTTGTATTAAGAACAAATCATTAACAAGCTCAACAAATATTTTAGTCTTCTTTAAAGCAGTGTACCATTTCTTTAACATTTTTAATTATAAAAAGGATAGAATTGCTCACTAGAAAATCAAGCTACAATTTAACAGAATTGAAAAGAGAAAAGTTCATGATTTATTGTTGGCGTGAGTTTAGACTAAGCATTTGTCTAATGATTCCCATAGCTCATACTGGGTGCCAAAGGCAGTACACTTGGTATTAATTTTAACTATATGTTTGGAGCCAGTTATTTTGAACTTCTTGATGATAGTGCCCCTTTGTGGGATTTGAAATTGCATAGAATAACCCATGCTGCATTGTGCCCACATGGTTTTGTACTTAAGAATTAATTGCTAGTATATTGCCTTGGCCTATGTGCATTATGCTCTAAACATAAGAACTTTTTATAATTAAGGGAAATTGCCAGTATCCTGGCCAGCAGAGTAAATGCAAACTCATATTAACAATACTATAAGCCTCTGTGTTTGTACCGGGAATTATAATAATGTCCTAAAACTCACTGTCAAGTTTTATTCCTACAATAGCGATTCTTGGAGCTACTGCTTATTCAAGGAGAGCCTGACAATGTTAATGTAATGAGCAATGAGATTATAGTTTTGTCATTTCCGGGAGTCTTTTTGTATGTGTGATAAAAATGTTATTTAATTACTTTTGAAATATACTAGGTAATTATTCAAAGTTTCTGTGAATTCCAATATGCTTTCTGGCTAGGCTTTCTTTCCCAGAAAAGTTAGGATGGGAAATGAAGTAAAGGGGGATAGGGCAGGGGAGAAGAAGAAGGAGGAGGAGGAGGAGGAGGTTATGTTTTCCAAAATCCTTATTTTTTTATAAATTAATTTTTATTGATGTATCATTAGTTTGCAAAATCACACAGATCTTAATTATGAAACCTATTATGAGTTAACAAATGCATACATCCATGTACTCCATTTTTCAATCAAGATTAAAATATTTCTGTCACTTCATGAAAAAAACATTTTGCAGCTTCTTAGCCAATCATCATCATCTCCTCTGACCTTGGTCTTTTCCCTATCATTATTGTGATAACTGTAACTTTTTTTTTTTGCCACAGGGGATTGATCTCAGGTGTACTCAACCACTGAGCCACATCCCCAGCCCTATGTTATGTTTAATGTAGAGACAGGGTCTCACTGAGTTGCGTAGTGCCTTGCTGTTACTAAGGCTGGCTTTGAACTCACAATTCTCCTGTCTCAGCCTCCCAAAGTGCTGGAATTACAGATGTGCACTATTGTGCCTAGCTTGATAATTGTAACTTTGATTCATAGGAATTAAAATCAATATCTTAAAGAGATATCTGCACTCCTATGTTCATTGCAACATCATTCACCAGAACAAGATGTGGACACAACCTAATGTCTGTCAACGGTTAAAGAGAAGAAAATCTGTCATTTACATATGGTGGAATATTCAACAGCAATAAGAAGAAATTCTGTCACGTGCAACAGAATGACTGGAAATTGAGAGCACTATGCTAAGGGAAATTCAGCAGTCACAAATTTGTCTCCTCTGAAATATAATGAGTCATTGAGTGTTCTCTTGTATGTATAGCATCTTTTACTTAACATGTTTTTTGAAGTTAATCAATTTCACTATGCATAGTTTTATGTACAGATCTGCTAATAATGTATTCCTTCAGCTTTTATTTGAAAAAAGACATAGTTTGCTTAAAATTTGAAGAATATCTTTGCTTTATAACTCGAGTTTAGTTGTCTTTCTATAAGTCCTTTAACATGACTATTTCACTGTCATCTATTTATATTTATTAATATATTTTTTTATTAAGTAGATAATTTATTTTCATTATTTTAGTTTTAAAGTATAAGCTTTATAATTGGTTTTCAGCCTTTTGATTATGATTTTCTATTGAATGAGTTTTTAAAAGTTTATCCTTCTTGGAGTTTCTTGAGTTTTTGGAAATGTGGGTTTATAATTGCCCTAAAATTAATTTTTTAATTGAAATTTTGAACATTTTGCACATATCACCAATTCTGAGGCTAAAATTAAAATAAACTTCATGTTAAAAACTTAATAATTTCCCATTAGTAAGTTTCTTGTTCATTCATTTCAGTTTTTTTTTTACACTGTGATTCAATTTATAAAATCTCTATTTCCCCACTACCAGCTTCACCCTTTTCTGTATGTTTTTCCTACTATTCTCTTAACCACATCCAATTATGTTTTATTTCAAAATTTTCATTTTAGCTCAGAATTCTGTTTTGATTCTACTCAATTTCCCTGATTTTGAGATTCCATTCTTTATTAGCAAAAATACTTGTCTGTCTCTCATACTCATCTTTTATTTAAAATATTCAAACTTTTCTTACAAAAAGTACTTTAAAATATTTAATTGGCAGTTTATTTTTCTGAGTGACTTGTGGCTCTGTGCCCACTGTATAATTTTTTATGAGACATATGTACTTACTTCTTTGCACATTAAATAATTTTGGATTGTACCTTTAATATCGTATATGCCGTGTTTTTGAGTGTGATTTTCATAGATAAGACATCATTTTACTTCAATATTAGTGTGATCTTTTTGAAGATTGTTTTAGATTTTGTTGCTGTATATAAAGTAATTTTTTCTCTGAGGCTAGTTTAGCCCTACAACTATGGTTAGATATTTCTGATATCTCTATTCAATTCTGAATTCTGTGCAGAAGGCTAGAGAGTTCAGTGTGGCCTCTCCTTTGTGATTATTTTGAACAAAATCATCTTCTAGCCTCCTATGAGTTTTAGGGGTACTTATCTCACAGTACACAGATACTGGTTCTTTTATCAATTCTTCTTCTCCTTCTCCTTTTTCTTCTCCTTCTTTTCCTGGCCTCCCTAGATCAGTCATGCATGAGATTCTACTTCAATCTCAAGAGAAGATTTTTATTTGTTTATAAACTGTTCTTTGCTGAACTGCCTCCTCCCAAATAATTTGTCTTACATTTTATGTTCTTCTCAACAACTGACTTCGGATGTGTCTCCTCAGGTTTAGAGATAAGGTGTCGGGTAGGTTCACCTGTCATCATACACATACTGTGATTTAGAAAACGCCACTAGCCAATGTTAAGGCCATTATGGAGCTCACCTCCTTCATTACCCTTAGATGGATGTAACCTACCAAGCCCCAACTTGTTTTCCCATCTTTATCCTGTTTTCCTTAAGAAGCCTGCTACACTGAAACCTTTTGATGTATTTCCCCTTAAATAAAGGATTGGGGCCTTTTCTTTCTTTCTTTCTTTCTTTCTTTCTTTCTTTTTTTTTTTTTTTGGTACTAGGGATTGAACTCAGGGGCTCTCGACCGCTGAGCCACATACTCAGCCCTATTTTGTGTTTTATGTAGAGACAGGGTCTCAGTGAGTTGCTTAGCACCTCGCCATTGCTGAGGCTGGCTTTGAACTCACTATTCTCCTGTCTCAGCCTCCCAAAGTGCTGGAATTACAAGCCTGAGCCACCGCGCCCGGCTGGGGCCTTTTCACTTGTTTAGTTCCAGTTCCTATTAGAGCTGGACGACCCACCAGGTCTCTCCTCCTCTAAATCTAATTTCTGTTTATTATCTTTTGTTCCTTATTATTTTCTGACTTTTTATTTTCTCAGCCAATTGACATCTTCAAGCAAGAATCTGGTCTCCTGAGATGCTGGTAACCCTGGCGATTTTCTTTTTTAAAAAATAATTTTAATTTTTTTCTTTTTAGATATACATGACACTAGAGTGCATTTTGACATATACATACACAGAGTATAACTTCCCATTCTTGTGGTTGTACATAATGTGGAGTTATGCAGGTCGTATATTCATATATGAACATAGGAAAGTTATATCCAATTCATTCTTCTGTCTTTCCTGTTCTCATTCCCCCTCCCTTTCCTTCATTCTCTTTTGTCTAATCCAATTAACTTCTTTTTCCACCAACCTCTTATTGTTTGTCAGCATCCACATATCATAGAACATTTGGCCTTTAAATTTTGGAGATTGACTTATTTCACTTATCATAATAGTCTCCACTTCCATCCATTTGCTGGCAAATGCCATAAGTTCATTTTTATTTATTGCTGAGTAATATTCTATTGTGTATATAAACCACATTTTATTAATAGATGTACAAAAATAAGTTGATAATTTGTAATAGCAAATGTAAAAATATAGCATAGAGAATAATGTTATGGTGTTTTAAAACCTTCCATATTAACTCTCTAAAATAATTAAAATAATAAATATATAAAAAATTTGATTTTTAAAAATGTAACACCACCATATCACATACAAGCACAACCATGGGAAGTTATACTCCAGGCATGTGTAATATGTCAAAATACAATCTCCTATATGTATATCTAAAAAGAACAAATACAAAGAAAGAAAGAAAAAAAAAAAAAGAATGTACACCAGTTGCTTGCTCCTAGATTTTCTCCTCTGTACCCAGGAGACCTGACATCTGTGGTTACTGTACCTTGTGACGACACTTTAGATAAAGTCTAGGACTGATCATGTTAGAGAAACTAATACCACACTCAGAAAATTACAGAACCTTATTTATTCAATAAGTTAAAGAAATATCTATTGACCACTATTTGTAGAGAGTGAGACTTCAGCATTTATCTATGTATGCATATAGCTCATGGAAATTACACTTCAGAAAGCATACTATAAATGAAAAGTGTATCATATTAAGGGAACTATAACTAAATTTACATTTATCCACATTGGATGCAACTGAAGGGAGAGAAAATCATCTTTTTGCAAATATGTATTAATCTAGTACTAATGTGGATTGTAGGATGTAAATTGATATTAGCTGGATCCAAATCTTAAAGTGATAATTTAATTTAGGGTATTCCTTGGTGACAGAAGACCTTGATCTATCCATTCCACAATGTATGAATATTTCAAAGCATCATGTTATGTACCACAAACTGTGTAACTTTTACTTGTTGAGTAATAAAAATTCCAATATAAAACAAACAAAAGCATAAAAACATTCCTTCATTGAAGAAATTATTCTCAACCTAAGACAAACAAAACAAACAAAAGAAAAATAAAAACAAAAACAAACCAACTCTCAAAAAATGAAATTAGCTACTGATTTCTAGTCCAACATGTAAGAAGGTTGAAAATTACATAAACAAAAACAAAACAAACTGAAGTAATCAGTAAATTTCCTTAGATCCATGAAAAAAATGTAGATACAAGGCCATGTCTTATACCCCACCCACACTGGAGAGATGCATGGATGAGTACAGAGAATCACAGTTTATCAGAGCAGAAACCCCACATGCAGAAAGAAATCCTCACTAGAGCCAGTGCCAGGGTTAAAAAACCTGGAATATATTTGAGACATTGCTGGAGGCTCAGTGTGGACAACTGTGAGAGTTAAAAACTCCAATGGGATCAGTCATTGTGGCCTGGGATCTTTTGTGAGTGTTAACATCAGAAGTTCAACTTCATTCTCAACTTCAATATTGGAAAAAATATCCCCTTTGCTGCTAGCAAGTGAAAAGAAAGGGAATTGGAAATATACTATCACATTCCATAGTTGTGAACAAGGTCTGCACTCAATAAAAGCTATTTAACTATTGCCTAACCTAGAAGGGTTTTCTCAGAGCCTAACAGACCTGACCTATTCTGCCTAAGGGAAAGAAAGTATCTAAGAAGTGCTTAAGAAATTCACAGTCCAGAGGCACAAGACTATAAAATTTCCCTCTACTGACGTGTTTACACCATATTACTAAAGTATTATTTATATCAGCTCCTTTAACCAAGTATATCTTGTCTGGCAAGCAAGAAAAAAATTTTAATGCATAAATGGATTTAAAAAATACAGTTTGAAGATACAGAGTAAGCATTACAACCAAATTGAGATGTGGTTAGGATGTTTGAGAGAATGGTCAGCCAGAATTTTAAAACAACTGTGACTAATATGCTAAGGTTCTGGTAAATAAAATAGCTAACAAGAATAGATGCAATGAAAGTAGAGAGATGGAATTTCTAAGGAAGAACTGAAGAACTGGTAAGAGATAAAAAATACTGTAATAGCAACTAAGACATCCTTCAGTGGGTAAATAGAGTAATTGTCAGTTTTTTTCTGTGAACAAAAGACCTGACATAGAACAATTTTAGAAAGGGAAAAATTTACTTGAGGCTCATAGTGTTGGAGGTATTAATGCATAAACAGATGGATTCATTGCTCTGGGCTTGAGATAAGGCAGAAGAGTGTGGTGGAAGATAGGACATGGTCACCAGAAAGCAAAGAGAGGGTTCTGCTCACCAGCTACAAAATATATACTGCAAAGACACACCCACAGTGACCTACCTCTGCCAGCCACACCATACCCATCTACAGTTACCACCTAGTTAATCCATTCAGTGGATTAATTAGGTTAAGGCTCTCATGACCCAGTCATTTCATCTCTAAACTTTCTTACATTTTCTTGCACATGAGCTTTTGAGGAATACTTCATATCCAACCCATAACAACTGTGATAATTCAATGCTGAAAATAAATGATCTCTCAATACAGAAAAAAACTCAAATGCTTATGATTAAGAAACTAATCTGAAAAGTGTATATACTGTATGATTCAAACTACATGGGGTTCTGGAAAAGACATAGAATTCAAGCTGTAAGAAGATCAGTGGTTTGCAGGTGTTTCTCAGGAAGAAGAGAGGGAGAAATGAAAAAGTGGAGCACACAGGGTTTGAGGAGGCACTGAGACCACTCTATAAAATCTATAATGGTAAACATATGTTATTATAAATTTGTCTAAAAGGTCACAAACAAAAGGGTGCATTCTGGAAAGAGCACAGTCTATTAGCATGGAATGGGGAAAGATGGAAGGAAGGGGTTGAAGTTATGGAGAGTGCTCCTACACAAACCTATTAGACAGGCAAAACTTATATTGAACTTGAGCATGAATTATGGTCTGTGGATGAGACTGATGTGTCCATGTAGATTCACCCACTAAAATAATATTCTATTATTGTGAAGGTATAAGGTAAACTAGGCATGTGAGGGGACAAAGATATATGGAATTGCTGTCATTTCCTTTCAAGTTTTCTTAAAATATTAAAATAGTTCTGAAAAATAGAGTTTACTAAAAAGGAAGTTAAAAATAGTCTCTAATCCCAATGAAGTGGTGCATGCCTGTAATCTCAGCTACTTGGGAGGCTGAGGTAGGAGGATTGCAAGTTTGAGGCCAGCCTCAGCAATTTGGCTAGACCCTGTCCCAAAATAACATAAAAAGGATTAGGGGGTGTAACTCAATGGTAGAACTTCCCAGGATTCAAGCCCCAGATTCACAAACACACAGATGCACACACACACACACACACACACACACACACACCATCCCTTCCCTCCACAAAAACATATTCTCATTTTTGGTTAAAGTGGTGGAAAATGATTATGTTCTTATTACTTTGTAGATAAATATAAAAGCCAATCCATGTAGTGTATGATAATTGCATTTCTTCTCTTGCTCATTTGTTTTTGACTAGGTTTAATAATTTCTCTTTGCTTTGGTTAATATCCAAGGTGCCTCTTGGATATTTTGCCCTCACACTTCTCATGAAACTTCCAAATTCTTCTCTCTTCAGTTATGCCATTCTTTTGACATCCTGAGAAATCATTCTTTTAGTTTTGCCTTAAATTCAGAAGGCTGGATATATTTTTCTTTTTCTTCATTCTTATCAATTACTTTTTAAAGTGCATTCTAGGACTGAGGCTGTAGCTCAGTGGCAGAGTGATTGCCTCGCACATGTGAGGCACTGGGTTTGATCCTCAGCACCATATAAAATAAACAAATAAAATAAAAATAAATAAAAAATAAAGTGCGTTCTATAGTAGATTCATGAGAAAAAGTATATTGAAGAAAAATAATTTAAATTTATGACATTTTATTTATATACTAACTCTTGCTTGATAATTTTGATCCTCACAGAATTCTGGGTTGGAAGAATGTAGAGCCACACCTATGTGTTGACCTGATTTATGACAAAGGGGACACTGAATTGAAATCAGGACAGGAAAATAAAAGCATTTCATAAGGTAGATAAACTGCATATCCAGATGTCAAAAAAAAAATCCATGAAACCCTACTAGACACAATGCTAAAAATTTGATTTTAGATGCAAGCATGAGAAAGTCTATTTAAATAGACCGAGATCTAATCATTTAAAAGGAAATATAGTAAAATGGTCTGTGTTCATTACCTTAGAGTAGGAAAATAATTATTGAGTAAAAGACAGTAATCATAAACCGTAAAAGAAAATAGTGCATATTGTTCCACATAAAATTAAGAATTCTTATCATCACTGCAGTATAAAAAGTCAACCCATAAAAGAGGTAAGGTCACTGAAATGCACATCTGATAAAAAGCTCATATTCAGAGCATGTAAAAAAAACAAAAGACAAAACACAACAAAACAAAATACTTCTAAAGAAACAGTGAAATTCTAAAGAAACATTAAGTGAAATTATTCTTTTCACTTAATGAAAGGGATAATTCCTGGAAATGCAGTATTAGGCAGACTTTCCATTGTATAAGCATCATAAAGAGACTTACATAAGTTAAGATAGATACAAGATCACAAGATTATATGATCTTATGGGACTACTGTCATATACACAGTCCATCACTGACTAAAATGTCCCTCTTCAGTGCGCAATACAGAAAATACAGTGGGGAAAAAAGGGGAGAGAGATTGAGAAATGTGTTCCGGATAGTCAGGAAACATAGGAAACATATTAATAAGACACGTAGAGTTTCTGAAAGGAGCTAATAAATCTGGAAAAAAATATTGCTCTGCACATCATACCTCAACCTATGCAAGTATATAATAGCCACAAAATTAGGAGCACATCTTGGTTTCCAAAGTGTATTTCCATCATCTGGCATGAGGTCAAGAATATCATGAATTCAATTCATGTTTGTTGAATAACTGAAGTTCATAAAATGCATTTCTTGCACATTTCATCATACTAGGCTTTAAGACAAATGTTGCATTGAGCAAAAGAATTAAAGTTTACTTTATTTAAAATGATAATGTATTAGTTGGAATAAAATATAGTTTTATATTTGAAAATTATGATGGAAAGATAAACTGAATTTAATTATAGAGTCATGACTGCATTCATTCTCTAATCCATTCTCATTAGGAAAAGGGAAGAAAGAATTTAGACAGAAAAGGACATTACTTAAAGGTAAATACTTGGAAAAATTTTATGTAGAAATGATTTGAAGGCTTATGATTGTATATGATCAATGTTCTCATTTTTAAATAATGAACCCTCATCTGATTTTTAAATTATGGCATTCCATTTCACTTTTTGTTTCTCTGTGGAGTTGTTCTTGTCATTTCCCCAAATTAGTAGCTTACTACTTTTTATACTGGTATCACATGAAGTTATTTTACTTTTCATACACTGCAAGACTTCATGATTATTCCATCTGTGATTTTAATGTAATATTTGGGACTCTTAATAGTAATAAACAATATTTTGTACATGTTAAAACCCATGCATATACAAAATGAAACATCTGATAGAGTAGGAACAGTATTTTCTTGTTTCATTTATTTATAATTCCAGAAGAATAGATTTGTCTTCATACAACAGTCGTACCATATGTATTGTCTAAGTCACAAAAGTTTAAGTAAATTCCATGTGAAAATTAATTCTCATTTATATAAACCAAAATTAATTTGAAAATATTTATTTTAAAATTTTAAAAATAATAAGTATCCAAACTTTAAAATTTAGAAGAGCATATGTGGCAGCAACTACAGTTGTTGAAGGAAACAAATGGTTTTAATAGTATACAGATGATTCACTGGGTGCATGTTAACTATCTGGTTGGTACCTGTCATCTCAGTTAATCTGCATGATAGCTGAAATAGGTATTATTGTTGTTTCTGCTTTTCAAATGAGAAAACTGAGGGATGGAGATGTTAAAAACTTACTAATAATCACACAATTAGTAAGTCAAACTTTCAGGATTGAAATACAGTTTGGCATGACTCAAAAATTTTTAGTCACTGCCAGTGTAGAAAATGTTAGTTTATGTACCTTAGCTTATACTTGAATGAACAGAGAGTAGAAATTGTCTTATGTGCACAGATAATGTAGAAATATATGTGTTCAAAATTAATGACAGCATACTTTCTATAAATTTAAATGTTTACTATTTTATTTTAAAGTGACTGAATTTAAATAAAATCCTACATAAAACAGTACAAGTACACTACCAGAAATTCTAGAATTGGATGTCCATTCCACATTATAAATGACCCAACCCATTTACCTTACAAAGATTAATGCTTCTTTCTGTTGACCTTTATGTCAGCTTTGAAAAACACTGCTGAGTCAGGTGAGGTGGCACACATCTATAATTCCAACTGCTCAGGAGGCTAAGGCAGGAGGAAGACAAGTTCAAAGCCAGCCTCAGCAATTTAGTGAGGCCCTAAGCAACTCATAAATAAAATATAAAACAAGGGCTAGGGATGTGGTTCAGTGGTTAAGTGCCCCTGGGTTTAATCCCTGGTGAAAGAAGAAAGAAAGAATGAATGAAAGAAAGAGAGAGAGAGAGAAGGAAGGAAGGAAGGAAGGAAGGAAGGAAGGAAGGAAGGAAGGAAGGAAGGAAAAGAAAAACACTGCTGAGACTCTTCAAAATAAAAAGAATGAACCTCAACAATACAAACATTTTTCTTCTCATGTATGCCATAACTTCCACTGATAAAAACTAAAATTGCAAGTTGATTTCCTTTAAAAGTTTAGTGCTTTTTGTTTCTATTTGTAACTAGGAACTTTCAATTCATGAACTTTTTTTAATGCAAATTCTAGTATTTCCAAGTCTGTGTGATAGGTATATAGGTTGAGTTAATCTCCTTATATATTCATGTATTTTCTTGAAAATATTTTAAAAAATTAATTCAATATGAATGAAGAACTGACTAATGCTATAATAATAAAAATAAAAATGTCATGTAAAAAAGACATAAAAATCCCATATACGTACCTGTAGAATTAATGTATTCAATCAAAGCTTTGAAATCCTATCACAAAAAAAATCAAGGATAACGCATTATTATACACTGATTGATTTATTTCCAAATAGCTTTTTTGGATGAAAATAAATGTCAGTAAATAAACTTAAAATTATGCGTTGCTTTAAGTTTGTCTTCTACATACAAACACGAACACATACATACACCCCCCCACACACCCCTAACTTGTAATTCTATTCAAATAGTTTTTGTGAGTTATTTCTTTTCAAAGTGAATGAAATGTTGCCAATGGTATTCATACCTTCTGATATGTATGTTTTTAATGAGCCAGGTGTGGTGGCACATACCTGTAATCATAGCACTTTGGGAGGCTAAGACAGGAGATTCATGAGTTCAAAGCCAGCCTCAGCAATGGCGAGGTACTAAGCAACTCAGTGAGACCCTGGCTCTACATAAAACACAAAATAGGGCTGGGAATGTGGCTCAGTGGTCTAGTACCCTTGAGTTTAATCCCTGATACCAAAAAAAAAAGATGTTTTTAATTAAAATGAATGATATTATTTCAAGCTGTATATTATAATTTCCAGCATAAAAATATTTTATTATAAAAGATAATTTTATTTTGTGAAATTCAAATTAAGTAAACATAGAATAGATAAAAGTAATGCCTTTTATTTCAAAATTGACAATCAACAAATATCAATAATTTAACATATACCTTTATATTATATATATAAATATATATATACATATATACAGACACAAACATATTCTGGTATAAAATTATTAATTTGTTCATCTGAGATTCTGGAACATTCAGTGCTCATGGGCAGTCTGCTATGTATATCAATCAATGTACATTATTCTGAGTTGCCTTAAGCAATACAACTAAATTAACAACAAACTCACTATATATAATTTTGACATGATACAAGGAAGTTAACTGTTGTACTGGGGAAGAGCAACTATCTGTATTACAAAGATAACTTTGCAGCTATTGTAGATAAATTTATGTGATAATAAAACATGCCAGGTGATTCTAGTGTCTCAATTTATGAGTCAATGAAATTGAAGTCCAGAAAATTGGTGTCTTGCCAGAATTTTTCCTTTATCTTAAATATATAACTGCCAAAAATTGGGAAAAAACCTAGGAATAATGTCATAGAATAATAAATTTATTTTATAGGTAAATTTTTCTCCTCTTTCATGTGGCCTTACTAGTAGTGTTATTTTTACAATAGGAAACTGGGCATTTGGCATAACATATTTATATTTAGGAAGAAATCTTTATGTTAGAAAAATCTTTAAGTTTGGAAAGGCTATAAATCTCTGCATTCCTTTAATAAACATCCATTGGTCACCTACAAAGTAAGAGAGATATTTTATTAATTTTGTATAGCATAAAGAAAAATAAAGTCTTTACCACAAAAAATTATGTTGGACTATAGATTATATGGAGTAATAATTATGAAATATAAACTTGTGGTGATTAATTTTATATGTCAATTTTTAAGATGATTTTGGATACGGTTAACATTATATCAGTGATATTTTAGCATTCGGATTGTGTAGGTGAGCTTCATCCAAGAAGTGAACCTGGAATAAAACAAACAGAAAAAGACATTCTTCAGATCAAGAGGGAATTCTCCAAGAGACTGCCCTATAACTTTATTTCCACTAAGGTTTTCTCATGTCTCTGAAAGCCTTTAGACTTGACAGTGCACAGTTCAATCTCCTGGTCATTGAATATAACAGCTTGTGTTGGTAAGATTTTCATCCCTGTGACCAAAATAAATGACAGGAATAACTTGGAGAAGGTAAAATTTGGGGCTCACAGTCTCAGAGGTTTTAGTCTATGGTCAGCTAACTATTACTCTGGGTCCAAGGTGAGGCAGAACATAATGGTGAAGGGCAGGATGAAGCAAAGAAACTCAGGACATGGTGGCCAGGAGGCAGAGAGAGAGTCGGGGAAAGGGACCACAGGGAACATGAAACTTTCCAGGTCACACCCCCATTGACCCACTTCCTCCAACCATACTCCACCCGCCTACATTTACACCCAGTTAGTCCATTCAAACTAGGATGGACTGATTAATTCATAGCTCTCATAATCCAACCACTTCACCTCTGAATATTCCTTCATTAACACAGGAATAGTTTTTTGGAAGGAGGGGTACCTCATATCCAAACCATAACACAGCCCACCCTTCAGATTTTGGATTTCACAGCTTCTTTAATAATGTCGTCCATTTCTTTAGAATTTCTCTCTCTCTCTCCACTTCTCTCATTCAATATCTATGGTTTTTATTTTTCTGGAGAGCCCTGGCTAATGCAATACCCAATACAGAGTTACAGTGAAAGATCTATAACAGTGAAACCATGAAAAATTTGTGAGGTAGTTGAGGCTAACTTTCCATATCATGTGACATCTAGAGAGAATTAAATAATTATAGGACTTTAGCCAGCTGGAGTACAGTAGGAGGCATGTATTGGGAAGAAAGAAAGAAAGAATGCAAAGGTCCAGTGAAGCTGTGTATAGTGATTTATTAGTATTTTCTCCATAATAAATAAATGAGTGAATGTTGCTCAAAATATTGCACAAAGTTTGTTTGGAAACTATAGTAAATCTAGTGTATTGGCTCATAATGTGTTAGGTATAAAAGTCAATAGGTGAGTAAGGTAATGTCAGGGATGGGATCTCTCTAAATTGTGAAGGGAGCTCCATGTTTTCTTAGAGGAGCTTTATCTTCATCTTACAGCCAATGGCTAGTTATATATAAGAATGACAAATCCACCAGGCATGGTGGTACATGTTCGTAATCTCAGTGGCTCAGGAGGCTGAGGCAGGAGGATCACAAGTTCAAAGCCAGCCTCAGCAATAGCAAGGCACTAAGCAACTTGGTGAGACCCTGTCTCTACATAAAATACAAAATAGGACTGGGGATGTGGCTCAGGGGTCGAGTGCTCCTGAGTTCAATCCCTGGTACCAAAAAAAAATTAAAAAGAATGCTAAATTTATATCTCATGGTATCGAATTGGAGGTATACAAAGCAATTACAATGTAAGAAATGCTTACAGGGGAGAGAAAGGATGCAAATATAAAAGACAAATTCCGAATTTGTAAACTAAGACCTATACTGATACCTATATTGGAGTAGAAATCTGGATACTGACTAGTTTCACTGGAACAATAATGGAAATAGCCCAGATATAAATGACAGGATGAAGTTGGAAATACAAGTAAACAATGTGAGAGTCTAACTGAAGCACATAAATATAACCGCTTAAATGGTTATTATATTGGCCAGATGTGGAATTCAAGGTGGTACATTGTGTCATGGTCCTCCTGGTCAATAAAATGCTTCTGGGTGGCTTTGACTGGGAATGTTTAATATAATGTTGTGAAGTGATTTCCAGGACTTTGAGTATAAGGAATGTCTGGAGGTAATAGCCACTGGGTTAAATAAGACCTGAATGTGCCCAAATCTTAAAACCTCTTTAGGGAGCTGGGATCATAGCTCAGTGGTAGAGCACTTGCCTAGCATGTGTAAGGCACTGGGTTCAATTCTCAGCACCACATGTAAATAAAATAAAATAAAGGTCCATTGACAACTAAAACAAAAAAATTCTCTTTATGTCTGGTGAATGTGGAAGGTCTATGGTTCTTTTCAATAAATCTTTACATCTTCTACTATAAGTATTATACATATTCAGGCAGGCCCTTTACTGTGGCCAAGGAAGTGATAAGGATGTGATTGTAAGAAAAGGGGATCAATGGAAACAACCTAATTTAACTCTGAGAATTACCCATGTTTGACTATGTTCTGTTCTGCATACCAAATGTTTCTTGGCTTTAGTATTAAAGTAGACTAAAGGAGTTCTTTGGCAGCCCATCATTGTCTGAGAGTAATCAGGCACTTAGCAACCCTGACATTGGATGCTGGCATCCTTTGTTTGGAAACAGCAGTTGATTCCACAATGAACCAGTTGATTGCTAATTTAGCACACTAATATGAAGAAGCAGGGGGTCCCCATACTGCACCTGAATCCAGATGTCAGATTGCTATCAAGGTAATAAGTTATTTAAAGAATAGTTTCACCCATTTATTGTTTCTGTGCAGGAACATTTTACTGTGCATTTTCTTAGATTTTTGACTCTTATATTTTTAAATAGTGATAATAAATGGTCATTGTTGCTTTTATCAATCTTTCCTTCAACTATATAAATACTAGGTATAAGTGTACTTTAACAGTAATCAATAAAATGATGAAAGTAAACTAGTGTTAACTCATAATAAAACAAATGGGCATGTATTCGAACATGTTTAATACTTTAAAATATTAAATGCTTATTTTTGATTAACATCTTAAATTTGTCAAAATTTACCATATATTCAGCAAAATGTCATATATTTTGGAGTATTTTGATTACTCCAAAATTTCAATAACTATAGTATCAGATATTTATTTCAGTTATAACTATCTACACTTTTTCAAAGATCAATGAAAACTTAGTATGATCTCAACCAAAACTACTTATAGGAAGAAAGAGTAAAATATAGTAATTGAATTTATGTCGTATAATTTTAGTAAGTCATAAAACTGTCTTTATTACTTATTTTATAGATTTAAATAAAAAATAATATTATATTTAAGAAAGAAAATGGACCCAAGTTCCCAATGATGTATTCAAAGTTAATGTAGAACTATTTAAAAGACTCAAAAAAGTCTAAAATATAATAAGCATAAAAATGAAATAAATTGAAAATAACATGTAACAAACTATGAAGTTAAAGTTTGTAATGAATAGCACATGCCATGTTAATCATTTTAATACATTTACTGTTTGGTTATGTCTGTATTAAGACTATATATTTCAAAGAGCTCTTCATATTTGCATCTCCTGAACTGTGTATGGAACAGATAGTAATGCTTTTATTAACTCAGTTTTTTCCCCCAAATTAAATCAAGTGGAGTAAGCTTTCTTTTTTTAAATATAAACTTTATTACCTAAATTCTAAAATAAAGTTATTATTTATGTTATTGTTATTATTATTCCTACATGCAATCTCTAATTAAATGCACTTGTTATTTAGACTGGATTATAGATGTGTACTAAAAGAAATTAACACTGTGTGAAATTCTCCTCAGCAAAGGCCTACTCAATACACTATTAAAATTATGTAAGTAAATCTTTAAAATAAACAATTGTTCTTAAATGGTCTTGTCTTTATGCCTTCAAACCATATTGTTTATGTTTTTGTTTTATAATAAGTATATGTTTGTTTCTGAGTGTTTTTCTTATGAATATGAGTGACTTTTTCTTTTGTCTCCAGAATACTTCACATTTTTAGTATTCAAGAAATATTTCTGAATTTGTAACATCGTCTTTGTACTCATTTTTTTCAGTTTTTCTTTATTTTTAATACTTGAATCTGTCCCTTTGTGTAGCTTCACTCTTTAACATAAGTCTCATTCTTAAGACTGATTCTCCCAGAATGCAATACAATCCTTGTTATAAATCACTGCTTTTTATGTATTTAGTTTCAATTGAGCTTTGTATCATTTTGCATTATTTTTTTTTATTCTTAAGGCAATTGTTAACACTCTGTTTCCATATAAACATAAAATGATAGAAAACTGATTATATAAATTAATTTTATTTTATTAATTCCAACTTTAATTCTTATTGAATCCAAAAATCGTGTTTATTTTTAATCCGATTGCTGTTGCTCATATTTTCCTTCTTATGTCAAAATCAAACAAAGCACAAAAGAGAAATATTGGCTCAAAAAAAATCCTTAGTGTATTTGCTATGATGTCAATTATGAATGTTTACAGTATGATGTTTTTAAATGGAAACCTCAAATCAGTTATTTATAGAAATTTTGAAATTGAGAGAATAATGATAACCAAGCTACACAATTTTAAATTTAATAGTAAAACTTATTCACTTAAAGTGAGAGAAATTATTTAAAACCAAGTCATTATATTGTGATATATATTCTGTGATGTTTATTTTAGGTCAACTTGGAAGGTTTATTTGGATGAGATTAACATTTGAATTGATGAGCTTTGAGTACAGGATATCACCCTCCATGACGTTGGGCCAATGAGTTGAAGGCTTCAGTGGAAGAAACTCACCAACAAGCCACCTGTAGACTTTATCACACCATTTCCACACCTGGGTCTCTGCTTGTTGGCTGTTATGGTTTTGGATCTTAATGTACCCCCAAATCTGTTGTGTTGACAGGTTAGTCCCCAGATCATAGTACCATATGAAAGTGGTGGAAACTTTAGGAGGAGGGGCTTATTTGGAGGAAGTAAGTCATTGAGGGTGTGACCTTGGTTAATATATTGGGGCCCTGAACCCTTGCACGCTTTGCTTTCTGACCATCATGAGATGAGCAGCTTTACTCTACCATATACTTCACACCACGATATGGATCATGACAGGTTCCAAATGGCAGGGCAGCCAAGTCACTATGTACTTTAAACTCTGAAATCATGAACCAAGATAAGCCTTTCCTATGTAAAAGTTGTTTATCTGAGGTATTTTCTGACAGTGACAGAAAGCTGACTAACACACTAGCCTTCAGAAGGGAACTCCACAGTCATTCTCCTGGGTCTTGAACCAGGTGACCCGCACCGCAGATTTGGACTTTCCATTCTCCATAATCCTTTGAACCAGTACCATAAAACAAATATTTTCCTACATACACATATCATGTGATTAGTTCTGTTTTTCTGTTTAACTGGCTAGTATGGATTATTTTTTATTTATTTATTCCACCCTTTCTATATTAACATTGAAATTCTTCTATATTACATTGAAATTCTTAGTAAATTAACTAAATTCCTTTACAGTCATTTGTGTGGTCATGCATAAAATTGATCTCTGTCCTGCATATAAAATTTCAATATGATTACGATGAGTCAGAGTATTGGCAAAAGCTTTCATTCATAAAGACTGCCACATTCATGTTCTTGGATCACAGCCAATTCCTGAGCAATGAGGCGATGCACATTATAACTGCGCTACTGGGGAAGACATCCAAGGAAGACAGATGACAGCAGGGTGACAGCTGCGTGACGGTGAGGTAAGGAGGGAAAACCACCGGCACACAGCATGCAGGAGAAACACTGCAAGTGCTCACCCAGGCACAGCTTCTCACAACAAGACAGAGCAATGGAATGTGGAGAAACAGCAGTGGACAAACTGTCATCGGCAACAGTAATCATAAATGTGTGACTCATGTGGAGTAAAAGCATCAGGTACCCTGTAGGGAGAAGGGAAGTGACACTACATAAAAACATCACCTTTCATAGCAAATGAAGGTTTGACATTTATAAGGTATGTGAAGAAAACCAGTTGTCCTTGAAGCACGTTTATACAAACAAGCAACATTGGTACTTTTCTTTTTTGTTTTTTTTCAATGTTAAGGTCAATGTAATCTGAAAAAAAAAATAATATCTGTTATTGAGATGGAAGAAGCACTTTTAGGAACATTTTTTCTTTTTTTAATAAAAGTGGCAAGGTATGCACTTACAAATCCAATGATGGAAAAACCCAAATCCTTAAAGAAATGCTAATTTTGTCTAATGAGCTCTATAGATACTTTGCGCTGTTTTCCAATTATTTCTTTCACCTTTTTCTTTCTTTTATATTTGAGTTTGAATGCAGTACATTTATTGAATTCTATATTTTGCAGCTTTTGCAAATCATCAAACATCAGTGCCAAGACACTGGCTAATAGTAATATTTTAACAGTCTTTTAATCACTAGAAATATATTTTTGGAGCTATATGTAATTGATAAAAGATTCAAATAAACAATATCATGGTAAATGCTGGTATAAAATAATATAGAAATGTTATCTGTTCTTTTTGTCTCTTTGTTGTCATGACAGTTGAATAGCAAAGATGTTTCAAATTGAAAACAATCTAAAGGCATATGATCTTTAGTTTAGTTTATCACAGAAAAGGTTTCAAGGTACTCCTGGGTACAAAAGTATTTCTCCAGTGCCTTGCACTGATGAAAATGGTTTAAGTCTTTAGAACTGTTTGTAAAATTCCCAATTCAGAAAATAGCAGACTTTAACAGAAATCTGGCTTCATAAGAGGACATTGAGATTCCAAAGTATAGTGTATTTTCTCATATTCTTACAAAATGTTATACTGCAAAAATGTCATTACTTTCCATGATCTCTAACTCTGTTTTGTCTTTTCAACATATAATTGCCTACTTTTCTGAATATTCAAAATGATATATAATTTGCTTTTCTCCTTAACAATAATTACAAGACATTTTAGTCAGTAGCTATGATGCTGTGACCAAAGGAACTGAAAAAAACAATTAGAGTGGAGGAAAAGTTTATTTGGTGCTCACTGTTTTGGATGTCTCAGTCCTGAGACAAGTGGTTCCAATGCTGTGGGCCCAAGGTAAGGAAGGACATCATAGCAGAAGTGTGTGGTGAGAGGCAGCTGGTCAGTACATAATATATAAACCAATAAAATCCATAGTAACTCACTATAATAGAAGAAGAGGAAGCTTTGGGGTTTAATCCTGAAAAGAAAGTGAATGTGAAAAATGGGGGGTATAAGAAGAGAATGAGGAAGTCTTTAGAATCTATTTGAAAGTTTTTTCAATTCAATGTAAATCCTTCTCAAAAACACTCCTAAACTAAGTGCAGTGGCATGCGCCTGTAATCCCAGCAGCTCTGGAGGCAGAGGAAGGAGGATCACAAGTTTAAAGCCAGCCTCAGCAAAAGTGAGGCACTAAGCAACCCAGTGTGACCCTGTCTCTAAATAAAATACAAAATAGGGTTGGGGATGTGGCTCAGGGATTGAGTACCCCTGAGACCCTGAGTACCTCTCCACCCCCTCAATAAAAACATCACTCCTAAATTCTGCAAACTTATGTATTTATTTATTGTTTTTAATTGACACATAATAATTAAACCTATTTTAGTTAGAGTGTGATATTTTTATATACCTCTATACAATGTATAATCAAGGTACTTAATATACTTTCTGCGTCATACATTTTTTTGGGGGTGAGGGTATTTTAAATCTTCTCTTCTAGCTATTTTGAAATGTTCAATACAATATTGTTAACTTTGCTGTTCAATAGAACACCAGAATTTATTGCTCTTATTTAACTATAATTTGTACCTTTGACAAATCTCTCCACATTACGTCTACCTCCAGCCTCTGGTAACCATTCTTCTGCTCTCTAGTTTTTTAAGAGCAACTTTATATTCTGTGTATAAATAGGATCATGTAGTATTTGTCTTTCTGTGCCCAGCTTCTTTCACTCAGGATTGTGTCATCCAGATTCATCCATGTAGTCACACATGACAGGATTTCATATTCTTGTGGCTGAATAGTATTCCATTTTAAATATTCCTTATTCTTTATCCACTTATCTATTGATGAATGCTTAGATCAACATTGTATGTTGGCTATTTTGAATAGCACTGAAATAAAAGTGGGTATGGAGATAGCTATTCAGAATAATGATTTTTATAGGCATTTTTGTTTGTTCTTTTGTGTAAACTCTGGGTTGACATATTACATGGGAGATAATATATACTCAAAATCAGGATCCAATTTTCAGAACAAACTATTACTACACTATTTTTCTAGTGAATTAAAATTATTTGAAGATATCTTTGAATTGTGTATATCAAATAGAAGTTTGAATAGCTATTGTGAAAATTATCTCTAAATGCTATGAAAACCTAGCTGGAATCTGAATATATGCATGAAGTTTATATTTTACAATAACAACTTAGAAACAACAATAACAACAATGGAAAATAACTATTTTATGCAAGTATGAGGAAACAATTTTGAATTTATTTCATTATTGATATGCAAAATAATAATTTTATATCTAAAGGAGATATTAGAGATGTTAATATATTATTCTTTAATTTTAAAAATGACAACTTGAACAAGTGGATGATTTTCAATTACAGGGGACAGCATGAGTTCACATTCTAAATTGACACTACATTTAAAATAGTTCTGACTTACAAATGCTTTAAAATATTATATCGTAGAGGCTTTTAAACTCAAGATAAACAAGAAAATCTGAAAGATATTCAAGTATCTCTGTGGTCTTTGGGTTATTAGCTTCTTTAGAGCCCATTAAAATGTGCATGCGTGTGTGTTTGTGTGTGTGTGCATTCCAATAAAATATTGCAACATCCTAACTACATATGGGGTACAGAGTTTTTACTGTTAAGTAATGTATTTAATATCTGTTTATTTCAGGTAATGAGCCAAACATTTAAAGAAATACTTTAACTTGTTTTCCTGCATAATGGTCTATTTCAGACATAGAATTAGAACAGAAAAACATATCTACTGACCTATCTATGTTCTTGGAGAGACATTACATCTGGTCATAATTGTTGTCTATATTTACTAATATACCAAACACACCCCAAATATATGTTAGAGTCACAGCTGAGTTTATAAAATTACATATAATATATATTAATTTAAAGTGAATATTAATGTGTCATATATAATTACTATTTTATTTGATATATGTACAACTTACAATTATTTTGTTATTGTAATGATTAACTTTAACATTTGAATTACAAATAAGCCACATTTTAAGATTCTTAACTAATTATATTATGACACATGCTAGATAATTCTCCTTTCTGAATAGTCATAAAGTTAAACTGCTGACCTGATAAAGAAAGAAAATTTCTACTAGTAGCCAAAATACATTAGTTTTGAAGAGTGCATTAGAAAATTCATAATCATAAGTACAGTTAAGGAGCAATTGACTCTTGTCTTGCAACACAGAATTGCTTTCAGGCAAGTTGAAAGCCATACATTAATATTTCTATAAATCAGTGGTAACATCCAGGTCACCTTGCTTATGGATGTATTAGTAAGAATGAGAAAATTAGGAATAAGAATAAAAAAGGAAAAATAGTCCTCTAGTTTTTCCATCTTGGACATAATAAATATTTCACTTGCTTTCTTTGAGCATGTTTATATTTAAAATTGATGAACTGATAAAATGCCAAATTTCACAATTCAATACTTTCATATTTTGCAGTATATGTTTTATCCACCTAAGAAAAGATTCCTCATTTAGCCTATTGCAATAAACTAATTGCATATGACACACACCAAGATACATAGCCTCCTTAATAAATATATTCTATTCTCAACTTGGAATGATGGTATAATCTGGCTATATTGAGTTACAAAAGTCTCATAATTTGTTTAAATGAGGTTTTAACAGAGATTTCTCTGTTCTACTGTTTGAACCATTTTAATGGAGGCAAGTTTACTGAAGGGAAAAATGTTAAACAAATGGATAAATAAAATGATATTGAAGATCCAATTATTTGCTCTGTACCTCAACAATTGGTATCAGAGAGACACACTGTCTGGTCACACATGTTATCCATATTCATTCTAGTACCAATCACTTAAACCCACAGTACACAATTGTGCCATAAAAGTCTTAATAAAATTATGAAAGAATTGAAGTAGCACCAGAAAGTTCACATTTAGGTGCTACCACTATTGTGGTCACAAAATAACACAAAATTTCAATTTTTATATTGGAGTAAGACATATAAGTTGATAATGTCACTATAATGAATCAAAAAGAGAATGTCAATTTAGGGAGCTAATAAATTATTAGGGTGGCTTTCTGGTCATTTTCTAAAAGCAATAAATCAGTCAGTCTTCCTTTAATTCACCTTAACTTTCTAATAAACTTTGAAATTTCCAAATGTGAAGTGCCTATGTCAGTTTACTCTATATCCCCAAAACTTTTCTGTTATAATATTAAGTATGTCTGGAAAGATTTTATTCCAAGTGTTCTTGGGGTGGAGTCATATTTTAAGTGTTTGTGTATTTATTTAAAGCAATAAGCAGGCAATCCAGGTAATTTATTTTTTTATTTTGATACTGGGAATTGAACGCTGGTGCACTTTACCACTAAACTACACCCCAAGGTCTTTTTATTTTTCTTTTATTTTGAAAAGGTACCTCACTAAGTTTTTGAGAGTACCTCACTAAGTTTTTGGGAGCCTCACTAAATCAGAGAGACTGGTCTCCAAGTTCAGTTCCTTCTGCCTTAGCCTCCCAAGTTGCTGGGATTACAGGCATGTACCTCTGTGCTCAACTTCCAAGTTTTATTTCTAAATTCCCTTAAGCATTAAAATAGATGAACTAAAAAAAATAGTCCAAGTTTTCTTCAATTTCAATTCTGTCCTCAAATATTTCTGGGTCTTATTCCTATAGGCAGAATCAAAAACAAGTGTATGGAATGATCCATGTTGTATATTTCCAACATGACATAAAACCTTCTTTAACAAATGCCTGGGCTGGAATGGTTTAGCAGCATTATCCATCTAGGACAGGGGAAAGTTGATGAATTAATATCGTGGCCGTGACAGAGGAAGTGTTGGCAAAGCCTGGAATCAGGTTAAGGCTCTTCTCATAGAATGTTTATACTGCACAAACCAGCCTTAAATTGTGTAGTTTTCAAACAGAATAAATTGGCTTTTCATTCCCACAAAATATTTCAAAGTCTAGAAATACTTCCTGGCTGACATCAAAAGGTAGATTTTATCGTACCATTTCCATAGGGATAAAAATGTGATTTTTGCAGAAATGGATTTTTATTCAGGTCCTGGGGTTGCTTTTTCGTAGGATCAAGAACTACCATTATTCACAACCTGGAGTTTTTTCAGAAAGATATTCAAATACAAATTTATATTTTAAACAGAAATATAAAATGGACAAAAATAAGTGATAAGAGAATGATAAAACAGACACCTTAATCTCCAGCTTAAGCCAGAATAATTCTACAACATGATCATGGCCAGAAGTTAGTGTACTGGTTCCTATTATCTCAATAATGGCAGTTTCTGATATATTCTTTCCCTATTGAAATGCCTAGGTGAAGAAGAGCGCCAAGATATGAAGTAGGATAATTACACATTCGAGTCCAAGTGTTAAAAAGATAATACTACTAGATTATTTTTCTATTATGGAAGTCTAATATAAAATACAAAAAAAATCCTTTTATATTAAATCTGAAATAGGAGGAAATTAGCCATATTTATACCTATTTAATTTCAGTGATACAATAAGCACATGATTTATAGTAAAAGACTCAAAGACTAAGATTCAATTATCACTTAACTTATGATTCCTAACTACCTGATATATGTTTTTTCCTTCATATAATTTAAGATATTCTAAAATTTCAATTTAGCTTTCTTGGATAGTTGGGAATATATGAACTTGTATTCTGTCCAACCATTTCTATGGAATTATTCCCTATAATTATTTAATAGGCTTATATGAGAAATATGAGAAAATTTAACTGATTGAAATATTTAATAACATTGTTAGTAATATATAATTTTTTTGTTAAAATTAGTCTAATATATACTGTATCTTGAAATGAAAACTTAAATTAGTTAGACCAGTAGGCCCAAAATAAATTAATTTTTCCTTATACTGCCATTGCATATCAATAATTGGTACTGCTAATGCAGAATTTGAGTAAATATTATGAACATGTTCACAAAATGATAAAAAATGTATAAACATGTTAACAAAATGATAAAAAATGTTTCATATATTGAAGAATAATTTTAAATTGAAATAAAGTGTTTATCATAATATTGTATTCAATACTGTAGAGAATGGCAATATATTTATTGACTTTTATCCAAATACCAAACATTAGTTTATATGCATTTTTTACTAATTTTCACCATTCTCCATCAAAAAAATTACAGTTATTACCTGAAATTTTATATAATTTCATGTTTGCCAAGGTTATTTTAATACTTCAAAGTTATAACCTACTGAAATTCGATGACATTATCAAGAATCAGGGCAAATGTTGAAAAAAAATGATTGCCTTGAACTTCCTGAAAAGAGTAAA
The DNA here is from genome assembly GCA_028644305.1 of Xerus rutilus. NCBI lineage: Eukaryota > Metazoa > Chordata > Mammalia > Rodentia > Sciuridae > Xerus > Xerus rutilus. The sequence continues at coordinate 123,336,336 of CM053404.1, read as the reverse complement.
TTTTATAAATAAATTGTTTTCAGGGCATAAAGAAAGTACAAATATTTGTAGGATACAAATAGGGAAGCCAAATATTAGAAGTAAGAAGAATTTGATGAGGATTAAATTTTCTTGTTTTTGTTAAAAATACATCAGAATTTTTGTATGAAAATAAAGCAAAGCATTATTTAAAAAGCTAAATTGAAGAATTCTACAAGCACTTCTTAGTAAGAAAAATAATATGAGTAACATGGAAATTATTTCCATAGGTAAATGAATGATGCTTATAAACCTTTTACCATTATGCAAAGTATCTGGAAGTGAAAATATTTAAAATTCTCAAAGGTAGATGCAGAAAAGGAAGTGTAATGTAACTTTACTCATTGTATGAACAATAACTACCATGATTGTAAGTCTTTTATTATAAAACAAGAGAAAAACAGATAATTGAGAAAATGTTCTACAAATAGAAACTTTTCTCTAAACAGTAGTTACACAAAAAATGGAAGACTCATAACTCAACATTAAAGTGAATTATTTTTTACTGAGTGGTTTTGTGAACACAATAAACAAACTCAGGTCCACCAAGTGTAGAATACATTTTCCTGACTGTATAAAATAGACACTTATAAATCAAAACAAGAAAGTACAGGGAAGTTGGTAAGAATTTTTATGAAACAAATGGAGAATGATGTCTGTACATTTCATGATGAACTAAAATGTTTAAACAAAGAACAAAGTTGTAGAAACATTTAAAAATAAAGTTTTCTTACACACACACACATATGTGCACTTTAGGAATGTTGAAAGAATTGTACAAGTTACAAGTTAAATATGTCCACTGTACCACATTAACGTGTAATTGTACATGAAGTACACAAGATAGTCATCCAAATGAACATAATACTGAGACAATTAACAAAGGATTTATAGAAATAAAAGATATTTCAAGAATCTAATATTAATAGTACTGAAAGGCAGCAGCAGCAGTGAAATATAATTTTAGCCAGTAGATTAACATTTTGAAAACACTTACATTGGGGCAGGCTTTGCTGGAGTGTCTTCAGTTAAAGATAGAATGCCATTGCATAAGATTTTTAAAATATTCATAGTCTTACTTTGTTTTTTTACTTCTGAAAAATATGTTTTAAAGAAATAGTCTTGAATGTAAAAAATGCTATGTAAACAAAAATAATCATGAGTTTTAGAAATGAAAAGAAGCAAAATATCAGGAAAAATTTGAATAAAACTAGTTTTCTCCCTTTGTTAATCTGCAAATACCATAGCAATATGTAAGTTTTATAATTCTTTTGCTTCTGATAATACATTTCATTATTTAAAATTCAGTAAATCAAACTGTGTGATTAAAACCATACAAAAATTCTGAGAAAAATTCAGTTCCAGATTTGAGGTACTTAACACAATTGACATTTCAACAACTTCTACCTTAGTTCTGAATATGAATCTGATAAAAGCTGTAGAAGAGTCATAAAGGTTAATTGAAAATTTAAACAGCAAATGCAAGGATCTTTGTGGGTATAGAGAGGATAGAGTTGAGAGAAAATGGTACATGAGATTCAAAGGGACTGAGGCATGGATATAGAGAAAAGGTAGAGGAAAGTGCTTTAATCACCACTTGGCCAATATATTTTGAAATTATATAAAATAAAACAAACAACAACAACAACAACAACAAAAATCATGCTGCAGAAACTTTAAGATAGTGGAAACCTGATGATGTGAGACTGCAGGTGACTAGACATTAGGAAAATGGGAATTTTTCAAAAACTTCCCCATTCCTTCCACATAGACAAGAACATTGTAACAAAGAAGACAAATCTTGAAAACACAGTGGAGTATAGAGAATTGTTAGAAGGGAGGGGTTAGGAAATGGCACAGAGCGATCATGAAAACAATAATGACCAACACTACACTGAGGCAACTCACCCAATGACGGCCCAGGTTATGAGCTCAGAGAAAAATAAACCCAAAAGTAATAAACTCCTGGGGCGGGGGGACATGGAGAAATTTTAATAGTTAAATAGGTACAACAAAAATGGAATAAGAAAAATGGCAATAAAGGAAACTTATGTGAAATAGAGTTTTTGAATCAATGAGATCAGTAAATTAAGCCTTATAAATAATAAAATAGTAAGCATGTGGAAATAATAAGTAATGCTGTATTATAAAGAGGTATTAATTTGAAAAACCAGGTTTAAACAAATATAATGATGGAAATAAAAATTTTGTATTCAGTTGATATAATTGAATGGATAAATGAAGGGACAAATTGTTTCTTTTTATTTCATGATGTCCTTCTAGATCTATGTAATTTCCTGGTAAATTTTATTCTCTGATAATGTTTTTAACAGTGGGAAAACATAACTAGTAAAAATGTCTACCCAAAGGAAAGCAGGATTGGAACATTTTGTAAAATAGAAAATATAATTGATAGGAATGATAGGTGATTTACTGAATTGTCCACATTCACATCCATACACTTTCAGACTAAAAGAAAAAAATAATCTAAAGAACAAACTAATTTGAAAAAGAATGATAATGATTTCCTAATACATTAAACAGAATAAGATGGCACCTTGAAATAATTCATACAATTAAAAAATATTTTTGAGTAAAATAAATTACATCTAAGTACACAAAAGTGCAATAGAAAAGTTTAAAAATTACTGGAAAATGTAAAGAGTATCTTAGTAAGGAATTACCCACAAGTAGTATCATTTCTCTCAAACCACAGGTGCAACATGAAAGCTAGAAAAGCTTGGTGTAACGTTTTCAAAGTGATTTAAATAAAAGCATTAAGGCCACATTTTCTCTTCACAAAATCAGTAGTCACCAAAATATGGCCACAGGTCAAATTTTAATCACTTGAATTTGGAAATAAAGTTTGCAATCACACTTACAAAAAAAACACGTTTGCTTTTGTGCTATAACTGCGTCAAAATAACAAAGGAGGAGGAAATGCTGCTAAATATGAAATAGGTAGAACACTTGTCGTGGTTGTTCACTGTGTGCACGAATGACGAGAACATAGATTCTGATCCATTTGTGTAAGCTTGAAGTTCTTCATATGTTAAATTTAAACACATATACTATGTGTGGAAATTGAAAAATAATTGAGATGTCACATTTTAAACATTATCCTGAAATGCTAATTTCATGAATATTGTGGGAAGTTTTATCAATGACAGAAAATAAGAAGACGATAGGGAAAATCATTCACTCTTCTGAAAAATACCTATCACGCAATGTGGGAGCAAACTTTAGAAACATGATAAAAGTGAATATTTACCTACAACTATTTTGCTATATGTTACTTTGTACTATTCAAATGAGGAATATAAAGATGTTTAATTTTCTTTATACAAACATTCAACATATATTAAATATTATAAAATATATACTATATGTAAACATGAAATACTATACCAATGTATACATTATATAGCTTTATATTTTAAAATAAGTTGACTTTTGAAAATATTTGTGAAAAAAATTATTTTTGTTCACCAATATGTCCACCTAATGTAATTAAATCAACAAATATTTTGAAATTTTAATTAGATATAGTTTTTTACTCTCAGATACCATATTATGTACAAGAAATATTGTAATCTAGACAAATGTAAAATAAATCAATTTAAAAAAATTAATTTTCAATGAAAATATACTTTCATAGGTATATATATCATAAAGTACAACTAGTTATCTGTTAGTAAGAAGAATATCATATCAATAAAATAAAACAATAATCAACATATACACACTGCAAAAAAAAGTTCACATCTGGCAACACCATAGACAGAAGTAAGTAAATAACTGTTATCATTGAAGATTTTAATATGCTCCTCTTAGAATAGGAAAAAAACAAGCTATCCAAAATATGAATAAATACATAAAAATAAGGTGTATGCTCTCTTTACACCCAAAGAAAGCATACTTTAATAAAAATCAAAGAAACCTTTGAAAAATTTAATAAATGGATTCTCAAATGCATTTGGAAGTATATATATTATCTAAGAAACAAATCAATTTGAGAAAGCTACAGTCAACTACACAAGAACCATACTTAAAAGGTCATTATTCAAAAGCACAGTATTGGTACAAGAACAACAAAAAATCAAACATGACAAAAAATCAAATGTGCTCAGAAACAGAATTATTTAGAGATAGAAAATTTAGTAATGAAAACTTAACATTGCAAATAGATGAGTCAAGAGAATGTCAGTAGACAGGATTGGGAAAATGTGATTAATTTCTGGAAGAAAACTGAGTTGAATCCTTCCTGTTATTTTGAAGTATAAAATCTATATTTATTAAAGAAGCAAATGTGAAAGGCAAAACAAACTTGATGGATGGAAGTGAGTCTGAATATCTTTGTGGTCATGAGTCATGGAGAAAAATTTTAAACAATACCTCAAAATACAACTTATAAATTATACATTAACAGAAAGATGGCAATATGGAAGAATATATTTGCAATGTCTAAAATTGAAAAGAAAATTCTTACATATCAAAGAATTCTAAATGGAAACAAGAAAATGAATAAAATTTAGATTATAAAATAAATTTCTAATGCCTAACCAAACTAAAAGAAAAAAGAAAAAGATGTCAAACTCACTTTAGCCATTGTAATATTGATGAATTGTCACCTTATAGCTATGAGATTGTTTATATGTAGTAATCTGGATAATTCTATATGTTAGTGAGGATAAGGAAAATGCTTTTCCTGATTGTGGGGATGGAGATTGATACAAATAATATTGACAATATTTTATTCAGTTACCTGTGAAATTAAGTTTGCACATACTCTATAATTCAAACAATCTTACTCCTCAATGTATGTATAGAAAAAAATAACTTTCATTTAAGTTCATGAGCTATATGAGAATAATTATCCTACCTATTGGAGTGGAGAACTGAAAACAAACTTGCTATCATTTACCAATGGATTAGTTTGTAGAATTTGGAAAACAGAAACAATATAGAATTTGGAAGCAAAGAAATAAATGAATTTTCATCTGTATAGAAAAATGTTTAAAATTTATCTTTAGTAAAAAGCAGTAGGTAAATGAATAGATCTATGCCAAATGTCAATCATAAGGATTAGATATGAAAAAAATCTACATATATTACAGGCTGGCATATACATATTGGTTTATATCTACCACATTGGGTCATTGCCCATGAAATGAGGTACATGGTAAATTCAACTCTGTATATCTGCATCTCTGCATATTTGCCTATATAATAAAATGCACTATATGATATTTATTATGAGGGACAGATAATGGATGACATATTCTTTCTCTGTTTTAAAATATTGTCTAGTTGTTTTCCCACCTATTTTTTAAACATATTCATTGATTTCATTCTACCACTGTATGTGTATCTGTTCTGTTTTCTAGGACTGTATTAAAATAAAAAGAAATAAAAACAGTATCAAGTAACTTAAATTCTCCTAGGTGAAAATAACTACATTGGCAATTGTAATAGAAGATTACAACTTTTCCTCCCTTCCAGTGTTCTATCCACACAGCAATTGCAATGGGTAGAACAAGTGGATACATGTGAATAAATTATTGATTAATAAATTGATCATTGAATCTGATTTAATACAGTATAAGAAATATGTGTGTGATGCACCCTAGACATTCTGATCATTCAGAAAAATTTAAAACTTTGAGTATGCCTCAAGCTCTTTTGCTTATTAAAAGCCTCAAACTCTAGGGTTCTCCTCAAATTATAGATAGCTTGCTCATTGAATATTGTTTCAATTCTTTATTTAATTCATTTAAATCTAATAACTAGTAATTAGCTTGGGAAGGATAGTTTGTTTGAACAACTCAGTGATCCGTGTATATTTCAGTGGTTATATTCACAGGACCTTCCAGGATCCAGGCAATGGATGCTTCCTTGGCTTCAATGAAGGAAGAAGAAACATGGAGACTGTGGATTGTGATTTAAATGTACAGCTTCCAGTATACCTAGTAGGCACTTAAGGTATGTGAGATCACAAGATCAGAGAAGGGCTGTGCATGGTTTAGTCTAATTTCTGGGAATTCTATGACTCCATAAATTGTTACACCATCCTAAGCCATGCAGCTCTGGAAAGGTATGTGAAAAGACTACTATTTTCCAAATCAGATTTATCTCAACAAATATGAGTTCCTAAATACTGTATAATGAATCTCAAAAGGCTTAGGCAGGTTCATTTTCCTCAGCCACATTTTTTTTCATCCTTGGTCCACTATAACTAAACATCAATTCTTGTGTTACTGTCCAAAGAGGATTCTAACCAGAGTCAATCCTCAGAGAGAAGACTGTGAAATCAAATACTGATGTTTTCTTTCCAGTTCGCCCCATGATTCTTGCACCATATTCCTCAGAAATTTTATATGCTTTATCACAGAAAACTCTATAGTATATTAAATTCCAAAGGAAACTGTAAAATACCAATATCCACTAACATTTGTGTCATCAAATGAGTCATTGAAATTCCCTATAAAACTTGTGATGACCATTAACATATCTTCTTAACAAGTTTTCTGTTTTCTTTACCAATTGGACTACTTCTTTTTCCTTCATATGATGATTTTTTCCTTTTTGTCTGAGTATTCATACAGGCTGCCACTTGCGTATGTCATTTCCAAAAATAAATTTGTTTTTCTTCTTAGAAATAATTCACAAGCATTAAAAAATGCAGACTTTCAAATGTGTTATCTTAGAGATCATCTTTGTAGAACTTTAAATTTAATTTGTTCTAAAATTGAACCTACAAATCCAATTTTGTTCTATGGTATTTTCAAATCCCCTAAAGAAAAAAGCCCCTCTGCCTTAATTAATTGAAAGAAAACATTTCTATAATCACAAATACAAATATAAACAACCATGTGCATTATACATAAGTATATATGCATATGAATATTAATATATGAGTATATAATTTATCTGCATATAATAAAATATATCATGCTATAAATACTAATTAGCATGCTTATTCCACAATATAAATATCTTTTCCATATCAATATACACAGATTAATCCTTTATTAGTTAAATTGCTTTAAGAACATTTATTTCATAATAAAAATTCACTTAATTTGTACATATTTTCTATTGCACATAATGAATCAGTAAGCATTATCATGCGTGTTTCTGCATACTTATGTGACATTTCTAGTTGAATAATTTTTTCAAAGATCAGAGGGAAATTCTTTTGAATTTTTTATGAGTGTTTTTCTTCTTCAATGTGATTCTAAAAATTTAAAAATGCTAGTGTGCATGAAAGCATTCCTATTACAAATGGACTACTACATTTTAAAAATAATCAAAATTCAATTTTTAATAAAAGTTTTCACATGTCATGTTAATTGTAGAATAGATCAAAATATTACATAATGTTATTGAGATATTAACCATGAAGCACACCAAAAGACATTGTTACAATACGTGTGTCTGTGTATTAGTAAATAAATATAATAAGCATATAACTCAAATATGTTGTTTTAGTCAGCTATTTTGCCACTGTGACTAAAAGACCCAACCAGAACAATTGTAGAGGAGGAAAAGATGATTTGAGAGCTCACATTTTCAGAGGTCTTAGTCCATAGAAGGCCAGTTCCATTCCTTGGCGCTTGAGGTGAGGCAGAACTTCATGGCTGAAGAGTGTGGCAGAGGGAAGCAGAAAGAAGTCTCCACTTGCTATGGGAATATATACCCCATAGCCACACCCCCAATGAATCACTTTTGTTACCTCTCAATTAATCCCTATCAGGGAATTAATTCACTGTTTGGGTTAAGACTCTCACAACCTAATCATTTCTCCTCTGAACCTTCTTGCATTGTCTCACATGTGAGCTTTTGGGGGACATCTCACATACAAATAATAACATTCATTATTTGTATATATATATACATATATATGTATATATATACTTATTTCAAATAAATATTAAAAATATTCTATTTTAATGTTACATGTATTCATTATAAGCAGGATACAAAGGAGCAGAGCTCACCCCTGATTTGTTAAGTAACATCAGCTTAACTGAGTGTTTTTTACTTGCCTGCAGTGACAAAGAGAATTGGATAACAAAAAGCACTGGTAACTAAATGGAATCAATAAGATTTAAAAAAGCAATGGCTTAAAAAGTATAAGGCTTTTGCATATTGTATAAAGTGATAAATTTCCAAAGGACATTTGAAAATTCTGATATTATTCATTATGTTATTTAAACTAATAATGGGATGTTCTATGAGGTATTTTTTGGGCAAATTTTGATGAGAATCTAATTAGCATTTTTAGACTTTTTCACTAATCTAGGTGAATTTTTGGTAGACCATGTCATTCAGTTAATATAAGTATCTGTGTATATTGTTCACAACTTCAAATTATTTATATTTCACATAATAAAAACAGTTTCTACACTATCCTTACCAATTTTGCCTCATGTGTCAACCTTGCAAAGAAAAATGAAAATATTTATGATGTTTATAGGCTCTAGTATTTCTGAGATCACTTTCTGGGCTTTTTCTACAGATAACTTACAGTGCCTTGTGTTCATTCTTGTCCATTGATGTGTTCACTTCTACTTATATGGAAAAAAGATAACTGGTGCAGCTAAGCACCCTTTAGATGTTACCTCATTCACAATTATAAAATGCAAAAATCACTCACATCCATAATAAAGTCATTAAATGACAAACCTCAAGAAAAGCAATGTAAGGCTGCTTATATTCTAAATACATCTCGGTGAATGTGATCCCTTTTAGATGTAGAAATGTTCATGTGTTACTACTATAGGGGTGATGCTATAAAAGTTGTAGATATTGAATGTTGTATACATCTGTTTGCTTTTCTGAAAGGTGAAAAATTTTAGACTTGTGTGATTTAAGTGAAGACTAAGGATAGAAAGCAAAGAATAGATTGATTTTATAACCATAACTATGGAAAATTTAAAAAAGCTTGAGGTCATTTAGCATTCTTCCCAGCTACTATTTACATTCTCATATTGAGCTTCTCAACCCAAATGAATATATTAGAATCTCAGGATGGTCAAACTAAAGATAAAGGTATAGATTCAGAGTAAGATGGCTAAACTGTTAAAAATAACATGAGAAAGTACCAATAAAAGAGACACTTTTTTTTTCTTTTCACAGTCATTACAAAAAGCTCAAGGATGATTCAGAAAGGAGAGGACTGGGTACCTTACTAAATATGGTTTTATTTTTCATTATGGCTGAAGAACTCCTTACATGTTTTTCCATTTTTCTTTCATTTTTTTTCTATTGTTACCAATTTAGATTTTATTTATGAGAAAAAATATTTTTGTCGACATGTATCTTCCTTTGTCATGAATACTAGGGAAACTTTGGTGAGTGAAAATAATGAAAAGTTTTCTCTCCATCTGCTTTTTTGCATCAGTCATTATATTTATCCTATTAAGTGTTTAGTTTCTCTCAGTTCAATTTTCCTTATTATAAAAAGATAACATAGTTTAATATTATATATAGATAAATTACCAGAGAAGCATGCATTATTTTCCATATCTAATCATATGGAAAGATTTATTTTGCTTTTCATTTTAGTTCATTAAAGATAACACAAATATGGTGCTTATTTTATCTTTGTTGATAAAATGTAGTTGTTGTCCTGTTTTTCTCTGTGCATCAATTGACTAGCACTTTGTAAGGTAATAGGTAAGATATATATAGCACTTGTCTATGAATATTTATATTTCATTTAATTTTAAGAAAGAAAGGAAGTATGCTCCTTCATTCCCAATACAAATGAGAAGAAAATTAAGAGTTAAATCAGTAAATATAAATCTGTGACTATGAAACTAATTGAACTGCTTAATACATATTTAATGTAAGCTGACTGATTCCAGTCTAAATTTTTTTTAACCAGCATAGCCCTTGGCTTCACAATATGACAGATATGATTTTAGTGATTATTCAAGTAGAAGACATTTACAAATAGGCTATTTTATTTACTGCTGATAATAGACTGCTACAGCTGACTGTAAATAGTTTTTAAAATGCCCCAAGTAATATAATTTGTAGACAATATAAAATGCTAAAATAATAGTAAATTTATATTGAGTGAATTTTATATCTGTGCAAGATTGCATGGTATTTCTTGAATTAGGTGAAAACCATATTCAATATCTTACATGTCATATTCAGTTATAAATGATAAATATTTCATGACCTAAAGAAATGTAAGTATTGTTGCAGCTGAACAAGGAGAAAGACAGTGTGTCATTGTGGTTTAGAAAAATGACTCTGGCTTCCTGCATTTAATTTGTAGCTCTGTATGTTACAGTTCTTTAGTTTATAGAATGAGTAGGATAAGTGTTTGTTTCACAGGCTCGAAATGCTTGCAAAATATTTAGAAAATTCTCAGATACATAAGTCCTATGGCTTTTGTAATAATACATATTGTTCAGATGTCAGATAAACAGATGTTTAAAATATACTTTGCCACCTACTGCACACTTGTACTTAGTTTATATCATCCATTTTTTCCTTTTAAGAAACACTTGGAAAGCCAGCCTCAGCAAGGGCGAGGCACTAAGCAACTCAGTGAGACCCTGTCTCTACATAAAACACAAAATAGGGCTGAGGATGTCGCTCAGTGGTCGAGTGCCCCCAAGTTCAATCTCCAGTACCAGAAAAAAAAAGAAACACTTGGAGAATGTTGTTGATAAGATTTTCTTTAAAATGCATATAAAAATGCATAAAAGGAAAGTTTATCTTAAATATTGGTAAAATATCTAATCTAATATTTAATGTGTCTGAAAAATTATCTTCAGTCAAAAATTGTCCTATGACTGGAAAGATTAGTAAATATTGGTACATTGCAATAAAAAGTAGAAAAAAATCCTACAATATTTTATAATTACATAGTAAATACCTAACAATTCTTATGAAGCATTATTTAGAAATAAAAAGACCACCAATAAAATACAAAACAGAACAAACACACACATACAACATGTACATACACTTACAGAGATACATAATTGGAAGTTCTCAATATCTGAAATAATTTTAATGTGTGACATGCATAGTTAAATATTCTAAGAAACAATCAAATTGGTAAAAAATGCAATGATTTGATATTATCTTCTGCCAAATAACTTGTGATGAGAAGGGTGCATTCACATATTTCTAGTACAAATGCAGTAGGAAAGTTGTGAAAGGAGATTGGACAAAATCTTAAGGATGATATGTGTATTTATACTTTCAACCCATGAAACTATTTGTAGATGCTCCTAATATACATTCATAACACAGTAGTAAATCAGGCATTTGCAACCAGTTCCTCTTTGTATGTTTCTTATGCCAAAGGAATGAAAACAACTAAAATGTAGGCGAATGACAAAAGTAGGTTGAAAACTGCAAGGTACTCCTTCCCTGAACAAAAGTCAATTTCTGTTTTCTTATTTGCTAAACTAAATATATCAACTAAACCATTTCTGTGATAATAGGGATAGATCTTTATAAAATCTATTTAGGAATACATTTTTCAACATGCCCTCTTTTATCTTGGAACAGTAGTCTTTCATTTTATGTTTTATGATAATTTCCTATTAATATAGTCCTTGACAGAAAACAAAGCCAAATGTAGCATAAATTTAGTTGGTTTAAAACAATTAGCTAAATAGATTAGTTTTCAATAGATAATATGCTATTTAATGTTTTAGTTTATTTTTAAATTCTCATAGTAATGTGGCATCCAGTAATTTAATTTTTTAGAGTTTAGTTAACACCCTTGCATCTCAAAAAGACAACATCTCAATGTAGTCACAAAACTCTATAATTAAATACGATTTAGAATTAGTTCTGTTTGTTGATAGCTGTATTAGGGACCCAAAAAACTTAATTTTTTCTACTGTAGTTCCCTCAACTATAATTTAGGAATGGTAGTAGTAACTACCACATGTTTTTTGTGAGAATTAAATCAACTCCTTTAAGTGAAGTGCTTAAAACACTACCCATAGCACAGTAAGTAATGGATATGTGTTAAATATTTTTCTGACCATTTATAAAATGTTTGATAAATGTTTGATTTATAAAATGTTGTGAAAACAAGCTCCTGAGTATAACTCAGTCTATCCAATCTTAGTCACCTAGAGTAATTTCTAACTAAACAAATCAAGTCTTACTTCAAATTTTGTTTTTAAAAAATTATTTACCAAAATTTGCAATTCATTGTTTCCTTCAGTTCAGTATTGACTAGGAAACTGTCTTTTATCTCTTGTCCCTTCGTAATTGCCCTGCAAAAGTACTTCTGATACCATGGAACAAATTCAACTCCTTTTCAAAGGACTTGTAAAGAATCACTGTATGTTCACTGACTTTTCATTTTGAGCAAAGGGAGAGATTGTTCAACTCTGTCAGTAGTAATTCAACAAATTTCCTACTCAGTGGCAATTTTACTCATTATCTCTGAAGCTACATTACTAGATTCATTCATTAAATGAGCCAATGAGCTCAACTCCAGCAGGCTAATTAAAGGTTTGCAATACCCCTTGTTATCACAAGGATTCTTGTGCTTTGAAGATTTCAGAAGTTAAACTACTGCCACCCGCGGGTTTTGGCCATGATGCCACCCAGGGAATTTGAACATGACTGATAATCTGTCCTCTTATTTGAAGAATCTCTGCTGCCACTTTATTCTACCACAGGATCCGATTCCACCGTTTTTCCTGTCATTCCATCTCTAGATCCTAGGTAGACATCAATATTCCTTGATGAAGTTTTATAGTTTTCCCACACAGAACATTTGGGGAAGTATAATTTCCATTACAGACTTCAGTAGCACCCTGAGAACATCCTAGCTTCTTAATTTTCCTATTCCCTGGGTAGGGGTATAAAAAATAATGAAGAGAAATTCTTGAAGTCAGAATTTTCTTCTACTGATAAAGATTAATCACATTGTTTCCCAAAGGCTAGACGCATTAAACCTAAATTTCAACTCTTTCTCACAATATGGCCACAGAAGGAAGAAAGAAACATAATAGAAAGCAACTGGAATTTACAAAGAGCTTAAAATATTTAAGTGGTCTCTGAATGCAACTTCCCCAAGAAGAAGAGCTCAAACTCTGACTTTCCAGTTTCCTAAAATTAGCTCTAGGAATAATATGTCAGACTCTGAAAGATGTGATTAGCTTATTATTTCCCCAGTTCCCTTAGAACTAATTCTTCCTGAATTTCTATCTATAGTCTACATTGCTAGGATGCAAGCAATTATTTAAACAAAAAGGCTCAACTTACTGAAATAATTTTTAAAATGTATTAATGTCTAATTTTATCAAAATGTACCTAGAATATATAGCAATTATACAAACTCTAAGACAGAAAATATCTCTCTTTATTTAACCAATTTTCTACAATGGTGTTACGAATTGGATTTTAAAATCCACCCAGAGGTTATGAATTAAAGACTTGGTCCCCAACTAATAGTGCCATTGGACATGGCAGAAACTTGAAGGGTGGGGTCTAGTTGGAGGAAGTAAGTCACTGGAGATATGGCATTCAAAGGTAGGTCTTTCAAAGGGCTTCTCTCTCATTGCTTTTCAGCCATCATGAAAAAAAAATGGTATTGAAAAGTCAGGTTGTTGTGATAATACCTGATGTTCTCATTCAGAAGCCTTTGGGATTGGTTTACGGGAGCAATATCGAAAAGTTTGGTGAAGTAGATTAGAAAAAGTTTAGGATTTTATAAATAGAGCTTAAATGGGCTATTCTAAGGAAAATTCAGAAGACCAGAATGCTGATAAGGAATGCAAATGGCAAAGGCTAGGATAATGATGTTTTAGATGGAAATGAGGACTCTATTAGGAACTGGAGTAAAGGTCATTCATGTTACACTCTGGCCAAGAACTTGTCTACACTTTGTCTATAACCTGAGACTTTGTGGTGGGCTGAATTTAAAGAGGATGGACTATTTTACCTGGGTTTACAGCATTTTAGGCAGTGGCATGGGTGTTTCTGGCTGCTTTTGGCCAGATTTACTTTGAAACTTGAGAACAAAAGCTCAGTGGGAATATTTGAATTTTTTTCAGTTTTGCTAGAAAAGGAGCTGTTTAAAATGACAGTCAAGGAAGATACATTAAAAAGAAGCCAGGTAATTTTCACTGGGAGAATATGAAAAATGTCTTGAGGGCATCTTAGAAATCAGCATGATTTCACCAATTCAAGCCCCAAAGACTTTTGTTTGAGAAGATAGCTAAAAGGCATCCTACTTAAATTGAGCCACCAAGGAAATCCTTTTCTGGGATTTATTTTCCCATGTTCACCTATCCAAACACTCAGAGGCTGCTGCAGCAATCGTCTAAACAAGCCTGGCTATTTGAGTCAGAGGAAGAATTTGCTGTTTTCTTCCTGATACTGGTTTTGCAGAAGTAAAGAGTGCAATTTTTGTTGGGTCATGAAAGCTTCCAACAAGATTTCAAAGGAGGCCATGCAATGTGTGACTCAGACTTGTAGGTCAGAGTCTCTGGAAGCATCCCTGAGAAGGCAATATGAGATGCTGAGAGAGTGAAGCCAAAGCCACATGAAGCTTCCAAAAAGTTAGAGATACCAGGAACAAGGAATGTCTGCTAAGGGAAATATCAGACAGTGAGTAGAGACATTGGAGCTCATGTAATGCCACCTGGTACCCATACACTGGACATGGAGCTATGGGATTTAATGCTTGTCTTGCTGTATTTGAGTCTTGCTTTGGTCGCATCCTTCCAATTTTATCCCCTCTTCCTATCAGAATGGCAATATTCATCCTATGCCATTATATCCTGGAAGTTTATAACTTATTTTTTTTTTTTATTTTTATAGGGGCTCATAACCAGGAGTTTGACTTGAATATAAGAAGTGATTTTGGACTTAGACTTCTGAGCAATACTGAAACTGTTAAGACTATGAGGAAACTTGGAGATAGGCTGAATGCATTTTATTCTGTAAGAAGTATATGAGGCTTTGAGGCTCAGGGGTGGAATGTTAGATTTAGATTTTAAATATACTCTAAAATGTCATGTGTAGAAAGTCCCAGTTGATGGGAGTTAATGGCAAATTATGAAAACTTTACAGCGGGAGACTAGCTGGAGGAATTAGGTTGACCCTAACCCATTCTGCCCACTCTTGTTGCTTTCCAAACATAATAAGATGTGCTATTTCCTCCATCATGATATACTAGCTTACCACAGACCAAATGCAATAGGACCATGTGACAATGGACTGAAAACTCTGAAATCATGAGCAAAATAAATATTTTCTCTGCTAACACAAATAGTGTGAATGGAATTTACCAAGATGAGTAATGATAAAAAAAAAAATGAGACTTTATGTGTATTTGTTAGTCAGCCTTCTGTCACTAGAACAAAATACCTGAGATAGTTAACTTGTAAAATCAGAGGTTTATTTTGACTTACAGTTTTGGAGGTTCTAGTTAATGATCAAGTGAACTCATTTCTTTGGGCCTCTAGCAGGCATACCGGATGACAACGAGGGAAAGCACTTGGTGAAGCAAACTACTTATTTCATAATCTAGGAAGTAAAGAAAGAAAGAGGAAGTGACTAAAATCCCACAATACCACAATGATTTAAGGATCACCCAACTGCCACGCCCTACTTTCTAAATTTTCTACCACCTTCCAATAGTGACACCCTGGGTGCCAAGATTTTAATACATGTACCTTTGTCATTAACATCTAAACTACAGCAGCATTCATAATATCAATATTAATATCTTCTTTACAGTCCTTTAGCATTGAAAATGCCTAAAATTTAAGGATAAAGATCTTAGAAATCTGACTTGAATCACAAATTTTGAATATATTACCAAATGAATAATTTGTAGATGATTTTATTTGGAAGTTGTAATGCATGTAAATGTAAATTAAAAAATGAATGAATTGTGAATATATAACAAGTCACATCTTAAAATCATATGCTAAAACTGTAAATCTATCTAAATAATACTAAGACATGCAGACATTATTTCTATCTAAATAATACTAAGACATGCAGAGGCAAAATATATATAGAAGTCCAGTGTTAATATAAATGCCTTTTAATTTTATAAATAATATTTTGTAAGGCATATGCCCAAGGAAATGTTTTATATTCCAAAGGCCAAAACTGCTTTATAGAAACTACATTAGTGATAGGACTAGAAATAAAAAATTGTTGATGCCAGTGTATTTCATTTTTCCCACCTGTGAATAAAATAATGATAATTTCTATCTTACAGGAATACTATCAGGATTACATAAGTTATTATAAAGTATCCTATAACTTAAAAATTAGTTAATAAATGATTTGAATTAAATCCGCCAATGTAAAAATCAATAAGGGAAGCATGAGGCGCTTAGTTTATTTTTTCAGTAGCACAGTACTAGTAAGTGCTACAGACAGGATAAAATGAAACTCTGAAAACTAGTCCCCTCTGAAACTATTTTGAATGATATCATCCACTGATACATTTTAGAGAAGTATACTTCAAATATATATCAAATAAGATGTTTAAAAGTTGATATATAATTCTTTAATGTTGCAGTTTTCTAGGTAAATTTAGGGCTACAAAAATCAAAAATGCATGAAAAATGTGCTCTAAATATGTTTTTAAAAACAAGATCATTATCTTCAGACTATTTGGTATTTTTAAAAATTTACTTGCAAATTTCTAGTATAAGAATTCTGGTTATTCATGCTCATGAAGGACATATTTCAAATAGATTTGCACTTCATTTTTCTGACTCCATCCCAGTTTCCATAGATGGTACAGGCATGACTAACTGGGTTTTAAGTTATGTTTTTCAGCTGCCAGATTGCTGTCTATGAACTTGATTGAGACAGATTCAGATTTGGATTCTGTCTGACTACACTAAACTCAAGGAATGAAACTAAACTGAAAATCACATTTCAATCTATTTCATTCCAGTGGGAACTTGCAATGCTAAAGATATTTCTGTTCTTTGCTACTTTCAGCTTCAACTAAAGCTTGGATTCACAACATTGTTCTCTGTGAAAAATCTTCTTTGTAGTCTGAGAACTTTCATGTCTTCAAAGAAACTGAATAGATATAATAAAAATTCACAAAAGTAATCCAAAACACAGACTCACTAAAGTTTTCTTCAAAATGTCAAGAAATAAATTTTGCAAAAAAAATATATGAAAAATAGAAAAAAATTGAACATTTAAGAGTAATTTTATAAAGGTTCATGTAGAACAATTAATTGTTTTTCTAAATTTGATTGTTGTTGTTTTACTGGTTGAGATATTAAATGTGTATGTGCTGGTGAAACTGAGGTAATATATGGAATATGTCCAGTTATTTTTAACAAGGATGTTATACATATATAGTTTGAGATAAAATATATCAAATTAGTTTCAACACTACATAGAAACTTATATATACATATATTAATGTGAATCACATAGCAAGGTGACATAAAACGTTATCCATTAAGAAGTTTTGCCCCAGCCAAGTGTGGTGGCACAAGCCTGTAATCCCAGCATTTTGGGAGGCTGAGATAGAATCACGAGTTCAAAGCCAGCCTCAGCAATGGCAAGGCACTAAGCAACTCAGTGAGATCTTGTCTCTACATAAAACATAAAAAATAGGGACGGGGATGTGGCTCAGTGGTCGAGTGCCCCTGAGTTCAATCTCCAGTACCAAAAAAAAAAAAAGTTTTGCCCCAATCCTGTAGTAAAAACTCCTGCCTGTATTCATGAATTCCCTGTAACATGGCTATAGTTTATGTATTTCAGTTTTCTATCAAAAATATTTTATATGTTATCACCACAAAAAAATAAGTATTTGAGGTGCAGCTTAAATGCTAATCATTCTGATTTAATCACTCCACATAGTATACATGCATCCTAAATCACATTGTATACTCATAAGAAATGTACAGATATTAGTTGTCCATGAAAAATGAAATAAAGCTAAAACAACACAAATATATTTTAAGCAATTTCTTATAAAACTGACCAGTGTTTCAGAGTGCAACTATGGATACATTGTCCTAATTCCCTCTTCTTTCACATATTTTATATATCATGTATATTTTAGTATATTTTTATTAGTATGTCTGTTACCTTTATGTCAGTGACCAGAGCACTCCCTAACTCTTTTTTTTAAAAGTGATTCTTTTTTTTTTTTAATTTTTTTAGTTGTAGATGGACACGATATCTTTATTTATTTATTTTTATGTGGTGCTGAGGATCGAACCCAGTGCCTCATGCATGCAAGGCAAGCGCTCTACCACTGAGCCACAATCCCAGCCCCTCCCTAACTCTTTTTTAAGATACGCGACTGTCATTGTTTAAGCACAACCCATTTTGAACTGAATTTCCTATTGCTGCATTGTAGATCATTTCCTGTTATAAATGATGTGGCAAAGAAGAGATTTGCACATGGATGATTAAGTGCAGTTATACCAACAGGGTGAACTTCCAAAAGTGAGTTGATGATTCAATGGATAAATGCATTTAAAATAGTGGCAGCTATTTCTAAATTTGTTTCCCTTGATGGTGGTTTCATTTGTACTCAAACCAGTAAAATATAGAATATATTTTCTTACGGCCTGGTCCACTGAATCTACTATTGCTAATCCAATATTTATTTCTTATCTTGAGAGCTTTTCTCTTATACTAGAAAGAAATAGCTATGTTCGCTTGCGCCTACATTTGTGATTATAGTATTTTCAAGAACAAGCTTCAGGAGCATCTATGTCTGCCTCATTTAGCTGTTAACATTGGGTTCTAGCCTTGAATAGTCCTTTTCTTTTATGCTCTACTAAATAAAATATCCCCTTAATTTCGCCATGTCCACAAGCAAAGTTTCCTAAGACAGTAGTTTTCAAATTAAGTGTGCAGAAGAATTGTCTGGAAGTCTCAACATGTGTAGAATCCCAAGATTTATATACCAATTAACCTATGCAGACATTGACAATCATAATTTTCTACATACAAACTAGATAAATAATTTTCAGGTTTTCTGTAAACTTCACCTTGATACATATTGCTTTGGGGGGAATAATTTTATTAGATGCTGATTCTATAGTATTGAAGAATAATATTTATTTAGTTTTAAGTTCTAATTATTTGTTTATAATTTGTAATATTTTAATTAGCACATTGCAATTAAACATACTGGTGGTGTTCCTTTTGTCCTATTGGTACAGGCATGAAATATAATTCACTCCATTTCAATCCCCAGTGCTTCTGCTTTTCTCCCCTACCCCAACCTCCCCTTCTCCTACTCTATAGTCTTCCTTTTATTTTCAGGGGATCCCTACTTTCCCCCCCCCCTTAATTAGCTCTCACTTTTAGATGAGAATAAGCATTCAACTTTTAACTTTATAAGTCTAGGTTATTTCACTTAGCAAGTTCTCCAGTTCCATCCATCTACTAGTAAATGCCATAATTTCTTTCTTCTTTATGGTTGAGTGAAACTCCATTGTGTATATATACCATATTTTCTTCATTCATCTGCTGATGGACACCAGCCATCATCATATATTGATATTTATGAATATATTGATGTTTATGAATTGCACTGGTCTAGACATTGATGTGCCTGTATGCTGATTTTGGTCTTTTGAAAAATACCAAGAAAGTGATAGCTATGTTATACGGTGGCTCTTTCACACTTTTGAGGAATCTTTATACTGTTTTCCAAAGTAGCTGTACTAAATTGCAATCCCACCAACATTGTATAAGTGCATCTTTTCCTTTACATCATCATCGACATTTATTCTTATTTTTATTCTTGATTTTTGTTATTATATCCAAAGTGAGATGAAATCTTAAGATAATTTTGATTTGCATTTCCCTGATTACTGGGGATGTTTAACATGTTTTTGTATATTTTATGGTCATTTGTATTTCTTCTTTTGAGAAATGTCTGTTTAGATATTTTGCCATTTATGTATAGGGTTATTTGGGGGTTTTTTTTGTTAACTTTTTTTGAATTCTTTATATATTCTGGATATTAATCCCCTGTCAGAGGATTAGCTAGCAGAGATTTTCTCTTATTCTGTATACTTTCTCTTAATGTTCTTAAATGTTTCATTTGTGTGTGCATGCAAAGGAGATTTTTAAATTATTGTCATTACACTTATTAATTCTTGGTTTTATTTCTTGAGCTTTAGAGGTCTTGTTAAGGAAGGCAGTAAGTACATGCAAGGATAGTGTTGACCCTGTCTTCTTTTAGCAGTTGCAAAATTTCTCATTCAATGAGAAATCTTATTGATCTGCCTAGATCTCTTTGATCTACCTCTATTTGGCTTTTCTTCAGGGCAAGAGATAGGAATCCAGCTTTATTGTTCTACATATGGACATCCAGTTTTCCCAGCAAAATTGGTTGGAAACCTTATTTTTATCCAACTATGGTTTTGGCAACTTTGTAAAGGATCAGATGTTTGTATCTGGGTTCACTTCTGTGTCATCTATGACATTCCATTGGTCTTCATGTCTGCTTTGATGCCAATACCATGCTGTTTTTGTTACTATAGCTCTGTTGTATAATTTAAGATCAGATATTGTGATGCCTCTATTAATGCTCTTCTTGCTCAGCATTCCTTTGGGAAGTCAGAGTATTTTATTCTTCCATATGAATTTGAGGACAGTTTTGTTTAGTACTGTGAAGAAAGTCACTGCATTTTGATAAGGATTTCAAACTTTGGGTAATATACCAGTTTGAAAATATTTATTCTATGTATCTAAGAACAGGGGAGTGCTTTCTACCTCCCAACATCAGCTTCAATTTCTTTCTTCAGTGTTGTGTGGTTTTCATTGTAGAGGTCCTTTGCCTCCTTGGTTAGATTTATTTTCAAATTACTCCTCGTCCTCCTCCTCCTTCTCCTCTTTGTCCTTCTCCTCCTTCTTCTTCAAGAGGAATAGTTTTTCTGATTTTTTTTCCTCATCTGGTTCATTATTAGACTATAGAAAAACTATTGATATTTGTACGTGGATCTTATATCTTGCTACTTTGGTGAATTTATTTATCAGCTCTAGAAGTCTTCTGGTAGAGGTTTTCTACATAGAGAATCATGTCATCAGCAAATAGAGATGATTTTATTTCTTCTTTTCCTATTTGTATAGTTTTGATTTTTTTCTCTTTTTTAATGTCTCTGGCTAGAGTTTCAAGAACTCTATTGAATGGGAAGTGTGGGAGTATACATCCCTGATTTGCTCATGGTTTTAGAGGAAAATTCTTTCAAGTTTTTCTTCATTCAGTATGATGTTGGCTTTGTGTTTGTCATATATATCATTGATAAAGTTACTGTCTTTCATCTCTCAGCTCTAAGCATTTTTAACATGAATGGGTGCAGCATTTTGTCTGACTTTCTCTGCATCTATTGATATAATCATGTGATTCTTGTCCTTAATTCTACTTATGTGTTTAGTTACATTTATTGATTTGCATATATCAAACCAACTTTGCATCCCTGGAATGAAACCCACTTGATTATTTTGTACTATTTTCTTTTCTTTTTGTTTTTCTCTATAATACTTTCCCCCACATTTTGACTGCATACTCTAATCACCTCTGTATGTGACAAGCATCATTTTTTTTTAAGGCTTCAGAAGTTCTCTTTTTTATTTTTTATTTTTTTAGTTTATTTAATTGCATTTCAAGTTATAGCACATATATAGAGCTCAGTTTTTCCATTTCTCTGGTTGCAAACCAGATAAAGTTACATCAATTGTGTTTGTACTATTTTCTTAATCAGCTTTTTAACGTGGTTTGTTATTTTTGTTAAGCATTTTTGCAACTGCATTAATCAGGGATATTGGTCTGTAGTTTTCTTTTCTTAATGTGTCTTTATCTGTTTCAGGTATCAGTGTAATACTGGCTTCATAGAATGAGTTTGGGAGTGTTCCCTCCCTTTCTATTTCATGGAATAATTTGACAGACAATGACATTAATTCTTCTTCAAAGGTCTAGTAGATGAATTTATAGCTGATAATTCATCTGCTACTGTGCTTTCTATGTTGCAAGGCTTTAAATTGTTGTTTCAATCTTATTGTTAATATTGGTCTCTTTAGGCTATCTGTATCTTCTTGGTTCAGTTTGGGTAGGTTATGGATATCAATAATTTGTCAAGAGGGTGAGGAGAGAGTCTACATTTTGGGAGCAAATTTTTGCCACACACACATCAGATAGGGCACTAATCACCAGGACATATAAAGAACTCACAAAACTTTACACCAAAAAACAAAAAACAAACAAAAAAAATCCACAAACAATAAAGGGGCTAAGGAGCTAAACAGACACTTCTCACAGAAAGAAATATAATAAATCAAAAATATATAAAAAATGTTCAATATCTTTAGTACTTAGAGAAATGCAAATCAAAACTACTCTAAAATTTTATCTCATGCCAGCCAGAATGGCAGTACTCAAGAATACAAGCAACAATAAATGTTGGCGAGGATGTGAGGGAAAAGGTACACTCATACATTGCTGATGGGATTGAAAATTGATGCAGTCAATCTGGAAAGCAGTATGGAGATTCCTTAGAAAACTTGGAAAGGAACCACCAGAAATATTGGGTATAGTCCTTTCAGTCTATACCCAAAGGACTTAAAAACAGCCTACTACAGTGACACAGCCACATCAATGTTTATTGCAGCACAATTCACAATAGCCAAACTGTGAACCCAGATGCCCTTCAATAGATGATTGGATAAAGAAACTGTAGTGTATATATACAATGGAATATTATTCAGCAATAAAATAGAATAAAATTGTGGCATGTACAGGTAAATGGATGGAGTTAGAGAATATCATGCTAAGCGAAGTAAGCCAATCTCCCAAAAAACAAAGATGGAATGTTTTCTCTGATAAGTAGATACTAATCCATGAAGGGGGGGTAGTCATGGGAATAGTAAAGGAACTTTGGATTAGCCAAAGGAGAGGAGGGGACATGGGGAAAGGAAAAATGATAGAATGAGATGGACATCATTACCCTAGATACATGCATAATTGCACAAATGGTGTGACCCTACTTTGTGCACAACTAGAGATGTGAAAAACTGCCCCATTGTGTACAATGAATCGATGAGCATTCTGCTGTCATGTATAACTGTTTAGAACAAATAAAAAAGATCACTTCCACTGTAAAATAATAATAATTTTATCAATATCTCCTAGAGTTTTAAGTTTACTGAAGTATAAATTATCAAATACTTTCTAATGATCCTCTGGATTTCAAAAATATCTGTGATAATATCTCTTTTTTCATCTCTTAATTTTGTTTACTTGTATTTTCTCTCTATTTCTTATGATTGGGTTACCTAAGGGTTTATTAATTGTTTATCTTTTCAAGAATCAACTCTTTGTTGAATTGATCTTTTATATTGTTTCTTTATTCTCAGTTTCATTAATTTTAGCTCTGATGTTAACTATTTTCTGTCTTTTATTAATTTTGGAATTTGGTTGTTCGTGCTTTTCCATGGCTTTGAGGTATAACATTATATCATTTGGGGGAAGGGAATCTTTCTTCCTTTCTTTTTTAGTCTAGGCACTCAAAGCTATAATCTCTTCTCTCATACTGTCCCATAGATTTTGATATGTCTCTGTTCTCATTTGTTTCTAAGGATTTTTTTTATTTCTTCCCTTTTTCTTCCCTTTCCTTATTCAAAAATATATTATTTAATCTTCATATGTTAAAATGGTTTCTGTTTTTTACCTTGTTATTGATTTCTCATTTTATTCCAATGTACTTTAATAAGGATGTAAGGTCTCCATTTTTAATATGCAAAGACTTGCATTGTGTCCTAAACTATGGTTTCTTTTAGAGAAAATTTCATGTGCAGGTGAGAAGAAAGTGAATCTCATTATTGATGGATGACTCATTAAACACTTGTTCCCATTGACTGGCGCTTGCTCTTACCAGTTGGATATCTGCAACTGTGGGGTCTGTGGGCACAGGCTCACTGTGGGTAGTCTGTGGCACAGAATTATCTACTCTAGCTGATACAGATCACTAGGGCTTTATCCATCATCATGGTGGGAGGAGAGTGCCAGGTTATCTGGAATACTAGTGAGGCTGTTGGAAGCATTGGGTTGCAATTAGCACTGCCCAGGAGTGACTTGTTCAGGTCAGCTCCACTCCACTCTCCTTGACTGAGATTAGAGGACGAAAGTTTCAGTAGCCTTTGGTTAGCAACCATCCCTTCACAAGTTTCTGTAAATGGGGAAAATATGCATTGGTTTAATTTCTTCTAGAGAAGCTGGCTATCTGTAGGTTCTTAAAAGTGGCTTCTCTGCCTGCTACAACTTTCTACCAAAAATTTTGGCTAAATTCTATAATCTCTTTCACTATCTTTCTTGCACTTGTGCTCCCTTCATCTGATTTTCTTTCCAACTGTTACTAAGGAAGAAAGCTTCTGGATTGTTCCTCTACCTGTCTTCCTTTCCTTACTGTGACCTCACCCTGGTCAGGAATTGGGGTCAAGGAATCATTTCCTTATTTTCTGATCCAATAACAAAATTTCAAGTCCCTTTAAGCCTCAAGCTTTACAATATTGAGTTTTATAGTGTTTACTCTGTCACTCACCTCTCTGGTCAACTGTTCTTGTATTGCTTCATGTCTGGACTGTGGAGGGGTCAAGGGTTGTAGCCCAGGTCCACTACACCACTGTTTATACAAAAAATGCAATAAAACAGCATAGAATAAATCATACCCTTTGATAAAAAATTTGCCATGAGAAAGAATACTTCTGTGAAATAGACAAAACATGTTGATGTTACCACGTATTTTAGTAAACTTTTTTTTTATTGTTGCAAACAAAAGATCTGACAAGAACTTTTTTTTTTTGGTACCAGGGATTGAACTCAGGGTTACTCAACCACTGAGCCACATCTGCAGCCCTATTTTATGTTTTATGTAGAGACAGGGTCTCACTGAGTTGCTTGGTGCCTTGCCATTGCTGAAGCTGGCTTTGAACTGGTGATTCTCCTGTCTTAGCCTCTCAAAATGCTGGGATTACAGGCCTGCGCCACTGCATCTGGCTTGGCAAGGACTATTTTAAGGAGGAAAAGTTTATTTTGGTGCTCATGGTTTCAGAGGTCTTAGTCCATATATAGCCAAATCCATTCCTCAGGGCTTGAGGTGAGGCAGAATGTCATGCTCATGGTGGAAGGGTGTGATGGAGGAAGGTAGGCCAGGACATGGCCACCAAACAAATATGAGAGAAAGAGAGAGAGAGAGAGATCGCTTAAGCTCAGCTCACAAAATATATACCCCTGGGCTGGGATTGTGGCTCAGTGGTAGAGTACTTGCCTCGCATACGTGAGGCGCTGGGTTCGATCCTCAGCACCACATAAAAATAAACAAAGATATTGTGTTCATCTACAATTAAAAAAACATTTTAAAACATTTATTAAAATATATACCCCAAAGGCATACCCTTGATGATCCACCTCCTCCAGCAACCCGCTACCTACTTTCAGATACCATTCCGTTAATCCCTATCAGGTGATTACTGATTGGGTTAAGGCTCTTATAATCCAATCATTTCATGTCTAAACCTTCTTACATTGTCTCATACATAAGGCTTTGGGGACACCATATATATAAACCATAACACTAGGGTTGAGAGATCATAAACTACATTTATTGCTGATATTTTGTGCTTTTTAGTGATCACAATTTTTTCCTTTTAATAAGTATATTCTGAACAATCTACATTCTTAATTATATCCTGAAATCTGATTAGTACTATTGATTAGATGTTTAGGTTCGATCCATCTGATTTACTTTAGTCTCACTTTTTCCTAACAGATCTTAAATTGCATCATACAACTTTTGTGGTTAGTTTTGCTGATGATATAATTTCAGCTTAATATTATTAATAATATTAAGGGAATAATATTATTAGAGAAGATGCCTTTTACTTGGTCTAGAACTCAACAAATCCCATATTCATGAATGTATTATGAGTTTTGATTATAACACTTCTTTTACAGTGATGTGTAATTGGTCTAGACAAAAAGAAATAAAACATAAACTTATATATTGGTCACATGAAGAAAAACAGAATTTGCAAACAAAAATTTAAAGGTGGATAAGGAGAAAGGTTATTACATTTTGAGCACTTATTGTGTGCCCAAGATTGTGCTAATAAAGAAGAACCTGGAAGTTATTACAATTCAGATTTTGAGGGTACAAGTGTTAGATATACAAGACAAATACTTCCTAGAGATTATAATATGTGTAAGATAGTGCCTACATTGAATAATGTTATAATGTCTCCTGAAAACTTTGCATAAAGAGAAGATTTTATATTAAGCATTCTTAACATAAAAATTATAAATAAAAAGGCAGGAGGAAAACATCAAAGGTAATAATATATATATATCACATTGATTATGTTGATATTTTAATGAATATATATATAATATCTATATCCAAACTAATCAAGTTGCATATATTAAACATGTACTGTTTTTTGTATGTCAATTATACTTTAATGAAGTGATTAAAATATTTCCATATATAAAATACTGTATATGATATTTAAGTAGCTGAAATTGTATTTCAGTATGTATCAAAACTCATGTTTTCAGATGTTGTGTATGGTAATTCCTGTTTTATCACCATTTTTAGAAGTAATTCTTGTTTAATTTTTTCTCCAAATACTCTGAAAGATATTTTGATTTTGAAGCAAGTGTTCAACACAATAATCACATCTCCAGCACTAATGTTCAAAGAATTAAATTTTCTATGTATTCTTTCCCTCTAGGTATGCCACATGGCATGCTGAATGATAATGACAATATTTGTCAAATTTATAATAGGAAATACAAACACATATACAAATCACTTATAAATTTCTTAAAGCACTTTTTTTCTCTAGTTGATTTACTTCAAATGCTACTGTGTTCTTATTAGATTGTGAGGTGAGCTTGAAATCAGAGCAAAGATATTTATAAAAGGGGCTTCTAAGGAAAATCACTCTCACTCATTTGTTCAGCCTGTCTCTCTTACCACCAGAGGACATTTGGCTCTCTGGGGATTTCTCCATAGGTATAGTTGATTTATCTCACATATACTCTCCTCATACAAATACATATTATCAAACTATAGATAAACAAAAATGGGCACATGATTCAGCATACAGATAATTGTGACTGGAGAATAAAGAAGAGGAGAGGTGGAAGAATCATAGTTGGTTATCTTACTGTGTTTGCTCTGGCCTTTAGATGTATGGGACATTTTACAAGAAAAATGAGAAGAGAGGGAAATAGAGAGATAGACATACACAGAGATGATAAAAAACATACATAAGGACAGACACACAGATACACATATATGTATAAATGTGTGTATATACATACATATACACATTAAGTCTTGCATGAAGAAATGATAAATACAATAATGAATCAACATTAATCCTAAATTCTGGGCATAATATATGTAAAAAATAAAAATAAAAAAAGAAGAAAAGTTAGTCTAATTTTAGCTAACAATAACAAAAATCATGTTGTGATCCTTGGATGAGTTTCCTTGCTATTATTACTAGAAAATGGTAATTAAACTTTAAGACCAAACCACTTAGCACACATAGACACATAAACGTTATTTCCAGAGATTGCTAATAATTTCTATTATTTCAAATTTCCCTAATTTATATTTTTAACAGGGTAACATAATTTGTTTCCAAATTTTGAGAAAGTACATCTTAATATAACCATCAGATACTTTGAAATATATCCCTTGGCAGACTGATCAGTAATACAAACAGAAAAAACAAATGAGGGTCAGAGAAGCAAATAATGTCAGTATTTTTCAAGCAGTGTAACCAGAAGATGATGTATGTCTTCACCCGTTCTGGAGGCAAGTATTTCTCTACTGAAGAGAGAGATACATCAGACCATTAGAATTTATTAATATTAAAAATTCACCTCTTACAGATTTCATGACTATCAAGCAATTCTTGAAAAATGCATCATCTTCTAAGTCAAATCCATCTTCAACTGAGTAAATATATTAATCACATGAGAAGTAAGTAGTCTTTCTCTTTGCAAAGTAATAATTTCACATGTAAACTTATGCATGAGCGTCTGAGAGCTCTATTAAGTCAGCCTACCCATAAGAAAGAGAAGCACTCTAGTGTGCTGGCATAAGCTGATTTTGGACTCGACTCTGTATAAGATTGGGGACATTTTTGCCAGAGTAAAGTTGTCCTCTGATACCTTTTGGTTGACAGCCAACTTATTTCTTCTGATGACACTTTGCCTTCCCCTGCTCTTCCTATTCACACTTCAACAGGTTCTACTTGATTGAAGTGCCCCCTCAAGCCTGCACAAATGGAGATAACTCTCTTAATTAGAGTTCTCAGTATGTGTCTGAAATCCTTCTGTGAAGACACCAATCATAAACCTTCAAAGGGAAAGAGAATCAGAAAATGCATGCTAGTGACTTCCTCTGAGGCCTCTCTCCTCTTCTGACTTATGTCTTCTGATATCTTCCCTGTCTGGCTAGTTTATTCAGTTTCAAACTCAGATCTTGCTTCATCTTAAACAGATGAAAATGGTCTTATCCAAGCACATGAGAAAGAATGAGATTTGCATTTTTAGTTTCAGTTCTAACTCCATCATTTGATAACACTTGAATTTGGAGGAAAATGTTATTAGCTACTTATAAGTTAAACATTCTCCAAATGCATGAAAACTTATTCAACATTTTGAGCAAATTAGCCAAACTCAGCTAATTTGTAACAAATATCTTAATACATACATAAAAAAGAATAACTTTTACTAACTAATTCAGAGTCCATTTTGAGGAGCAAATGTATTCATAAATGGAAATGAAACTTTTTGTATTCATGAAAATTATATTAGTAAAAGGTATTACTCGTCCATCATGTGGAAATGGCATTAGTGTTCAGGTTCAAATATTGATCTCATTTTACAGAGTAGTGTGTATATGTAAAAAAATGTCCAGGATTCATGGACTGTATATTTGTAAATTTCCTTAAATGCTAACATTTATGTGTAACCTCAAAATCAATATTTGATAGCAATGAAATTTTTTAAGTACAAGAAAGGAGAAAAATATAAGCAACAATAGAATCTTGGAGAAAAGCCACTTTCTCTCTTTTAATGACCCTGCAAAATACTTTATTGATAAAATTTAGCATCATGCCAGGTAATACCAAAAAAAAAAGAAAGAAAGAAAGAAAGAAAATTCCAGAAAGTGAAGTTACATTATCGCATGCAGGCAGTGTCATATGGGTATGGATGTGTAACTGAATAAATTGACAACTAACAATTACATGAAATATAATGCCTTTAAAATTAGGTAAATGGATGGAGTTGGACAACATCATGCTAAATGAAGTAAGCTAATTCCAAAAAACCAAAGGCTGAATGTTCTCTATTAAGTGGATGCTGATACATAATGGGGGGCGGGGCATGGGAAGAATGGAGAAACTTTGGTCAAAGAGGAGGGAAGGGAGACGATGGAACATGGGGCAGGAAAAATGGTGGAATGAGATGCACAACAATGCCCTAGGTACATGTATGACTGCACATACGGTGTAATTCTATATTGTGTACAACCAGAGAGATGAAAGGTTGTGCTCCATTTGTGTACAATGAATCAAAATACATTCTGCTGTCATGTATACCTAATTAGAATAAACTTTAAAAAGAAGTAAAATATACTAACATTTTAATGGGGTAATATTTCAGATTTAGGGAGAATTTTACATCTTGGTAATGATGAGTTTAATCATGAACACAAATGGTGTGTATGATTGAATCTTTTATGTTTTGTACATTTTTATTTTCTCAAATTCTACATATTTTCTAAAAATGTATGCTTGTAAATTCACATATATGTGACATCTACATACAACTGTGGTGTTTCACAATATTTGTCAGACTGGATATAGTATAATAAAAATTGTTTCTGGAAATAAGAAAAAAGATTAGAACCAGTTTATCATTACTGTCACTCCATGTATAGAAACTTCCCTTCTTTACATTGACATTGATTTCACCTCTGATTATCATACATGTGTCTTCAAATAGAGATTCTGTTGAATTATAGCTATTGACCATAATACCAGAAAGGATTGCTTGCCAAACTTAGAACCACTAAATTTATATTCTATAATATCATCAGCTATCCCTAGATCCATAAATATGAGAATTGTTTCATTAGTAGGATACTATTTGCATCTCAGTACAAACTTGACATGAAATTTATAATACATAAGAGAATATAATGTATTCAATTAAAAATGAATTTACACAATCCAGTAAGGCTAAGAAAAATATAAATATGTGTGTATATAACAGTGTCTATCTCATGCTGAATATGACAACAAATTTTATTGTTGCAAATTAAAATCAACTATTTCTGTAAGGAATAAACTATATGATACTCAGATTATTGTTTCATTTTTGTGTTTATGGCATAGAGTTTTTACTTTGGTGATTTTGTTATGTATAATTAATATTGAAGATATTCTTTCATTTCTTAAGTGTGATTACATTGAAATATTTTGTTAATAATACAAATCCATCTTTCTTATCAATTACATGTATTAGTCTATAAGGCATTTAAGTGAATCTGGATGAGTACTTGTCTAAGATAAAAGTAGGACACGTGAATCAACAACCCCACTTAGCTCCATAATTAATAAAATATTAAGTTGCTTCTTGGTTTTGGGTCACTATTTTATTTATAAAGGATTACACTAAATCACATACCATAAATTATAAACACATTTAAGTAAATTTATTACATTTTTTATTTCCAAATTATAAACTAGCTGCTGGAGTTTTTTAGCAAGATGCTGAGAATTTGATAGCATCTTTGCAACTGTAAGACATAGTTTGCAGGACAATTCATTTACTTCTCAGATGGATGTTTTTCTGTGTACCTCCATTGTAGGCTGACAGATAAGCCTAAGGAAATAACTGGTTAGATTCATTTACACTCTGCTGCAGTCTGAGTCAAGTAGAAGCAGGGTTCCATATCAATTTGAAACTTCCAAGTTGAATACACACACACACATTCACATTCTCAAAACAATTATAAGAACTATCTCAAATTAAGAGGAACACAGCCAGAATATTAAATGTTTTGCTTGAAATATGCTAAAATTGCATCTTAGTTGAATCTGATGATACTTAAATTTAGTCATGGCAATGGCTCACCTTTATCTCTAAATTTCTTCTGATTTATACTCTTAAAGTGAAAAATAAACAACAAAAAGAACTTCCAGAGATTCCATTATGAAAGGAATACTTTATTTTAATTAGGTAAACAATACTGCTTCAAATGTGGTTCGAATGAACATTGTTTTTACTCTCATATCATTTATATGTAGTAAAAATTTGAACTGATTATATATTTAAAAAGTTAATACACAAAATGATATTTTAAGACAATTATGTAAGAATTTAGGCAGATATTTACTATATTCAAAAATAAATTTAATGAGAAGAAATATTTAATAGAGAATTACATTATAGATGTCAGATGTCTGCTTTTAATACAAATCTCATGCAGAATTCCCGAGGAATATACTACAAGATGAAAAGGATCGATTGCTAAGATGAGAAAGAATAATCATTTAACTTGACCAGACAAGAAGAGAAAAGTCCCAAATGGAAATACTGTTGAGATATTCTAAATATTTTTTGAACATGAAGAAAAGCCGGATTAGGATTAATACAAAGTGCTATGAAAAGAACGTTTGGAACACTGTTTTATTGCTGCACAAAGACATGTTCAAGCTATGTTTATTGCAGATGAAGGAACCCAAACAAGGAGCATTTGCTTCAATGGGTTTCAAAAAAGACAGCTAGCAGAGAAAAGAGAGGTATACCACCTGAAGACCAACATAGAAGTACATATAATGTAAATGGGTTGATAGTTCAGTCTTTGTGCAAAGTGATAAGTGACCTATCTGCTTCTTGTAATTTACTTATTATTTTCCACTTTAAAATTCACTTCTGAAATGTAAAACTCTCAGGTAAAGGGCCTAGAACAAGGGCAGCCAGAAAGCTTGTTATAGAAGGACAAGAGTTCTGTTGTTCACACAGTAGAATGCTAGAAAGAAAACCCACAAGACACCTGACCTACTTTGGCTTCTTCTCATTTCCATCCCTGAAATATATGAAGTGTATCTCTACTCCACAGTTAATTTAATTATTAAGTTAATAGAAATTAGATATTAAATTTTCACTTTTTTATTGTCAGACAAAATATGATTCATAAATAGGAAAATACAATCTCTGAGGATATTGTATTATAAAATCAATTCCCAGAAAAAGACAGGATTTATTTTTACCAGTGAAATGATAAACATTTCTGATTGTTTTCTTAATATGGATGACAGAGGCTATTGTGAGCAATTAAAAAAAAGTTACTTCATTTAATAAAACACCATAATAAAAAAATAAATATTTTGAAAAAAGAACCAATTCTATGTTCCAACAGAATTTTAAAAGAATAACACATCTACCAAAGAGGAAAAATATGGGATCAAGATAATCCAAACTACCATTGTACTTAGTTGTAAAAGTCTAAATGCTTCTCCACTGAAATCAGAATCAAGGTCAAGGATATCTGCTCTCACAAGTCTTATTCAACATCATTATGGAAATTCTAGCCAATGCAGGTTAGTCAAGAAAAAATTATAAAAAAAGTTATGTTGGGAAGAAGAAATAAAGCTTTCCCTATTCATAGATGACATGAATGTCTGTACTGAAATTTCCAAGGAATCACAAAACAAGCAATTTATCACCAAAAAAAGAACCCTCTTACACTTAATATGTGAGTTTAGCAAAATGACACAATACAAGATAAATGTACAAAAAAAAATCAGTGTTTCTATATATTATGTAGTAGACATATTACATTATTTTTAATTCATGTGAGCAACGAATTAAAAATAATGTGCCATTTTTATAGCTTCAGAATATGAAATAAAAATGTGCAAATCCAGCAAATAAAATACATAGGACCTGCCATCTAAAAATTACACAGTACTGATAAAATAAATCCTAGAGGAGCTAAATAAATGGAGAGACATTCTGTGTTCATGTACTGAACTGCTCAACATAGTAATGATGTCATTTCTAAGTCTGCATTCAGGCTAAATGCAATTCTCACCCAAATATTAGCAAGTTTTCCTAAATTTTTATATATAGACAATATTATTTAAAGTATTTTGTTTATAGATAAAATAAGTATTATCTGAAAAATAAATTTTCAGAATTTGAAAGAAAGAAATCATTATACCCCAATTTAATATTTGCTATATAGTTACAGTAAATAAATCACTATGGTACTAGCCGAAGCAGAGACACACAAATCAATGGAACAGAAAGAAAGTTCACATGTAAATCCATATAAATATTCTAAGTTGACTTTTAACAGGGATATATAGACGATTCAATGTAGAAAGTCTTTTCAACAAATGATGGACTTTCAATTGGATATTCATTGATTTAAAAAGAAATGCTGTAGCCTAAATGTCTCACCTAATATTAAATGAACTCAAAATTCATCATAGAATTTTACATAAAACATAAACATACTTAAATATTGGAAATGTAAAATATCATAGTCACTATGGAAAGAATTTGATGCCAGTTTAAAACACTAATCATGTGATTACTAAATAACCAAGCAATTACACTCCTGGACATTCATGCCAAAGTAATGAAGACTTCTATATAGCAGCTTTATATTTAATAGCTGAAATATATTATAAGGAAAAGAAATTGAAAAATGTAAATAACTAAAATATCCTTCAATGGATATTTAAACAAACTGGTACATACACACCATGCAATAGTAATCAACAATAATAATTATTGATTTATGCAATGATCTGGAAAAATCTCTAGAGATTGACGCTTAGTAGAGAAAGTCAATCACAAGTAGTTCCATGCTTTTTGATTTCATTTAAATAACTTTCTTGAAATAAAAAAATTATAGAAATCTGCCAGGGCTTCAGATGGAATTAGGATCAAATAGAAGGAGTACATGATTATAAAGATCAACATGAGGGAATTTGGGTGATGAAAGAATGTTCTTGATTTCGAATATTAATGTCTTAGTTTTGGTATTCTTTTATAGTTTTACAAAACATTAGCATGTGATAAATGATACAAAGGTATATGGTATTTTTCTGTATTATTTCTTAAAATTCACATAAATTTTTAATTGTCACAAAATAAAAAATTTAATTAAAAATAAAATTAAACATATTTGATATGAGTGATTTCCAGAACAAGTAATTTAAATAAAATCATTCAGCTATCTATAATCTAAGTTAAAAATGATTTTAAAGTTTTCTCTATCCAGATCCCTAAATATACATGTTATTTACTCTATGAAAAACCTTCTTCTGTTCCCTAGAAAGGTTAAGAGTATCATTAATACCTGAAACAAAATTTTAGAAAGATTATTGATATCTCTATTAGAGGAAATATAAGATCATCTTCAGTAAGATTAATTTAATCCTTGATTTAGGATAAACTAATCCTTAATTAAATTAAAAACTGAAGAAATAATTAAAATAAAATGATTAACATTTTAATAATGTTAATTCTATATGCCATTTTTGCAGGCTGCATTTATAATACTAAAAAAAAATGTTTTCTTTATTTGAAGATTACTCATATTGTCTACATTTAAAGTACTTATATTGTCTACATTTAAATGTATAAATAAACCGGAAATATGTTAGAAACAGCTTCTATTTAGTCATATAGTAGAACTTCCTCTTTCAATAGTTTCATGAAATCAGTAATATTATATAGGATTTTCAATAATTATTTGTTTTGAATGTTGTTTTAATCAGCTTATTTATTGCTGTGACTAATGGACCCAACTAGTCCAATTTTAGAAGAGGAAAAGTTTATTTAGGGGATCATATTTTCAGAGGTCTCAGTCCGTAAGTGACTGACTCCATTCCTCAGTGCTCAAGGTGAGGCAGGACTTCATGGCTGGAGAGAGTGGCAGAAAGAACCAGCTCACAGGATAATCATAAAGCAAAGAGAGGTCTCCACTTGTTGTATACAAATATGTACCCCAAAGCCACGCCCCCAATTCCCACATCCTCCAGCTACATCCTACCACTCAGGTAATCCCTATGGGGGATTAATTCACTGATTGGGTTAATACACTCACAATCCAATCATTCCTCCTCTGAACCTTCTTGCATTGTCTCACATGTGACTTTTTGGGTGACATCTCACAACCGAACTGTAACAAATGGTGTTCCCATATTTATTTGTTTATCATTTGTTGTTGTTCTATTATTTCCAAAAAACATATCTACCTTCTTTTCTGTATCTAAGAGTGCAGACCAAGTAACTAGATACAAGTTTCATAACTTAAGAACTCTATAGTTTTGGAGCTAGTTTAACTTTGTTAAGTTCCTGCTCTTCATATAGAGAATAGAAATTATACTACTGACTTCACAGGATTGTACTGTGTTGAATAACATTGAGTGTAGCCCTTATACATATGTCTGCCATACCTTAAAATTCCTATAAATTGTGTTTAGTGTTGTTTTTACTTGCCAACAATAGTATATTTATCTCTCCTACACATAAAACTTTAGATAACTTGAAAAAAAGACCACTTGATTTTTTTCATAATTTAGTGATCTTAGTTGAAGATATAAAATTTCACCTTGAAAAGGTAATAATTGGACAATTAATATAATACACATATTCCTATCCATTCAACTTTCTTAAGAAATGTTATAATTGACTAATTGATCAAACTAATGATATAATATTTTGTGATTAAAATTTTATGTAGAAATGGATTGTCTACTGAATAGAATATACCATGAGTTGGCTCTCTTCACTAAATGTCAGCACACTCTCTTACATTTTTCTTCCATATATTGTTTTTTCCTCTTTGTAAAATCCATCTTACAAGTTCAGTCCATGATTACTTTAAATGTACAAGAAAGCTTCACTTTATCATTTTGATCCAAACAGTACAAAATAGAGATAAAGTCCAACTTCTGATTTGCTCTTGCCTTTTAACGTACCCAAATAGTTCATCTATAAATTTTTCATTTATATAAGTCAAATCTAAAAAACAAAAAACAAAAATCAAAACACCAAAACAACCCCAACAGATTGAATCTAATTCCATTAAAAATTAATTGGTCACACATAATTTTTATATAGGAACAATTGAAAATTATTAAACATAAAAAAAATTACTCTAAAGAATGTAATGGCAAAGAAAATGGAAAGGAAAGCCTCTTATCTCTAATCATTAGATCATTTGGTAAGAATAAAAGCAGAGTGACCTTAGTTGTAAAAAAAAAAAAAAAAGTACTCATTAAACACCTGAGGAAATGCAACTGAGCAGTGGACATGAAGCGTATCCTATGCTTCCCCCATCCCTGCAGGCTGGTTGAGGCCATCCATATTATCTAGGCCTTCTGCTGGAAAGAGTGCATGGGTAATACACGTCTAAAACCTCTCCTTTGAGTCCTCCAAGTACTTTATCTGGGATTGGTTAAAAGTATGCTTGGGGCATTTGTAGCCCTGGGATCGAATAATACGCACAAATATTTTCATTGTGTATTTTTTCACAGCTTAAAAAAATCACATGACGTGAAGAAACAATACACTATTTTCAATCAAATGAATGAATGAAGTTTGCACATCCACTGGCCAATATAAGGGTGACATGGTCAATGTAAAGGAGATAAGTAGTTGATAAAATTCTCTTTCTTATATTTTTTAATTTGTTCTTACTAGTTATACATGATAGTAGAATGTATTTTGACCTGATAATATATATATGGAGCATAATTCCTCATTCTTCTGGTTGTTTGATGATGTAGAATTACATTGGTCATGTAATCATATAAGTACATAGAATAGTAATGTCTGATTCATTGCATCATCTTTCCTATTCCCATTCCCCCACCCTTCTCTTCATTCCCCTTTGTCTAATCCAAAGTATTTCAATTCTTTCCTCTCCACCCCATATTGTGAGTTAACATCTGCATATCAGAAAAAAAAATTTGCCTTTATACTTTGAAGATTGGCTTATTTCACTTAGCATGATATTCTCCAGTTCCATCCATTTACTGGAAAATGCCATAATTTCATTCTTCTTTGTGGCTGATTAATATTCAATGTGTATATATACCATATTTTATCTATCTGTTCATCTGTTGAAGGGCACCCATGTTGGTTCATAGTTTAGCTGTTGTAAATTTAGCTGCTATAAACATTGATGTGACTGTATCACTGTAGTATGCTGATTTTAAGTCCTTTGGGTATTACTGGGTCAAAAGGTGGTTAGGAACTGAATTCCTTAACAAAACTCCTAAAACACAAATGGGATGGAATCAAACTAAAGAGTTTCTTCATAGGCAAAAAAAAAAAAAAATCAAGAATGTGAAGAGAGAGTCTATAGAATGAGAGAAAATCTTTGCCACCTGCACCTCAGATGGAACATTAATCTCCAGGATACATAAAGAACACAAAAAACTTAACACCAAAAAAATAATAATAATAACCCAATTAATAAATGGGCAAAGGAACTGAACAGCTACTTGACAGAAGAAATATAATCTATCAACAAATATAAGAAAAGATGTTCAATATCTCTAGCAATTAGAGAAATACAAATGAAAAATACACTGATATTTCATATCACTATAGTCAGAATGGCAATTACCAAGAATACAAACAACAATAAATATTGGTAAGGATGTGGGGGAAAAGATACTCATGCATTACTGGTGAGACAGCAAATTGGAGCAACAGCTATGGAAAAAAGTATGGAAATTCCTCAGAAAACTTGGAATTAAAACACCATAAAAAATGTTCTTTAAAGTTTAAAACTCCTTCCTCTGGAAGCACCTTGGCATATTTGGGATGCACACATGGTTGCTTTACTCCTGATTTAATCAGTCACACATGATTATTTGGCTATGTGACCAATGGGAGTAAAAATTTCTTGGAAAATTTTGCTCAGATTCCTATAAAATCAAAACTTCTCAAATATCCTGGAGGTTTACAGTACAGACATGCTACCAAGAAAGTAGCTACACTCGTGCTTTTTGTCTAAGTCATTTCCTTTCGCTGTGTCAATCCATTCTCTGCATTAAACACTTACATGAATACTATCAAGTTAAATATAACACAAAGTGACTTTCAGAATAATGACAGTGTTCTATTTAGGTTGAGCAAAGATTGCAATCTAAAATTTGTGTATTATGATGAATTATAGACATATTTAGGAAGGTTAAGGAAGACAAGCATTTTTAAAGATAGAATGAGAAACATTGCATAATTTTTTTAAAAGAAATTATTCTTGGCTACAAGGATCAATTATAACTTTGGTACTAGTCCAAGGTTCAAGACAGTTGCTGGGCAGATGTCCTCATAGAAGTGTGAGATTGCAGTTCTAGCACCCTTTTGGTAATTATTGTTTTCTAATATACATGCATGAGATATCTTCCTTCATGAATCTCTGGCTGTTCTTAGTTTGGGATCTGATGTAGATTATTGCATCTTGCTTTGACAACTTTCACAGTGCAATCTGTAGAATCTTAAGAACTGACATAGCATTTTATGACAGTGTATTATATCGTCATCATATTATAATTTTTTATAGAGCAGAAGTCATAATTTTGCAGCTTTTAAGATGAGTCCAGGAGCCAGTGCTGTGTTGTTTGATCATCGAAATAATTAAAGATTGTAAGGTTGTATTTAAATGTTTTTAAGAATGCATTTATTGCCCAATTTACAAGATATCATTTTTATAACTTTAATGGTCTCTTGAATCATTTTAAGAGTTAAGATTTTAATCAATAAGAGTTTTAATCAATAAGAGTTTTGTAGCTATGCTGCTTTATATTACCATTTGAGCACTTGTGTGCTTAATAATCATTGCCCATTTATTGGTTGCTTATTTTCATATATGTAACTTTATTTCATATTATTCTTCAAGCATCGAACTAGATTCTTCAAATATGTCAAAGTGCTGATTTAAAATGACAGACTAAATTCCTAATATTATCAACTATCTCCTTAATAGATTTTGACCAAAATAGAAGTTAGTCTATGAAATTTTCATATAAATAGAATGTTTTTCCCAGATGTTTTCTTTTTTTAGCAGGTACAGACAGGGGATATATAAACAACAACAATAAAACATTTTTAAAATGAGAACATCCTGATTCAGGGAGTCTTCCTGAATAGCTTTTATATAATTCTTACATTGTGACACAGATATACTTGTATTCTGATAAATCTTTTTAGAAAGAAGTCATGAGATGCCTCTGCTTTTCTGTAACTAGTTATTTCCCTGGTATGCTTTTCCTAAATAAGAAGGAAATATGTATGCAGATTGTGCCAATGAACTGTTTGTTCTTGATGGTAAGATAAGTGAGGAAAGGATTCTGAGAAATTATCAAGAATAGCCTAGCCAGCAGCACCAGTGTCCACAATCAAATCTCTAGGTGTCCTTAGTTTTCCACCTGGGGTTAATATTTACCATACTCTCATACTGGGATGAAGGAGTTCAAGCACTGCCTGGTACAGGTGCTGTGGTTTCATAGCTAGACCTTTAATTACTGAACCTGTTTTGGGCTCATTTCCCACACCTCCATGCTGACACCATGTTGGAGAATCTTGTGTTCTGCCTGGAAAAATAACTCCCACTTTCACAGTCAGTCACTGATCCTACTTTCAAAAGATGCTGTTCTTTTCTATTTCATTAGTAAGCCCACTTCCATCTGCTTGACACATTACATCAAATACATTAAGTGCTTTCATATTCTCATATCTCTTCCTCCATAATCTCAGATTTTGTGGGTTTATTCCCTTTTGCATCACATTTCTTTCATTTAATAAGATCTCTTGAGGGAGGAAGGAAGAAAACACATGCTTTTTTGCCATCTCACTGGTGAATCAAATAAACAAATGAGTTCTGTGTATTGATTTTGCAGTAGCTATAAAATGATGTCAACCAACACCATCATTCTTTCTGCTTTTCATAAAATATAAGAATATTTTTCAGAATCTTCATTATACTTTTAAAATGTACTATTTTCAGTTATTTTGGGTA
This sequence comes from Xerus rutilus, assembly GCA_028644305.1. NCBI lineage: Eukaryota > Metazoa > Chordata > Mammalia > Rodentia > Sciuridae > Xerus > Xerus rutilus. Next base: position 123,296,215 of record CM053404.1, on the reverse strand, counting down.
TATAGCACTTATATTTAAATAGTAGTATCTGATTTAAAATTGTCTAATCGTATACTTAGAAAACACAAATCAATTATGATCACAGTAAAAGGAATTAGTTAATATGACAAGAACATTAAAGCACATCTGCATATTTAAGAGTACTGGAAATAGCTGGGCATGGTGGCGCAAGCCTGTAATCCCAGCACTTTGGGAGGCTTAGACAGGAGAATCGTGAGTTCGAAGCCACCCTCAGAAAAGGCGAGGCGTTAAACAAATCCATGAGACCCTGTCTCTACATAAAACACAAAATAGGGCTGGAGATGTGGCTCAGTGGTCTAGTACCCCTGAGTTCAATCTCCGGTACCAAAAAAAAAAAGAGTACTGGAAATGTCTAATAATACAATGAGGTCATTTCATACAGCTAGTGATATTTTGTGTAACTGGCTATTCCAGGAGGCTTTTTGGGGGGACTGTACATTGGAACAGAAAGTACATTTGAAATATATAATTTGATTAGTTGGAGTCTGTCATGCTGCACCTCTATTCTTTTTATTTAAGAAAAAATACACAATTTATTTTAAGTTTGCACTGCAATTGATTTTTATTGTGTATGAGTACTGCCATTTTCTTCCTGTCATTGTTTCTTATAATTGTGTGCCATTATACTTATTTAATGATTGTTGCTCATTAACTTTTTTAACCAAAGAATAAACCATATATCTTTAAAACCATTTATCATCAAATCTTAAAATCATATTTATTTTATGTCACTTTGACCTGGATAAATTATCCTTTACTTTTAGCAGGTAGTTGATCAAGGGTTAGGATTTATATATTTCTTTCTGAAATTAAACCTAAGATAAAAGTACAGAACAAAATTTTATGAACAAAATGAATCAGTTCTTACTGGATGATTTATTTTTCAGTTATTTTGTTATTCTATGTGATATTTTGCTTAATTATCACTCCTTTCTCATCAGATTTTGTTTTCTGATTTTATGTTTTATCTGATACTATGTTTTCCTTTTTGTTGCATGTCAAAATAAAATAAATTGTGATTATTCTAGAAAATCAGCATGAGGAGTGCTTCAATTGTTTAGTTCCAAGAAAATTAGTAAGTGAATAAAATTAATATGTGATTTAAGAATGAGAAGTGATTTTATTTCTGGTCAAATTTTTAAAAATAGTCAAGTTAACACAGGACTATTATCTCTCAAGAATATATATCAGCATCATTTGAAATAGAGTAATTTGTTCAACACATCTGATATTGAGGAAGTTCCTTGGATCTTTATGCAGATTTACCTAAAGTGTGAATGACTATTTTAAAATTAATGTTTTCTGAATTTATCATAATTATTCTTCAGAGGGGTAAGATAACTTGTATATGAGAAATTCCTTATGGAAATTAGGTTGTAGAAATGTTCATCTTATTCAATCATTTTTGATACTCCTATTTCCCTAGGTGCATGTATGAAAACACAAATGGTGTGCCTCTATCTTGTTTGCAACCAGAGAGATGGAAAAGTTGAGCTCTATATATGTACTATGACTTGAAAGGCATTTAAATAAATTAATTAGTTTTTTAGAAAGAAGTTCTCTATTAGATTATTTTAATAACAGAACTATTTGAAATCTAAAAAAAAGAAATTAGGTGAAATTAGAATTAGATGAAAGATGTGTACAAGAATCATGTGGGATCAATGCCTATTCTGAAGAAAGGGAAATATTTAGAAGAGGAAGAAATGGTTTCAATTTCTTACATGCTAAATATGTTGTAGAAGTTAGAATTTGTTGTATACAAGAAAAAGCTTGCTTTGTAATATCCATGACTATATATTTGCAACATTTAATATTGTATAGACATTTTAGCATGAGATTTAGGGTGGTCACATAGATGTTACACTGTAAAGATTTCAGGATTTGAATCTGTGCATTAGATCTAATGCTGTGTATTAATCTAATCATAGAAAAGAAAATGAAGAAAAACTTACACAATGAAATTTAGTACTGTATAGAAATCTAACTCATGAAGGACAGACAAAACTCAATATTTCTAATATATTAAATTAGTTTTAGGATAAACCATTGTCATATTTTTTGATATTTTCACTGACATCAATGGAAGTAATGGGATGCTTAGATTATCAATGGATGTATAAAAATACCTGGTATATTATATTTCTGTTCTTGTTGGATATTAAAGTAACATGAACTAGGATGAGCCTGTTAAATTAACATTATACATAATATGACATTTCATAAGAAACACTGGTTGTGTACAACCTTAAAAGCAATGAGACAATTCCCGCCCTTTGTATACTTAAATGGATGAATGTGTTGTAAGAATGCCATGTAACGGTATTCCTAGCTAGTCTGCTTACAAAATCTGGCTATATTTATTACACTGACACTACCTTGCTAATACAGTAAAGCAATAATTTATTTATAAAGCAAAGTACTACAATTCTCTTTCATCTCTACCCCCCCAACCACCTCTCTCTAACTTTACAGTGAATCAGTCATGGGTCTATTGGTTCTTACTTTGGTTCCAGGAAAAGTGATCTTATTGTCATAACTATATCAGCTCTTATTTCTAAGTGTTTCCTGCATAATTCTGGCAGAATGGAACTCACAAAAAGTAATTGTATTTAATAGGCATTAATTAAGCTGATGGAAGTATGTGTGTATTGATATAAAGGGAGATTATGATCTGTAACGTCCTTGTGACATAATAGTGTGCCCTTTGCTCAAAATAGCAGGTTTCAATGACTAAAGAAACAATATTTTTCATTTTTTCTTTTTCCTAAATAATTATTAGCATGCCCTTTGAAATATATAAATATATGTAAATAAAGCACATAGAGATATACATTGAATTGTCTTACCTAGTAAGACAATGGAGAAATGAAAAATCAGATGGGATTTCAAACTAGTAAAATTTGGCAGAAGTGGGTAAATTATAAGTTGGCATGGATCTTTTAATAATCAAATGATTCTGAAAATCTGTTCATTTGTTAGCATAGGATAAATTTAGTCTGTTATTTGTTCATTGGTATAGTACTTGTTCTTTTCTTTTTGGGATTTTAGATCATTAAAATACATGTGTATAATGTGTAATTTTTCTTAATCACCTTTAATACTGTTCAGACTCAGGCTTATTTACAAATTCCACAGAAACAACTCTCTTGATTAAGCCCTTGTTTTCAATCAGGAATTTTAAGTATCTTGGATTTAATTCACTGATATGAGGGGCCGTATATTTTTAGTTCTGAAGAAGAAGCAGAAGTAATTCTTTATTTTTCTTTTCTTTTATTTGTGGTGCTGGGGATTCTTGTTTGTTTCTTACTTTCTTTTATGTGCACCCATGGCCTCATAGATGCTATGCAAGGGCTCTACTACTGGGCTACACTGCAGGCTTTCACAAGTAGTTTTGATAAATGAAGAACTGAAGAATATCTGAAATATAAGGTACAGAGTATTATATATACTTCAGGAATAAGGATTCCATCCTTCTATGATTTTTTTCCAGTAACCTGATTTAACAACATTGAACCTATGATAGATACAGAAGTTTCTTATTTGTTTTTGAAAACAGAAAATTGTATTTTATTTTCTCTCTTTTAGGCTGATCAATTGCCAGTTAAGCTTCTACAAGGACTAGATTGACTTTATTCCATTTATGACTAGATTTTCATTTACATGTATCTCAATGATTGGTCAAACTCTGTTCATTTAAGGGTACATCTTTCGTATGGCATAGATCAACTTTTATAAACAGATTGCTTAAACTGTCTCAAAGTCATGATTATATTTGAATACAATATCCAAATTAATAGAAACATAGGGGTACTATGGAAAATCTGGATTTCTTCTGCTGTAAATGGCTATTTGTATACATCATACCAAAATCTTTAAGATCATATTGGTAACTTAAAAATTATTCTTCTCAAAGTGCAATCAAGACAACTTTGCAAAATTAACAAAATGTTGTGATTTATTTTCTTTGTATTTTTGCTACACCAATGTAACCAATACAAAAATTTAATCCCATATATACAGGAAAGTTCTCCTTTCTTCACAAAATATTATGTGGCAGCTCTAATTATACGTACCTACAATAAAATTAGGGTAGTAGGTGATTCATTGTATTTCCAAATATAAGAACTGATGAAATTTTATAGAATAATTATTAAATTCAAATTTATTTTCTTATTTAGTGTGATAATCATACTTATTATTCATATCACAACTATTTTGGAATTTTATGTTCCAAGCACTGATTTTGTTAAAAATGTCCTAGTTATCTACCTGGATTCCTCAGATAGTCTTAACGAATTTTTTAACCAAGAATATGTTCTGATATTTTCTAAATTCGTTCATTTCTTTTCCCTAAGAGGTTTGATTACAATTATTGCTGCCTTGATAATAATCTAAACATAGCATATTCCCTTATAATAACCATGGAAATATCTCTCTTAAAATGAACATTTACTTAGAGTATCTGTGTATATTAAGAAACTATATTTGTATTCATTCTTGTGTATTGAGCAAAATTATTTTACTAGTAACTTACTGTAAGTTACTAAAGTTCATAATTCTTTTAATTGTAGATAAAGCAAAAGTATTTCTTTTGAAAGTGTTCTAGTGATTATGATATCTGGTTCCAACAATAAAAGTCCTAAAATGAAATAACACGATGAAAAATAAGAATAAGAACTCTCAAGTCCCTTTTTTAAACTCTAATCTTACAAAAGAAATGAAATCGCAATTGTATAAACAGATGGCTGATCACCAGAGCAACCAAAGTCTGATAAGAGTTTTTCAAAAGCTTGTCAGGATCACAGCCCACGCATTTGTACTTAATTCGGAAAAAAAAAAAAAGATTTAACAGAATTTTCACAGGATCTATTAGTGGGCTTCATAACATCAAACTAGTCAGTATTCTTGTAGCATTCTTGTTTTATCTTCCAGCAACTACTAAATTCAATAAATACTGAATACCAACTTTTCTTCCCCCATAAGACACAATACTAAGCTTAATAATGAATAAATGGATGAATTAATAGAGAGTTTTTCAACTTTGCTTCCTAAAATTATTTAACTACTTAAATAATAGATTAATAAATACATCCAAATTAAAAAATAATGATACATGCTTTCTAGCAGTATGGAGTAATTACAAACATTATACTTTGAAAGTTACTAAAAATTTTATTGCATATATTTATGAGAAACAATGTTATGTTTTGATATATGTATATGTTGTGGAATGATTAAATAGAAGTAATTAACATATCCCTTGCTTCATATACTTAATATTCTATGGGCAATCCTATTTCAGATACTCTTTTATCAATAAAATATATGGTATATTATTGTTAACTATAATAATCATGCTATATAATTGATCTTCAGAAATATAAAGACTAAAATATATATTTAATTAAATGTATAATAAAATATATAATCCAAAAACAGCCTAGATTATTTTATACTTGGAAAATTATTTAAGTTCTCTCTCAATTTCTTAACACATTTGTGAAAAGTCAGTAGGTAAAGCTAATTTAGTTTCATTGAAAGGATTGATAATATATAGACGTAATGATTGGAGGCATTGCTTTATTGTTATTATCATTTTGGTATCATTTTTGTTATTATTAGGGTCCTCAGTGATGGTGAGTTCACATTTCCCTGGGAATCAGTAAAGCCTTTGACTGAAGATGGATATGATTACTGCTAGAACTGAGGGGTGGTTACCTGTTTTGAAAGTGATCAGCTAAATTGACTGGAAGCTATGTTTCCACAGAAAGAACATGATGATTTTACCCACAGTTTGTACTGTACTGAGTGTGTGTTTGTGTTTGTGTTTACATACACTGTGGGAAGTCAGGAAGGACATAAATCTACATCACCTATACACAATGGATATGACTTTTAAAATTTAGATGCAGGAAAAATTGTTAAAGGAGATAGAAATGGTGACTAGGAAAGGTGTTAGTATGTTCATGACTTAACAAAAAATTGACTGAATTTAGGGAAGTAGAGATAAAGAAGTAAAAGTTGGGATAATATGAAATAGTTTAACAGAGCCTCATGAAAGCTACTGTGCTTATTTTCTTAAACAACTGAAGTCCATTCATGTGTTGGAATCCCCATCTTTAATGATGTTTAAAAGGAAATGCTATGATATTATAAAGGTAAATGTGTGGATGTGATGTACCACATTGTTCTGATAGCACTTTCATGAAGTTTACAGGCAATTAGTGATTATTTTTAAATATAATATTCTAAATTTATTTTTAATTTTAACAACATGCACATTGTAAACACTAATGCAGAAATATGTGATTTTTCTATTTAGGTATATATTTTATAACATTTCAATCAGGTTTAAAGATATATACCTCCTCCAACATTTATCTCTTTTTATAGTGAAAACTTCAATTTTTAAAAATTCTTAGATTCTATAAAGTTAAATTAGGAATACCAGGTAAATGTCTTCTAGACCTCATTGATTTTTGTGCTCATTTATTTTTAGAACATTTCCCTTATCTGAAAAAACAATCATTAGCTAAATATTGAATCAATGATGAGAATAAACTGAAGCATACATACTTGCATTAAGGAATGTGCTGGAAAGAGGCTCAGATAGCTAATGCAACAAACAAGTGAGGTACATTTTATCAGAAACAAAGTTTTAACTACGGAAAGATTCTTGCAGGGTTCATGTGTGGTGTTGATGATTCAAAAGTAAAGCAACATGAATAAAAATGTTTGAATAGAATGCACTAAAACTAATCTTTGCTTTGAAAGAAGTTCTTTTACATGTATTTTTCTTTGATCTCAATCTATTATTTATAATTTAGTTAAAAGAAATGTTTACGATATGATTTTAGATGGAATTAACATCTATTATATTTAGAAAATGTCTATATTTAAACCATAAAATGGAAAATAAAATCTTAAGAGGAAAAATTTTAAGTTGATATCTTTACCTAAATTGTATGTAACAAAAGCCAAACCATATTGTAAGGGTTTGAATATGTAGTGTCTCCCTAAAGCCCACATGTGAAACAAGGTAAGTAGTTTCAGAGGTAAAATGATCAGATTATGAAAGCCATAGCTAACTGGTGGATTAATCCACTTGCACGAGTTAACTGGGTGGTAACTATAGGTGGTTACCTATAACTGTGGCAGGAAGAAGTGGGTCACTGAAGCATGTCTTGGATTTATATTTTGTCCTTTGTGAGCTGAACTCTCTCTCCCTCTCCTGGCTGCCATGAAGTTAGCAGCTTTCCTCTGACACACTCTTCGACCAAGATTTCTGCATCACCTTGGGCTCTGGAGTCAGCTGAACCTGAACTTGAACATCTAAAACTGTGAAAAGAAGTAAACTTTTCCTCCTCTAGGTTGTTCTTGTTGGATATTTTGGTCGAAGTGACAAAAAAATGACAAATACACCCACGTATACATCCTCAATAATCATCTGCCATAATATTTGGACCAAAAATTACTTCAAAGACTAACTAGCAAATTCTAATAAAAGGTCTAAGAATATTTACAGATGAAAAATTAATCAAAGCTCCTGTCATACCTAGATATTTTTGAAAAGTGATTTTCTAAAATTAGGAAGCATTCAGTAGAAAATGATATTGAGAAAAACATTGCTACAGCTTTTACATATTATTGAGTACACTTTTGCTGTTCTCTCTACAACCTTGGTCTACTTTTATTATCTTCATGTTACTTATCATCATTTTATATTTTATTTATCTATTTCATCCTTTATTTATTTGTTTATTTTATCTTGCCTTATAATGTAAGATCCATAAAGCTACACGGAACAATGCTGGACATAAAATGACAACTGAATGAATAGATGCTTAATAATTATAAGCGTTTAATAAATAATTTAAAATGTATGAATAAGGATGAGAATATAATAAATTGCAATTCAGTTCATATAACTTACATATGCAATAAAAATGAGCAGATATTCTAGTTACAAGTGTATGAGAAACCAAGTGAGTATTTCTAGATATGGTAAATTAACCTCATCTAATACTGATTCACTGCAACAAATTAACTAGGAGCTAGTAAAGGCTATGTTTTTTTTAGTTGTTGAATATTGCTTAGTAAATATTTTAAAGCATTTTGTCTTATTAGTAGGAAAAGAATGTGTGAGGGTCCAAGACCAACTTCAGGGACCACCACTGGAGCCCAGCCAAGGTCAGACCCTAGACTGCTAGCTGCCAGTCACGGGGGAACCCAGACCAAGGAGAAGGACTGCCTACTGGGACCCCTATGGGAGAACTGGCCTAAGTGAGGCCTGAGACTGCCCCCAGTTCCACGCCAGAGTTCCAGCTGAACAGAGGGACCACAGGCCAGGGCCCAAGATCACCTTCAGGGACTGCTGCAGGAGCCCAGCCAATGTCAGATACTAGACTGCTAGCCGTCAGTCACAGAGGAATCCAGACCCAGAAGAAGGACTGCCTATGGCTATGGGGACCTGTGAGAGAGACCTGGCTTAAGTGTGGACCTGGGACCACTCTCAGTTCCACACCAGAATTCCTGCCAACCACAGGGGGCACAAGACAGGGCCCAGGAAAACCTTCAGGGACAACCATGGGAACCCTGCAAGGCCATTCCCACTGCCATCTTGTGTTACCTCCACTACCACTGCCACCATCTTTAGTGGCAGTAGTGTTCATCTGGGGACACCTGCTGTGGACTGGAAGTGAACTCCAAGGTGAGATACAGGTACTCTGTAGTGTCACCACAAGATTAAAGGATAGAAACTGCAATACCTCAGATTGACATTGCAAGAAAGGAAGATGCATAATCAACATGAAAAAACAAGGGAGGAAAGTGCCCCAAATGAACCAAGATACTACAATAGTAGAATCCATTGACAGCACAGTTGATGAAATATCAGAGAAAGAATTCAGAATGTATGTTATTAAAATGATCTGTGAATTAACGAATGACTTAAGCAGATGAACAGGCAAAAATTGATCACTTCAACAAAGAAATAAGAGAGGACATAAAGGCAATCTTTGATCACTCCAACAAGGAGATAAGAGAGCAAATGAAAGTAGCAAAATCATACTTTAAGAAAGAGCTAGAGATTGTGGAAAAAACAACAACAACCAGAAATGCTTGAAATGACGGAAACAATAAACTAAACAAAAAACTCCATAGAAAACATCACCAGCAGACTAGATCACTTGGAAGAAAGAACCTTGCAAAATTAAGACAAAATATACAATCTTGAAAATAAAGTTGCCCATGGAGTGAAAAAGGTAAGAAATCATGAACAGAACATACAAGAATTATGGGATAGAATTAAAAGGCCAAATCTAAGATTTATCAGGATTGAAGAAGGTACAGAATTTCAAACCAAAAGAATGCACAATCTCTTCAATGAAATAATAACAGAAAATTTCCCAAATATGAAAAATAATTGGAAAATCAAATACAAGAGACTTGCAGGACACTAAATGTACAAATCTAAAACAGATCTATAGCAAGTCATATTATAATGAAAATGCTTAACATACAGAATAAGAATAGAATTTTAAAGGCCATTAGAGAGAGGAATCAGATTACATATAAGGGGAGACCAATTCGGATCTCAGCATATTTTTCAACCCAGACCCTAAAAACCAGGATATCATGAAACCACATATACCATGCTTGAAAGAAAATAGAGGCCATCCAAGAATCTTATATGCAGCAAAATTGAGCTCTGTATTTGATGATGAAATAAAAACCTTCCATGATAAACAAAAGTTGGAAGAAATTGCAGCAAGAATGCCTGCACTACACAACATTCTTGGCAAAATATTCCATGAGGAGGAAATGATAACCAACAATGAAAATATACAAAGAGAGGAACTACACTAAAAACAACAACAAAAAAAAACAAACAAAATAACAAAAAAACACCCATCAAAGGAGAAACCAAGTTAAGATAAAAACCAAAAATAAACCAAAATGACCAGGACTACAAATCATATTTCAATAATAACCCTGAATGTGAATGGCCTAAATCCATAAATTAAAAGACACAGACTGACAGACTGGATTAAAAAAAATCCAATATGCTTACTTCAAATGTCTCATTTCACAGGAAAAGACATCCACAGACTGAAAGTGAAAGGGTGGGAAAAAAACATGTCACTCACATGGACCACATAAACAAACAGGAATTTCCATCCTCATATCAGATAAAGTGGACTTCAAACCAAAGTTAGTGAAAAGAGATAAAGAAGAACATTTCATACTTCTTAAGGGAATCATACATCAACAAGACATAACAATCATAAATATCTATGGCCCAAACAATGAGGCATCTACATATATTAAACAAATCCTTCTCAACTACAAGAATCAAATAGATCACAACACAGTAATAGTTGGTGACTTTAACACAGCTCTCTCACCACTGGATAGATCTTATAAACAAAAACTAAACGAAGAAACTGCAGAACTCAATAAAACAATCAATAATTTAGACTTAACAGACATAGATAGAGTATTCTATCCATCAACGACCAAATATACTTTTTTCTCAGCAGCACATGAATCCTTTTCCAGAATAGATTACATGTTATGAAACTTTGCAAGTCTTAGAAAATTCGAAAAATAGAGATACTACTCTGTATCCTATCTGACCACAATGGAGTAAAATTAGAAATCAATGAAAGATTAAAAAAGAGAAACTACTTCAACACCTGAAACTAAATAATATGCTATTGAATGATGAATGGAAAACAAAAGACATCAGGGAAGAGATAAAAAAAATTCTTAGAGGTAAATGAAAACTCTGATACAACATATCAAAATATTGGGGACACCATGAAGGCAATGCTAAGAGGAAGGTTCATTGCATTAAGCTCATTTATTTAAAGAAAAAGTCAACAAATAAATGACTTGACTCTTCATCTCAAAGCTCTAGAAAAAGGGGAAAAAAACAACACCAAAAAAAGTAGAAGACAAGAAATAATTAAAATCAGGGCTGAAATCAATGAAATTGAAACAAAAGAAATAATTCAAAAATTTGACAAAACAAAAAGGTGGGTCTTTGAAAAAATAAACAAAATTGACAAGCCCTTAGCCACCCTGATGAAAAGGAGAGAGAAAACCCAAATTACTAAAATTCCTGATGAAAAAGGAAGATCACAACAGACACTACTGAAATACAGAGGATAATTAGAAACTATTTTGAAAATGTATACTCCAGTAAAATAGAAAACCCTGAAGACACCGACAAATTACTAGAGGCATATGAACTAGCCAAACTGAACCAAGAGGACATACACAACTTAAACAGATCAATTTCAAGCAAGGAAATAGAAGATGCCATCAAGAGCCTGCCAACCAAGAAAAGCCCAGGTCCAGATGGATTCTCAGCTGAGTTCTACAAGACCTACAAAGGAAAATTAATACCAATACTCCTCAAACTAATTCATGAAATAGAAAAGGAGGGAATCCTTCCACACTCATTCTATGAGGCAAGTTCCACCCTGATACCAAAACCAGACAGAGACACATCAAAGAAAGAAAATTTTAAAACAATATCTCTGATGAACATAGATGCAAAAATTCTCAATGAAATTTTGGCAAATCACATACAAAAACATATTAAAAAGATAGTGCACCATGATCAACTGGGGTTCATTCCATGGATGCAAGGTTGGTTCAACATACAGAAAGCAACATAATCCATCACATCAATAGAACTAAATATAAGAATCATATGATTTTATCAATTGATGCAGAGAAAGCATTTGACAGAATATAGCACCCTTTCATGTTCAAAACACTAGAAAAACTAGGGATTTTAGGAATATACCTCAAATTTGTAAAAGCTATCTATGCTAAACCCAAGGCCAACATCATCCTAAATGGAGAAAAATTGGAAGCATTCCCTCTAAAAATGAGAACAAGACAGGGATGCCCTCTTTCACCACTGCTATTCAGCATAGTCCTAGAAACACCAGCCAGATCAATTAGACAGATGAAAGAAATTAAAGGGATACAAATAGGAAAAGAAGAACTCAAACTATCATTATTTAAAGACAACATGATTCTATACTTAGAGGATCCAAAAAATTCCACCAGAAAACTTCTAAAATTAATAAATGAATTCATTCAATTAGCAGGATATAAAATCAACACCCATAAATCAATTGCATTTCTATACATCAGTGATAAGTCCTCTGAAAAAGATTAGGAAAACTATTCCATTCATGATAGCCTCAAGTAAAATAAAATACTTGGGAATCAACTTAACAAAAGAAGTGAAAGACCTCTGCAATGAAAACTGCAGGATACTAAAGAAAGATATTGAAGAGGACCTTAGAAGATGAAAAAATTTCCCATGCTGTTGGATAGGCAGAATCAATATTGTCAAAATGACCATACTACCCAAAATGCTATACAGATTCATTGAGATTTCAATTAAAATCCCAATGTCATTTTGTATAGAAATAGCAAAGGCAATTATGAAATTCATTTGGAACAATAAGAGACCCAGAATAGCCAAAGCAATCCTTAGCAAGAAGAGTGAAGCATGAGGTATCACAATACCGGACCTTAAACTATACTACAAAGCTATAGTAACAAAAATGGCATGGTACTGGCACCAAAATAGACATGTAGACCAATGGTACAGAAGGGAAGACACAGAGAAAAACCCACTTAAATACAGTTATCTTATACTACACAAAGGTGCCAAACATGTACACTGGAGAAAAGATAGCCTCTTCAACAAATGGTGCTGGGAAAACTGGAAATTCATATGCAGCAAAATGAAACTAAACCCCTCTCTCTGACTATGCACAAAATTCAACTCAAAGTGGATCAAGAACCTGGGAATTAGACCAGACACTCTACACTTAATAGAAGAAAAAATAGGCCCAAATCTTCATCACATTGGCTTAGGACCTTACTTCCTTAACAAGACTCCTATAGCAAAAGAAGTAAAATCAAGAATCAATAAATGGAATGGATTCAAACTAAAAAGCTTCTCAGCAAAAGAAACAATCAATGAAGTGAACAGAGAGCCTTCAGGTAAATGAATGGAGTTGGAGAATATCATGCTAAGCGAAGTAAGTCGATCCCAAAAAATCAAATACTGAATGTTCTCTCTAATAAGTGGATGCTGATCCATAATGGGGGAGGGGACTGGGAAGAATGGAGGATCTTTGGTCAAAGGGGAAGGATGGAGAAGGGGCATGGGGACAGTAAAGATGGTAGAATGAGATAGACATCATAACCCTAGGTTCATGTATGAGTGCATATATGATGTGATTCTACATCACATACAGCCAGAGAAATGAAGTTATGCTCCATCTGTGTACAATGAATCAAAATGCATTCTGCTATCATGTATACCTAAGTAGAATAAATAAATGAATTAATAGAAAGCAAAGAATGTGTGTATATATTTTTAAAAGTTTCTATTTTCAATAACTTAAATTTAGATTCTAATACTTCATTTGGTTTTCTATGTGAAAATAATATTGATTTCATCCTTCTCTGAATAAAATTTAAATATATGTAATTGTAATTCATTAGCATGTTTATTACTATGTAATTTCACATTCTTTCTATGCATTATATATGTGCTTTTGTTACAGAAATTTGTAATTTTTATCTGGAAAAACAATTAATGTTTTAGTAAAATCTGTTCTCATCCTCATAGTAATAAAGTTTTAACTAATTTGCATTGCTTTTAATTCTCTAATTTTATATGTGAAATTATTATTCTTCCATAATTATGAAGATAACTTGGTTTTATTTTTTCCTTCAAATATTTATTTTATTTATTAAAAATATATATATCTTTTTCATTGCAGATATATTTGTTATTATCATGGATAATTAATTCATACACTGAAGTGGCTGATATGTATATATTTGCTGTTTATGTATCAACCACTACTTACAATAGCAACCATATATGTTAGTAATAATTATGCACCTATATAATGATATATAATTGACTTTTAGGAACTTATGTTAGTTCACTAACTTATTTGTTTCTTTCAATCTAATAACAGATTAATTACTCAGCTCAAAATTAATAACTAATGGATTCAATCATTAACTTAATAAGTATTAAAGACTATTAATTTAATAAGTAATTTCAACTTAATATTAAGTCCAAGAAGATTTTGAGATGGGCCAGAATACCCACCATTTTATAGGACATACATTATTTCATATAATCTTCAAATAATTCCACAAATATGTGCTTCTCATTATATGATATCAGAGGAATGGACAGTTAGACTTGAATGGGTTAGCAATTGTCAACAGATCACAGAGTTTCTCTATGCTGAAGTCAATACATAAACATAGGCAAAGAGACTCTAAATTAGCTACTATTTTATTATTTTATTTTATTTTCTTCTTTATATTCCATTCTTTATTCTTTTTAACTGCCATGGAAATATTGGAATTATTTAGTTTTAAATGTGATGAGAAAACTTTGGAATTTTATACACTTTCACTTTTGCAAACCATATCTACTAAGTACTTTGTTCTTTTTTTTTCTATTAAATCACTTCTGTATTTATTTGTTCAGGTAATAAAATATGATGAAAACATTATCAGATTTTATGATAGGTATGAACTGCAGGAAAACTACCTTTGTCAGGAACCAGTACAGTTTGGAAACATTGCATGGTCATCTCTTAATCAACAAGGTAGAAAAAAACATTTGAGGATGGTGGATGAATTAGAATCAGTGCCGTCCGTAGGTTAAGCAGCGTGGTTGGCAAGTTTATACCTGACATGGGAACTCATCATTGTATATGGTTTTAGTCAGCTTTTTTCACTGCTGTGACTAAATAACCCCAGAAGAACAATTGTAGAGAAGGAACAAGTTACTTGGAGGCTCACAGTTTCAGAGGTCTCAGTCCATAGAAGGTCAGCTTCATTCCCCTGGGGCTTGAGGAGAGGCAGGACAACATGGCAGGAAAGCGTGGAAGAGGAAAGCAGCTCACATGATGATCAAGAAACAAAGAGAGACTCCACTCACCAGATACAAAATATACCAAAAGGCACACACTCAATGACCCTTCTCCTTTAATCACACCCTACCCACTTTCAGTTAACATTCAGTTAATCCCATCAGGGTGATTGATCACTGACCATAATTCAGTCGTTTCTCCTCTGAACTTTCTTCCATTGTCTCACTAGTAAGCTTTTGGGGGATGTCAGGAGCAGTGAATTAATCATTGCTTTGAAACTACCCTGGACAGCGGAGACAACTCTTTTGGGAATCTCTTGGTGCCCTGGCTGGGACTGCCCATTTGTAGGTGGCCCCTCTTAACAGGGAAAATGTCATGCCTGTCATAGAATGTGTTGGTTCAATAGCCTTGAGTTCAAATATTCAAATACCAGCTCCCCAGAGGCAGAAGAAATATGGGTGAAAACTGATAAGCCCTAATGGGCTATTTTCACACACAACTTCCTTTTGTTTATCTTAAAGAAGCTTTCTCACAGTAAATGCTTTTGATATTTAAACCTATATAATAAACGTGCAAAGCCTGCTCTGGTGTCAGTAAAGCCACATCAGGCCTTAGCTTTCCAACCAGGTCCCACTTTCTCTATATTTGTTTGTTTGTCATTTTTCCAATCCTCTCACCACCCACTCTGGGAAACTGATCAAACGTCGTGATAGTTCATAACACCTTACATCCAAACCATGAAACACTAAACCAGAGAGCAAGTCTAGGAAGTGTAAAGAACTTAAAAAGTATGGCAGTTTGAAAAACTAGTCCCAATTATTCACTGCTCTGTATTAATCATAATACTTGTCTATGTGCCATACTACCCCCTAATCCTGAGCTTGGCCATATTACTTACATGAACTAACTAGATGTTTCACATATGAAGTGACCAGAAATGTGAAAAAAATCTTGTGTATTTGAGGTTACCCTATATATTGGCAATGAATAGATATGCCTCAGACACCTGCTAGTGCAGAAGAATGAGACACACCTGGAGCAGATCTGACTTCATTCCACAGCCTGAAACCAAGACCAGTGGAATCTAGCCTGAAATTATTGAAACCCAGCTGACCTAGATACACTTCAAAACAACACATTGCATTTAGTTTCAATGTGTCCTCTTTGGTTTCCTTCAATTTGGGACAGTATTTTAAACCTCAGGACATTGGCACCTTTGAAGACTACACATGAGTTATTTTGTAGAATATACTTCAATATGTGCATTTTTGAGTAGCTTCTGATTATTCCTCTTTGGCAAGAAGACCAGAGAGGTGATCTTGTGTTTTTTTTTTTTCCTTGCACTTTTTCTTTGCATCTAAGAAGATGGCATTTTGATTTGACCTATTCCTGAGTGTTCTCACATTAAATGTTCCACAAATAAGCTGTTTGACACATCTTCACTATAAAGTTGCTTTCTTCCTATTTGTGATGATGAGTGTTTTGTGACTATTTAAAGCTATGTACATATTGATTTGTATATAATATATTACTATTGTTAAAGCAAAATTAAAATGGAGATAAGGCTTGAAAAATTCCTGAACAAACAAGACCTACTTTAAAACAGACTTAAAAATAGATCAAAATGTATGATCTCATTCATGTGGAATCTCAAAAAGTGGATCCAGTAGACATTGAGAGTAGAATATTAGTTATCAAAAATTAGGGAAGATAAGGAATAATGGGGGTTGCACAGAGACTGGTCAATGCATAAAAAGATCGAGTTAGATAGGTGTAAAAGTACACCAGGGTGAATATAATTAACAATTTCCATCCCAAAATAGGAAAGATCAGTTTTAAAGTACTCACAATAAAGAAATAATAAAAATTTAAGATGATAGATATGTTAAGTACCCTCATTTGATCATATATGAATCAAAAATCATGTTACCTTATAAATATGTACAAATATCATGTCAATAAAAATAGTACAAAATAAGGAAATGAATAAAGTAGATTGGAATTTGCTTAAACTGCAAAAACAAGTGAAATATAACTTGTGTTATTTATGGTAAATGCTTGTGTTAGACAAAAAATAAAACCACCTCAGCCAATCACAACAATCAACCAACATATGGTTATGTGACTTAGGACTTTCATATAAAGTAAACCAAACACGGCACATTTATAACTAGTACCTACCAAACACACACACACACACACACACACACACACACACACACACACATGCATGCATACATATATTTTAGTTTGCTTTTGAACCTGCTTTTAATGCTTTTGTCATCTCAGCAGTAAACCTCTTTCAATAATTCCCAATTCGTGACTTGATGAATTCTCTTAATTACAACTTACAGAGATGTAAGTTCCTAAAAGTTGACCCTTTCCATGCTCTTTTACTAACATTCCTTCCTGTGGGTAGAGAAGATACTTTTCCCCAGTTTTTTTCTCTTATTAGTGCATTATCCTTATACATTATATTCCAGTTCATTTTGATAAAATCATACCTCCAGAATTTGAATTACTCTATTCCATTCCCCATGCCCCCAATTCCCTCTTTCCTCCCTCCTCCTCTACTCTACTGATCTTCCTTTCACTGGTTTATTTCTTCATTTTTGAGTGGTGATTTATAGATATATATGAAGGTTGAAATCACAGTGGCATATTTATACTGGCACATAGGAAGATTTTGTTAAATCCATTCCACATGTCCTCCTCTTTCCCATCCCCCCTCCCTCCCTCTTGATCTCATTCTTTGACTCCACTAATCTTCCCTATATTTTTATGATATTCAGCCTCCCCCCCTCCTCATTTTTGTCTGTCTTCCATATATGAGAGAAAACATTCAACCCTTGATAGAAGAGATTTTGAGAGCAGAGCCAGCCACACTGAGGACTGGAAATTAACTAGCTGCCTGCCAGACAGGAGTGATTTTCTAACAAGTCCTAACATGTAATGCCAATTTTTGGCAGCTTTCTTGAGTCACTGATCATCTAGTCTACCTTGTTTTTAATATCTAGTGAGTCACCACACCCCACATGAATCATTTTTTGAAAATTTTATGTTAGGTATATGAATATATTTGTGCATATGCGTTCTTTTGCAGATAAAATTTAAAATTAGTTAAGACCTTCAAAAGTAATTATGTCTTTCTTTATGGTCTTTCTATATGTCTTTTTATTTAAGTTTTACATACCTTTTCTTTTTCCTGGCTAATGCTTCATTTGTAGGGTTCTTTATAATAGAAACTATTCAACAAGCAAACAAACAAACAAAAGACTTTCTTCAATTCATTTTAACTGACTTTTACATTGCTTAAATATTTTGATATTTTAATATTAATTTTTGGTATAATAAAATGATTTGAAAGTTATTTAATTTTCACTACTTAATTTTATAAATCTTTTGCTAAGTGTAATATGTGGGAATAATGACTAATTTTTAAAAATTCCTTCTTGATAGATGTTTTTCTGAAACCAGATATAATAACTAAAAACATATTCTTTTTCTGTTCTCCTATTAGGTAATTCTTAAGTTTTAAATCAAAAAAGAATATTCTTAACACCAAATATTTTGTCTGTGTTGAACACATAGTTTAATTTTTCTACCTAAACTTATTAGCATGCTTATAATTAACATGGGATTCTTGTGATGTTTTTATAAGGAATGGTATTATAAAACTCTTAAATAATTGACTTACATGTTAGGAAACACAACCTGCTTTCACTTGAACTTTGTGAACAAGAAAAGGTCTATTGGCTAAGAAAAGAAGGTAAGGCATTAAAAAATAGGTCTCATTGCAGCAAAAGTGAATGGAAGTTTTCCCCACTTATGTCATTTTTGAGACATGTTGCTTGAACCCTACTGCATGATATGAATGAGTTGTGTTGAATAAGGACAGGAAGAATATATCGCTTTCCCTCACTGTTTAGTCACTTAGCTTCTCAGCACAGACATTGTTCACTATCAAGTCTCCAGCGGAGAACAATTGCTGAAAATCTAAAATGTCTTGCACATTCCCCTGTAAAACCAATGAAATCCTCAATTAATGCCATCTTTCATGTGAGTGGTAAGATGGCTTTAATCTATTAGGAAAGAAGTCACAAGAGGATATTAATAAAATCAATGTCAAGCCAAATTTTATATTAAGCAAAGCCTCCTTCCTGTTACCAGGCCAACTGTATTATCAGTTCTAAGTCTTAGTGATTTTAATAAAATGAAGAGCACAGTTTAGGATTAAATAAATATTTATTTGGTTGTTCTTGGATTAGGTGTTAAGGATAACAGAAAGACAAAACAGACACACTCTTGCCCTTACAGCTCTTTCATCTGGTGAAGCAAATTATAGTACATCTCAACTGAAATTACCTCATAAATGGCAAAATGACTCACACTCATTTACCATCTCTTCCCTAATATCAAGTTAACCTCTATTTTTAAATACGTTATGATTGGCAAATAGTAATGTTAGAAACATTTTATAAAAGTCAAAGCCTCTAGACAAGGTTTTCTTATTCTCTTGTTTATTTCAATAGAAAAACTGGACGAAATCTCAAATCAAAGTATTTTTGGTCAAAATTCGTCTACTGGAAATTCATACAGCTTGAGGAAAAGTAAAGAGTAGCTGAGCATCAGCTCCACATGGATCTGAGGCCTTTCCCTTCTAGCCTTTTCTCACTGTATCTTTTGTTCCAGCTTCCTGCTGCTTACTGGCTTCATTCTCCCAGGCAAGTTTCCAACACACATCAGGAACAAGGCCACTAGCTGAACCTGAGAATCCTTGTTCCCAGAGACATACGTGGTTCCTTCCTTAGCTTTGGAAAATCATGTGGTCTTGTTTGGGGGAAATCAAGACTCTGTAGATCAATTAAAAAGTCAAGGTAAGCTGAGGATTTAAAAAGTGATAATTAACATATCAGTCATGATTTCAGATGCAAAATCATTGTGTCCTAGAAAATTACAGGGGTAGCTATTGAACAAAGAAAAGACAATTGTTCTAGGATAACTTTTTGAATTCGAGGTTGGTCAGACTCTATATATTTTAGCTTCAACTTGAAATTTATTCTTCATAATGGTTTTACTGCAATATCCCAACTCAGACTCATAAAGTACATCCCAGTGACAATCCTGTGTCTCAGGACTAACCAATAATTCCAAAAGACAGAAAGATATCAAAGTTCTAGCTTTCAACTCTTATATTTCAAGACAATGCAGAAAAAGGTATTGCTTCAAATAATATCTCTACCTAATTTTTACTAGATTCTCTATTTCAGAAAAGAATAAAACCCAGAAAAGTTCATCTTCATTTCCTATGATCTGATCAGTCCATGTCAGTTGATCAAATTCTAAGGGGAGATATTAAAATCAGAAAACAGAAACAATATATCAGGGAATGAATTATGATCTGTTCCTACCTCCAAACTTGCTGTGATGACAATTGTTTTGATGAGAGCTTCACCCCATAGACTTCCTGAATATTTGAAGCCATTCCATCTCCATTTTCTTCCTTAATAATTTTCTATAGGAATTACAATGAAGAAATGGGCTTCTCCAGAGAAATGACCTATTTTTCAAATTTTTCTTTTATGAGCAGAGAACAACAAAGTTACGACTGTCCAGAGTTAATATCCCAGGTCTTACTGTAGTCTCTTTCAAACTGTACTTCTGTATGGTTTCAAAGTCAGGAGAAACTTCAGGAATTTTTGGAATGTATTCTGTCTTTCTTCATTGTCCTTCCTTTCTCATTCTGAGTAACTCAGTCTCTGAACTCTACCTTTTGAAAAGTATTCCCTCTTGTTTGAACATTTATACCAGCTGGAAAATCATTATTAACAGATTTCCAAACTGAAGTTGCTTCCTGTATGCTTTCAAATTCTTCAACCTTATACATTCAGTAAGAAACTACATGTACGTTGCCATGTAGGCCTCCCCAAAGCATTACCTTCTTTCTGCATTTGAGTTTCTAAGGGTTGAATAACTTTCATGACATCAGTGAATGCAGAAACATTATTTATTTTCCTCCTCCTTCACTAAGCAATAAAATATGCTTTTTAATCTTTATCTAAGGTTCAATTTGTTCCACTAATTCTTTGAAGCAGACACAGATGTTAAAGATATTTTTTTACTTAATTCTCAACATATTCTACTTCTGCCCTTCTTTGCTAGGTCAGAATGATTCCCTGTCTTTTTTTATGGGACAAAACATTCATTTTATAACACAGCACAAGGAATGTTGCTTAGTGGAGTTTAGATATGGAAACTGTAAGATTCAGAGTCTTTGACTATTCTTGTCCATTGTTTTATCTCTTCCCTCACATGCAGAATCCAATGTGGGACTTATTCCAAGTGACTCATCTATAAAAATCCTACCATTGTCAGGAGAGACTATTGGTGGATGTGTTGGTAGGTCCACTGAACCCAATGCAAATGCTCTACCACTTACTTGGTTCCCACAAGTCTCCATTTCAAGAGAGGGCCCACGGTGTCACAGCTGGATGTCTGAGTATCCATGTCATCTCAGAACATTGTATTCTGTAGTTTCCAGAATGTCTGATCATTTTGGCTTCTTCAGTATACAGTCCATTGAGCAAATGGCCATATTTTCTTTTGTAGAAAAACCAGAGGAATAATTGCAGTAAAAACTCACTATATGATCACAGAGAATTTCCTCCTAAGTAAACATATTTTCAGTAAATGTATTGGAGAATAGAAAACACATTAAGGACCGTGAAGTTAATAAGAGTCATAAATTTTTATTAAGGCTGGCATCCTTGACTCTGCTCTGGCACCACTGCTGACTGTCTCAAGGACCATGATCTTTTAGCCTTCCAACTTCCTAGCTTGTGAAGTTATCCAACCCCCAGCTTTACCATTCCGTACAGTGATCCCAGCCTTCTGGCTTCTAGTGATAACATATTGTTTCCTGGTCTCTATTAGCATAGGCCCCCAGGATTTTGATAAACTCAGTAATTTAATCACTACCTCTACTCTCATAAATGGCCTGCATACAAAGATATGGCAACACTTCCCAGAGATGCTGGTTTGGCTGCACCAACACATACTTGAGTGCCTGGGGAATGGTGCAACTTTATTGCCTTTTATAGAATGCAATTGCATGTCATAGAGGTGGAGAAAACTAAGAGAGGACTGTATTCCACAGGAAGTCAAAAGGATACACTATGTTACCAGGATGTCAAGAATGGCAGCATGCACATTTTCCTTAGCTTTCATCCTCCTTCCTGTACTGGCAGCCAGAGAAGCTTAATCATTTCTACTCTGGCATTAGTCATCAACTTCTCCTTGATTCTCAGAACTACCCTCACATATAATTTAATCCATCCTCTTTGATCTTTGCCAGGTTGTGAAATCCTATACTCCTAGAAAGTACTATCAAGTAAAATACATGTCTCTTGCATATCTTTATATGCACACCTGCTTGGTCAAGCATTTCCAATATCAAATTTTTAGATTATTTCCATCATTGACTATAATACATCCTGCTTGTGTATTTAAATAGCAGTCACTCCATACTTTTAATTATTTGATTCTCCCTTTCCTGCTTGGTGTTTCTCTTTCCAATATTTTATATAAAGTTCTACTTGTAAGATACAGAACAGAATATTTGACTCTCAAAGTTGATCTTTAACTGATTTCAGTGACTTTAAATGTCTTGTTATCATTCTGCAGAGTGTCAGCAATACCCTTGCAATGCCATTTCCCCAGTTTGTGACAATTTCTCTGGACATTTCAATTATGTATTTACTAATTGGACTCGCACTGCCACACCATCTGTGACATGAATACTACCCTGTTTGCTCACTAAATAATGAGCTAGTGATCTCAGAATGCATTCTCTTTACCTCAAACCATAATGGTACCATATAATTTAGTTTGAGTTCTCCAAGAAGCAAACATCAAGATAGGATTAAACATGCAAGAGATCTACTGGTCAAGAGAGAATGAGAGGAACCAGAGAATTTCAGGACCATCATCAGTCTATGATGCATGTCTTACGCATGTAGAGACAGACAAGGAGAAGAAAAATATTGGATAGAAAATAATCTTAGACTGTGTTATAGTTCTAGAAAGTTTTGGCAATGAGAAGGGTGAGTTCTTAAGCCAAATCCTCTGTTATAAATATAATATCTTTCAGAAACAGACTAGTTTAATAACCTTAACACATCCATTTCTTGCTTCAAGGGACCTATGGAAAGTCTAACCATATTTAGTGTGCAGAGAGATATTTCAGTGTGCAGAAACTGGAACCAATGAATAATCATGTTCCCCAGAGTCTGAGATCTGATAGCCATATTTTCATGACAATGATTCCCACTTCCCAGGCTGTCTTCATCAACATGACATGCAACATTTGCAGTTGCATATTGTTCCACACTTAAAACAAAATGCATTTATATTAGTGCAATGATGGAGCCATCTTAAGTTTCCTGATGTTTTTAAAATAAGGAGCACAACCATTTAATTTTACAATGGATTGCCAAAATTACGTATATATTCCTGTGTAACTATAACTAAATATCATATTCTAATAAATCTGCAGAAGATATAATTTGTTTAGCACCTACCTATTATTGAAGAGTGATGATTCCATAGTGAATACCACACTTACTCAAACCTCAAATATAAAACTCAAGATTATTATAGTTTTCAAGAATGCTACCCTGAATGGGATTTTATTTTCATTTCTCATTTGTGTATTTTAATGGACAAATTTCCAAACTTTACTGTTACCTTAGATTATCCGGACAGTTCATCCCAGTTTGTATCCTCAGTTCATTATTTTCATATTTTTATTTGTCTTTGGTGCTAAACTCCTAAAAAATAACAATACATAAGCACCAAAATAATGCCTTAAAAGTAAGTAGGTTTTCAAGTTCTTTGCAGTGAACAGAGTTTCAAACTTCCCTGATCTTTAACAAGTGTCTTACTTTTTTTCAGAAAAACACATTTTTTCCAGATTTCTTTGTTTTTGCACACTGTTCCTCTTCAGTCCATTTATAAGATTATTTAAATTTTTCCTTTTTACATTTCATGTTTAAAATTCTCTTTCAAAAGCTTAACTAATGATTTCCTATTTCAAGTTCTAGCTCTAAATTCTTTTCGTCTTTTAATTGTTCTTTTTTTTCCCTTTAGCTGCTAAAGCCAAAGCATTCTTTTGATTCTTTAGTCTTGATTTTTTAAAAAATACCATTCAAGCTGCAACTGCATTCCTATCCTTCAGATATAATAATTTATCTCATTTGAAAACTGCCAATAAGGCTTCATTTAATACAGAGTTTGTGTAATTGAACTAAGCAATCATATTCAATACATGCTCAGTGACTAAAAGTCATTTGGCAGTGGACACATTTCTGTGATAGTTCTCATTTTTGTTCTAGTACACATTTCAAATGCTATAGTTCATTTGAAATCAAGCAACATGCACAAGAATGCCCCATTCTGGAGTCCACTGTCTCTACAACCTGGAGAACATGTGGAGTGAGCTGCTGCCAGGAGAAACCTCAGTATGACTTTGCATGAACACCCTTCCCCATAAAACCCCATATTTGAGGAAGTTATTGTAGCATCAACCATGTTGCATTAGTGGTGTAAATTTAGATGATGTTTTTTAAGCTTCTTCCTGCTGAGTTGAAGACAGGCCCTATGTATTTATAATGTGTTTCTGATGAAACAAAGCAAAATATGTTTTAATATGGTAGGCCAAATGATATACATTGATGATAAAATAGGACAAATGCAATCTTATCGGCCTTCTTAATTCGAAACAAGGTCAGAGAAAAATCTTTTATATTTTTGTTTCTGGTGTTTGTTTCTTCCTTACTGTTCATTGGTTACTCTGCTCATATTACTTGGTGTATATTTATCTTCCATATACGCTATAGAGATTTGCTGTTGATTCATATTTATGTAGTATGCTATTTAGTCTTTTTCAAAATTGAAAAAAAAAAAATTTCCTGAAAATTTGTACTGATTTTCCAGAAAGAAGATGTTAAATGGGTCCACTTGTATTATCTAGTTTCATTTAAAGTAGACATGAGTAAAATTATTTATTGATTTTTGTCACACTGGTTTCAAAAGTTCAAAGTAATTGAATATCTTCTTGAATTTTTAATATCATTGGCCATTTTTATTGTTTACCAGTGGTGGGATGAGTCAAGTACAATTCAAAATCAGGAGTATATACTAGAAGTGTGAGAGGGAAAGGATTATTTTAAAAGTTGTGATTGTGATTCAAATAAGCATTAGTAGATATTCAATGGATTTCTGATTAAACAATATTTTAACTTACCTCTGATTTATGTGATACATAAATGCACAATCAGCAACTGCAAATGCTAACAACAAGTTATATACTGGCTTCTAAATTCCTAGTGAAGGAACTAATCGAAAATACTAGTAAAAAGAAAAATCTCTGGATATGTGAATATACACAGGTCTATCAATGAAGACTATGTCAATAATATAGCAAACACTATTGCTATATTTGCACTATCTTATTAAAAATAGTTGTAAAAGTTTTATTTTAAGTAGTTTTACAACTATTTTAATAAAAAACTTTTTCAAAAGTCCTATAAAATGACACCTTATTTCCTATTCATACTAAATGATTTTTACTATTCATTAGTTATTTCAAAATTGTCCTTTATGTTAGTTTGCATATTAATCTATGATAATTTATGTAAAACAACTTTGAATTTTATATAGGCATCAAGAGTGTCTTTCATAGTCTATAATCAGGACACTACATGATTTTAAAATCTCTCTTTTACTCATAAATGAGTAAAAGTTTTATTCACGTTTCAAATCCATTCATTGCTGCACTTTTTCTCCCTGGATCTAAAGGGTTTGCAAAGTAATATCATGGTCTCTTTTAACAACTAACTGAATCATATTAATCACTTAAAATCTCTGAATAAAGGTGAATAAGGCTCTTATAAGTATTGAGTCAACATGAGGAAATAATTAAGCCATTATGATAATAACACTACATATTTGCACAGAGCTTTATAGTTTATGAGGTGCTTTCATATGCTTTAAACCATTTGATCTCTATGATAACTCTGAATAAGGAAGGACATTTTTATTGCACGTGACAGACATGTTAACCTATGCTGGCTTAAGAATATAGGAGAATTTGTTACGAAGGTCTTCAGTTGACATGTGGAACACAGTAGACAAGTGTAAGTTGTGGTGGGATAAATACAGATATCAACAGAAAAATGTTCTCTCACTCCTTTCTCATTCCTGGTCCTTTCCTAAGTGTTCATTATTCTCTTACTCTTTGGTCTACCTTTATTTCCATGTTTTTCCCATTATAGTTCTACACATTTTGGGCGTGTATAGTACAAATGTGTCCACTAATATTTTTGAATTTATATAACTTAGGATCAAAGTAAGTCAGATTTTCTTTCTCAACTCTCTTTCCAACATTTCCTATAAAGCAGTGTCTAAAATCTTACAGATGCATGGAAAATAAAATCAGGTATAATAAATAGAATGCATTTCTCTGAGGAATTAAAGATAACATGATGCTTATTCTCTATAAATATCACAAGATACATAGAAGTATTATTTCAAACTTATATGTGAGGAGCCATAGTATTTACATTGTATTGTGTTATAAAATTAGTTTGGAATATTACTATATAAAAGACAATGATTAGGTGATTGAAAAGTATATGTCATACTGTTTACTATGTAAAACATCCAGTCTTAGGGACTCAGGAATATAGATAAATGGACAGATTGATAAAAGCATGTATTCATAGTTCATATAGAACAAAAATGCATAAGCATAAATACAATATATAATTTATAGTGACAAATATATTTGTATTTGGCAAGTTGCAACTGTGATGTAAATTAATATATATTGATTAAAATATTTAGATTGCTAAATATTAATAAAGAAACTAAAATGCAATGTACAACTTTAAAATTAAGCAATGTGAGCCAGGCACAGTGGCATGAGCCTGTAATCCCAGCACTTTGGGAGGCTGAGACAGGAGAATCTCAAGTTCAAAGCCAGCCTCAACAATGGAGGGGCACTCTGCAAATCAGTGAGATCTTGTCTCTAAATAAAATACAAAATGGAGCTGGGCATGTGGCTCAGTGGTCTAGTACCCCTGACTTCAATTCTCAGTACCAAAATAAATAAATAAGCAATGTGCTATATGCTTTTTTTATCTACATAAAAAACAAATTTAAAAATTCAGACAATAAAATGTCAAACTAGACACTAAGCTGGTAAAGATACTTCTAAACTATAAGATGGAATTAAGGGATCAAATGTTCTATTTGTTCTAAAGTAGCTTGTTTGCTACATAGTTAATGTGTTTTTGTGGGGAGTGGTGACGTGAACCATGGTTTCTAATTTCCTCACAGTTGTGTTTGTGCTGGAAACTGCCTATGCTAAGATTCAGGTCAACATGGCCCAGTTGCACTTGGATGCAGTGGCACATGCCTATAATCCCACTGACTCCAGAGACAGAGGCAGGAATTGTGAGTTCAAAGCCAGCCTCAGTAACTTGGCAAGGCACTTAGAAACACAGCAAGACCCTGTCTCTAAATAAAATACAAAAAAGGGCTGGGGATGTGACCCAATGGTTAAGCACCCTGGGTTCAATTTCCGGTAAAAAAAAAAAAAAAAAAAAAAGAAGAAGAAGAAAGAGGAGGTAGGAGGAGAGGGAGGATGGAGAAGAGAGGAGGGAGAAGGAAAAGGATAAGACCCAGTTGCTATGGTGAAGCCCAGCCAAGAAAGGCTAGAAATGAAAATGAGCAGCTATATGAACTATATCAGATGTATCAGAGGGAGGAGGGAGGAAGGAGAAGGGAGGAGAAGAAAGAGAAGACCCAGTTGCTATGGTGATGCCCAGCCAAAGAAGGTTAGGAATGAAAGTGAGCAGTTATATCAGAGGGAGGAGGGAGGAGGGAGGAGGAGAAGACCCAGTTGCTGTGGTGATGCCCAACCAGAGAGGGCTAGAAATGAAAGTGAGCAGCTATATCAGTCACTAACTCGTGAGAATAGAGAATTCTGGGCATAACAAGATGACCTCAATGTCTCTCAGTTTTCACTATGACCTTCAAGTCTGTCTGCTTTTCTGAAACTTTCTCACAAATAACCTTTTGATGACAAAATTTATGTAATAAACATGCTGAGCTAGCTTTGTGTCAGTCAAGCTGCATCAGCTTGTCTTCCCACCGGGTCCCAGCTTTTCCTCTCTCTCTCTCTGTCTGTTTGTCTTTTCTTCAACCCTCATCACCCCTTTCTGGTTTCTGACTCAATGGCTATGATGGTCACAACATGTTTTCAGTATTTACTTTGTGTCACTAACTAATCTAGATGCTTTCTACCTATTAATTCATATAGGAAATAACTGAAAACCATATTAACTGTGTAGAAAACTGGAGCAACTTTAAAACAAAGAATTTGATCTCTTGTTTTCATCTTTTCCTTGATTCCACTATTTTTAACAAAGTATTATTTAATGTATTTTAAATCACCTTTAATGTATTTTTATAGGTATTTAAAGGAACATGCATATTTTATCTATGGGAAACACATTTATGATTAACAAAAATTATTTCATTAGAAACAAAAGGAAACAGAAATAAGTGAAAAGTAGAAATTGAAAAGGAAATATTTCCACATATACTGACCTGCTGATTATTTATTTCAATTAGTTTTTCCAATACTTTTGGAGTCCAGATATGTGTGGTGTCCTAACTCCTCATAACTGTTAAAGGATCTGATATTGTTCAGAAAGCATGAAATCAGGAATTGCAGTTCTCTAATGAGATCTTCATTCCACCTAAATAAGAAAGGAGTAATTAAAATATAAATGACTCTAACATCTAAGCCCTAAATATAATAATTATTTTTGAGGTTTTATAAGAGACTGAGATAAGAAATAAAGCTAATAAATAAAATAGAATATATTAATAATATCATATAAATAAGATCATATAAATATTTTAAACTCAAAGTTATTATTACCAAATTTGCGTGTCATTTGTTTTAAGGCATGTTTGTCTCTCTTTCTCTTATAATAATAGTGAATATTGAGGAAAAATATTACCAAGATTTGTTTTGTTTTATTCTAAATTGAAATTTATTTTATAATAGAAATGATATCACTTCTAAATAATTACACAAATATGAGGAAACTATGCAGTGACATTAATTTACTAGAAATAGGACTGATTTGGAGGTTTTAGTCTTGTATTTTTTGCTCCCATGATGATGTAGAATCAAAACAGTATATTCTCTGTTGCCTGAAGTAATTATTTTCTCAGTTTGGTTTCATTATGCATTTGATGTACATTATGATTCAAGTGTTTTAATTTAATTTCAGTCTTGAGGACTGTTTGATTTTTGTTAATTTTATTTCTTTCAACTAATGAATACATAAATATTTATATGGCTCAAAAATCAAGGCTTACTAAGATATTTCACTCCAATACTTTTCTCCTCTACCCTTTCACTTTTGGATTTTCTATTGAAAACATAAGAAAATGTTGGTATTTCTGTAGCTTTAATTAATTGTTTTACTGATATTGGTGTTAGAGTATTACAAATTTTCCTCTTAAAATGTTCTCAGGTATATTAAAAATTGGATATATTACATCTTTTGTAATTTTATTTATTTTCTAGAAATTATAATTATTTTTGACATTTTGGAACTATAAGCTATTTAAAAGGAAAATGATTATGATTTCAACATCAATGTGAAATTTTTCATTTTAATTTTATATTAATTTCTAGTTTAAATTTTTTTCTGATTAAAATGGTACATGAATTTTTATAATGCATGAAGATATTATTTGAGACAATTTTGCAGGGCAATTTTTGTAAATACTTGATATACATTTGAAACAAAGATTCTTTGAACACACTAAGTTTGGTGTATACTTTAAAATCTTTCTTTTCTCTTATGCTGTTTAGCATTCCCATACCCACAAGAATTTTTTGCATGTTTGTCCGGTCTTGGGCTGAATAGGAAGTATTTCCCCCTATTTCATGTATACCTTTCTATATTTCATATTCTGTATATCTGCCACATAAAAATACTACTAAGCTATGCTGTGCATAATTGTTGACAGTTACTATAATCCTACTGTGCGCTAAGGCCTATAGATCATCTTGCTTAGAACTTTTGACCAGGATTTTACGTTTGTAAGCTATTAGGGTCACAGTAATCACATTTTTAGTTTGCCTGTTTATTTGACCTTTACCCATCCTGTTATTTCTAATCCTGACCACAATTGTCTGTGTCTTTTACAATACAGTTGAATTTTTGTTAATGAGTGTGATAGATTAAGTCTGTGGTAGTCTCCAGCCTTTACATATCTATCAGTCCTTCATTATGTGTAATAGTAAAATTATCTTGTAACAACTCTACCTGCTGCCCTGCTATCTTCTAAAATCTAGTTTTAATCAATGGCACTATCTTCTTTAGAGACTATTATATGTATGATTATGCTTTCTCAAAAACTAAAATGCTTTACATGATGCTATTGGCAAAGCAGCACTCTTGTCTGAATGGAGAAATTCATAGCAGCCTTCTTTACCTCTGTCTTCTGTCAGTTTTATTTTATATCCAAGGATTGACTTTACAATGAGCACATCAATACTCAACCATTATAGTCTCCTTTGTCTCAATTTTGCATCTCATTTTAAACACAGATCTTGATCCCTTTCCTGTGCTTTCTATAAATGCTTTGCCACTTATGTGAGGTTCCAAAGACATCTCTGAAGAATATAAAGTTTTTACATCACACTCCTGGTTTCCTGGAGAGGAAGAGAGTATTATTAGTATGATATTTCTGATTTCTTACATTCCTAATAAATTTCTACAGTTTTGATAATTAAAGGATAGGTGGTGGGACATAAATTCCTCTCTTTACAGCTCAATTCCTTGAGTGTCATGCATGTTTAGTGTTGGTTTCACTTGAACTGTTGCTAAGAACATGTCTAGTACCTCTGAATCTTCTTTTCTGAGTGATCCTGACTCTTTAGCCCATGAAAAATAACTAAATAGATTAAATAAACATTTTAAGGTAAAAGTTTGTACACACATGCACATGTGTACATTATATATGTATATATATACATACACCATATATATACTTTAAATTTACTTTTAAATATATATTTAAGCATAAATATTTAAAAGAAATATTTCAAATGTATAATATAAACAAAACTGCTTTTCATACTGGACTTTATCCATCTTGTCTATGTACAGCCTTTGCTAATTCATCCTTCTTTGTCATTCCTGGGGTAAAAATGTGGATGTGCATGTACACACACACACACACACACACACACACATGCACACACAACTTCTCTTTTGTCATTATTGCTGGTTGGCTATTAACTTGTGTTTTGTTTTCTAGGTAACTCTTGACTGTTGAATCTTTAAGCTATAGACACCTGACCCATATATTAGGAAGGAGGTAACAAAATGAACTAATTTTTTGACCACAACTATGACACATGGCCTCTTCTATACACAAAGTAGGTTGAAAAATCAAATTTCCAACTTTCAAAGAATCAATATTTAATAAGAAATATCTTGGTAGAACTGGAAAATAAACAAAAAAAAACCTTGATTTTTGTTAAAAAAAAAAAAAGCATGATATGTATCACTTATTTTGAAAACCATTTTTTGGTACCGGGGATTAAACTCAGGGGCACTCTACCACTGTGCCACATCCCCAGCCCTATTTTGTGTTTTATGTAGAGACAGGGTCTCACTGAGTTGCTTAGCGCCTCGCCCTTGCTGAGGCTGGCTTTGAACTCACAATTCTCCTGTCTCAGCCTCCCAAAGTGTTGGGATTACAAGCTTGAAAACCATTTTTCTAATAAGTATACCCATATACCTCTCTTTCTGTCTATCTGTATCTCTGATTCTGTCTCTCTCTCTCCTCCCCTACTTATACACACAATGAAAACATTCCAACAATTGAAATATTGGATTTTTATTATGTTCAACATACTTTTTGTTACAGTATAATATGACTTTCAATGTGGCAAAGCAAGTTTCCTTACCAATCCTTGGAAAGTTCTACAACTTGATTGTGGCTCAATAGGTGTTTTAAAACTAAATATATATCTAACTACTGTAAAATATCATGATTATTGTCATTGATAGTTACCAATTATCAAGGCAAAAAATTGACATCTCTCAAAGATAGAGGGAAACATCTCATTCTCACCCACACCTATTACTGTGGACAATTTTGATAGCAAGAGAAAATGGTTTACATTGATGTGATCTTAGAGAAACTGATATAACTCAGGTAAAATTCAATATATAAAGAAGAAATATATTTTTTAAAATGTTGAAATTTTCAATGTATGTGTAAAACGGATGCACGGTCTAACCCTCAATTATGTATGCCCCTACCTTTTCTAAAATATAACTCAAGGGCATAGTTTCAACAAAAAATTTGAATTATGTAATGTTGGCGCAATATTTTACCATTTTTAATCAGATAGCATTTGTAGACAAGATCTTTTTATTAATGCAAGAATGTTAGAGGTTCATGATCATGCCTGTCAATCATAAATTTTGTAAGATATAATACTAAATATGGTCTTTCAGTAAGTATGTTTGCATCACTTGATAGAAAATTAGAGCATTCATTTATGTGCTACAATGTCATGTGCAGGAAATAAAATTTTGATTGCAGAAAATACAATAAAAATTAGAACAGGAAAATAAATTGATATAAGTAGATCCTCAGATAATTAACCTCAGGGTCTTCTCACATTAAAAAAAATCTACTAAATACACTTAAATTGTACTATAAATTGATTATAAAGCACAATGCTAATAAAATATACATTAGACGCAATTCACGTGTTTTAATTCATTTTCTGTAATCTTTACTTTTCTAAGCAATGTGGATGATAATTTGAACATGTTTTGCAGATAAACTAAGATTCAGAAAGCAAGTTATTTTTTATTTGGAGATTGATTTCTTTAGTTTTTTTTCCTTTTTTAAATAATAATTAAATGAAAATAGTCCTCTGCAATATAGACACATAGCTCCTCCTAGAGCTGTATTTTATATTTCAAGTTTAAGATAGACTTCTCATAGTCTTCTCATAAGTGGTCTCTGAAAAGGCATCAAAATAATAGTTTCCTGTGGTTGATAGTGGAGTGTATTGCTGTGTATTTATTTGTACTCACTTATTTAGCAATCCTGGATAAATGCTACATATTGAATATGCATTCCTCAAAATTATAGAGAGACTTAGGCTAATAGTTAATATAGTGTGAGGTAAAATTTTTATCAAAATACTACATAAATGCTGTGGCTGAGCTTTTTAATATACATCTAAAGTAAGTTAAAAATTATCCCTGGTGTTCACTCTCAATTAAAACTTTAAAAAGACAGAGATAGCATACATTTTAAGTCAGTATTGCACAAAACATGGCATTATAATGTCATGGTTGTAAGAACAATAAAGCTTTAAATTTCCCTACAGGCTACTTTTGCCTTTTTGGGTATGTTGCTCAAGTTGTGCATTGCCTAAAGGGATGCATTCACTATAAACAATGCTTTCTAAACAAATTGATGTTCTATACCACAAGTTAGGATTTGATTACTGAAAATGTGTGTATAATGCAAAGCTAATTATAAAACCCCCAAATTGAAATGTACTTTTTTTCAGGGATTTAAATGATTTCCACCAAGGGAGAGGACTTTTCAATATGCACAGAGCTAGCATTATGCTTCTTCTACTAAATAGTAAAATAGCTTAAGCTAAATAACACTTTCCAATTTTTTTCCCTAACATTTCTATGTGGCTTTAGAGAAATTCTAAAATAGTACTCAGGATTGTATTCTACATAACGCTTATCTCCAATTGACAACATGCATTGCTTTTCTTTAAAAAAAACATTCTTTGTGTATGGAGATGCTGTATTTCTAATTAGAGTTTCTATAATTAACCATATAACTTTGACTATTCCTGAGCAATATTAAAATGAAAATTTCATTTGCCATTCAGTTTCATGGGGAATTTCCTAATCATGCTAAATGACTGCCATAGATCCACTGATTGGAATGAAAACAAATGTCACAATATATTTTTTTGTGTGAAATGTAGACTATCTTCAACATTTTCTTTAAAAAAAAAATCACTGTATTTTCTTTTGTTCTTTAAGGTACTTAACACCCTGTGCATCACAATTCTCCTTATTACTCTTTTTATTTATTAAAATATTCGTGTATTTTTAAACAATAATCTTTTCATCTTCATGACATGGATTTTAGAAGCTAATATAAGCGCTTAGCTTTATATCTGAAATGTTTTCATTTTAAAATCTTTTCTAGCTACTACATGGTATCTAATAAAATCAAGAATAAACTTCTTTTATATAAACTCTATAATATATAGCAAATTTCATAGAGAGCTAGGCTGTGAAAGGAACAAAATACTTTTAGAATCAGGTTCATTTACTTTGACTCTTAGTCCCAATAACTTGTAACTTTATAATATTTCCTCTCTCTGCCTCCATTTTTCTTCCTAATAAAATACCAACATCTTTTTTTAGGATTATATATAATAGGGGAGATAGCTGATTCTATGAACAGTGCATAATGTTATTTAATGTTTCCAGTTTTGGATATTTGAGAATAAGAGAAGTGTGGAAATACTTCCTAGATGCAACATGATCTTAGACTTGAAAGATAAATGGAAAACCACAGCAGAAATGGGAATGGAACCAAGGACAAAGTACAAGAAGCAGCAGGGAAACAAGCAATTACATTTCACTAGTCCACAAAGAATGAATAACAAAATAAAAATATGAGAAACATTCATAGTAGTCAAGTTTTGAAGGACAGGAAAAAAACAGACCTTACACTTTAATCCATGTTTAATACATAGTTGTGGGAAGAATTTAATTACAAAATGACACTTTGATAGTACTTTTTTGTCTGCCTGTGTTTTGATTACTGACTTATCCATTTGTGTAGTTGTTCAACGTGAAGATGGATTTCACAACCCAAAGAAGACATCATAGGAGCCAGTTAGAATGTTATTGTGAGAGTCCATCTAAGATATTCTGAGGAAATGGATCTTGTCTATTTTAATAGGGACGCTGGTGATGAAGCAATCCAAAGAAATATTTATGACAAGGTGGTGTTTGAAGGATTCTAATCAATGTTAAACCTGTCGTCTTCTACAAGTTATCCTTTTTTTTTAAATTTAAGAATATTCATTAAATATGTACCATGTGACAGAGCCACTTTGAGGCAATATCTCTGTGATGAGACATAGTTCATGTTTTAAAAGATCTGCTGCTTTGCAAGAGTAGTGGAGAAGACCAAAGAAAGTAATTGCCTTTATTTATAAATATTATGCTGAAAACAAAAGAGAGATAAGCCAAGATTATAGGTCATCTATATTTTAGTTAGGTTAGTTGAAAAAAAATATTCCAGGAAGATAGCTTCTATCTACAGACATAAAAGAATTAAAGGAATAAATCACTCAGACATCAAGGACAAGAATAATGTAGAAATACAAATCAACAATGACAACACATGTGAACCATAACTAAATTCATATTTTTTAATCAGCAGAATATATTAGGGGTTACTGCTGATTGTGGATAAAATGATGAAATAAAAATTAATAAAAAAATTAAGAAACCAAATACAACAATTATTTGTATAATGTGATGAAGAATTTTCTTTTCATTTATATATATTTTTTAATTTTTTTGTAGTACCAGGGATGGAACTCAGGGGCACTCCACCACTGAGCCACATCCCCAGCCCTATTTTGTATTTTATGTAGAGACGAGGTCTCACTGAGTTGCTTAGGATCTCACTTTTGGTGAGGCTGGCTTTGAACTTGTAATCCTCCTGCCTCAGCCTCCTGAGAGGCTGGGATTACAGACGTTCACCACCACATGCAACAGAATTCTTTATTTTATTTTTATTTTTTTATTTTATTTTTTTATTTTATTTTTTGGTACTGGAGATTGAACTCAGGGGTACTTGACCACTGAGCCACATCCCCAGCCCTATTTTGTGTTTTATGTAGAGACAGGGTCTCACTGAGTTCTTAGCGCCTTGCCGTTGCTGAGGCTGGCTTTGAACTCGCGATTCTCTTGTCTTAGCCTCCCTAAATGCTGGGATTACAGGCTTGAGCCACCATGCCCAGCTGAATTTTATTTTTTATACAGACTGAAAATGCAAACTTTTGAAGAGTTTTAAGCCTATATGTTATTTTAGCTTTCACATGAAGGCTGTTAGCAGGCAGTTATGAAGGTGGAGATATCCACCTTGTGGATATTTGGCTTATTTTTAAAGGTCCAAGCCAGGTGTGGTGGTACACGCCTGTAATCCCAGCATTTAGGGAGGCTGAGACAGGAGAATTGCGAGTTCAAAGCCAGCCTCAGCAATGGCGAGGCGCTAAGCAACTCAGTGAGACCCTGTCTCTACATAAAACACAAAATAGGGCTGGGGATGTGGCTCAGTGGTCAAGTACCCCTGAATTCAATCCCTGGTACCAAAAAAAAAGTCTATATGTTGGTGGTTAGGATTAAAACACAACAATAGATTAGTAACAAGTGCTATATTACATATTTTTTTCAAGAGTCTTTTCATAGGAATTACTGATAGATTGCTTAGACTTGTGAGGGGAAAAAAGAGAACAAAACAGAGTGAAGAATAAATTTTGTTTTAAAAAACATGATAAACAATTCAAGGAAAAAATGCTTCTTTGTTTACTTCTTTGGAAAGAAATAATTTTAAAAATTGCTTTGGGACACAAAATCAAGTTAGGACATATATCCTAACTGTTATATTTGTATAATGATATTAAGTTCTAGAGATAAAAATGGAACTGAGAATTAGCTGGCAGAATCATTAACAGATGATATGCAAAGATACGGAACTAAATGGATTCCACTAGGAATGAATGATGAAATGCATCAGAGGACACAGCATAATCAAAATGCTAGCTTTACTAACACATAATGTTCAATAGTAGATTGAATTTGTGCACAAATCTTTTTCCTTTATAAAATACTACTGAGTTTAATATGTCCATCTTTCATTGTCTGAATGCACCTTGTAAAACTTAGTACATGGTTGAAGAAACAAGAATGTATCTCTATGCAGGGTTGCAGGAGTCTCAAGAGGGAGTTAAAAGAGGAAAGTTCCTAAATAAGCCTCCTTTTTAATCTTAAAATTTGTTAGGATAGTCTCAGCCATGGGAGAATGAAGGTTTGGAGTGTTTTTCTAACATGTTTAATTGATAGGTAGCAAACAGACATAAGTGGTGGGAACATTTGGATAATTCTACAAATTGGGCCTATTGTGCTGACCCCCACAGATTTTCTTTTAAAAAGTAGCTGAACTGAGACGACTCTGGCCTATCCTGGCCTGAGTCGATAGGATATGCTACATTCCTCAGCAAATATCCTGTTACCCACTGGAGAAATGCAAGCCAAAGAAGATGCCATGTTCCATATTATCTCAAGGATAATTAGAAAATTAGAAATAAAAAATGTCTAGTTTAAAAATAGAAAATTTCTTATGTTTAAACTAGAAATTTTCTGGTATATCCTTATCATGTTATACTTTTAAGCAGCTCTTCACATTATTTTAAATAAGTTTCTTAAGACACATGGTTTGGTCATTATCAATTTTGATACCCTATCCTTTTAGTGTTGGGCTTAGATCATTTACATTTACATTGCTTACATTTACTGTGATGACTGAAATGTTTGGAAATATATTCATAATTTTCTTATCTGCTTCTGCTTTTTCCCTCCAATTTCCACTATTTTTTGGTTATTAGAATATGTTTTATTAATATATTTTTGAATATATAATTTTGACTTAATCTCCTTACAAATTCTTAGTAGTTGCTTTTGGAATTACACTACACATACTTCATAATCTATCCTCAATGAAGATTTTATCATTTCAAAATGAATGTTGAAATCTTAACTATAATATCTAAATTCCTATATGCAATAGTTTTCTGATATGTTACATCTACATGAATTGAAAATCAAGTCATGCAGCACTATAATTTACTCTTTCAGTCATCACATATATTATTTTGAAAAGCTCAAGAAGCAAAAAAAATCATAATTACCCAAATATTTACCAACTCTGCCATTCTTTCCTTGTTGATAAGTTTCTAAGTTTCTGATTGGGAATGATTTCCTTTAAGTCTGAATAATTTCTTTTAGCAGCAATCCTTTCACAGCATATGTCCTGCCATTAAATTATCTCTTATTTTTTTATTTTCTGAAAATGTCTTTATTCTCCTTCATTCCTGAAATATATTTACATTGGATATTTAATACATTAAAAATTGATCTTGCTAGGCACAGGGATGCATGCCTGTAATCCCAGCGCCCTGGCAGGCTGAGGCAGGACAATCCAGTTCAAAGCTAGCTTCAGCAAAAGTGAGGTGCTAAAGCGACTCAGTGAAACCCTGTCTCTTCATAAAACATAAAATAAGGCTAGAGATGTGGCTTAGTGGTTGAGTGTCTCTGAGTTCAATTCCTGATACCAAAAAAACAATAAATTGATCTCACCCAAATGTGGAATATTTTTTTAAAAGTGATCTTGGAGAAGTTGAAAGTAGGACATTGATTATAAGAGACTGGAGAGAAAAGGAAGATGAAAAGATGGAAAAACATGGATCCATGGTGGCTAAGTTTTAGTTAGAAACAAGAAAGTCTAGTGCTATTCCACAGTAGGATGACTATAGATAATGATAATGTACTGTGTATTTTTAAAAGCGAGAAGAAAAAACTTTGAATATCTTCACCATAAAGAGATAATACATATTTGAGGAAATAGCTAGGTCTAACCTAATTTAAATTTACATAATGTATACATATATTGAAATAACACATCGTACATCATAAATATGTGCAAACTTTGTGTTTTTAAAGATCAGTTAAATAAAAATAAAATGTTTAAAATAATAAAATAAATAATACTCAAGTCAATAATACTCAATTTAAATTTAAAAGTATTATGCCACAGTCTTTTCCATGATTTCCAGGCAGAAATCTGCGGTCTTTCAAATTGTGGTTTGTTTGTAAATTGCATGTAATATTTTACTATGAATACTTTAAGGATTATGGATTATTTTTTTTCTCACCTGCGCATCTCTCTCTCTCTCTCTCTTTCTTTCTTTCTCTTGTTTTTCTTTCTATTTCTCATTTTACCTTCTCTGATATTCAGGTTGGACATTGATTGATATATCTTCAACTGCATGGTCTATTCCCTCTGTCACTTTTTCTCAGTAATTGAACCAATCTAGTGTATTTTTCATTGCGTTCATTATGTATTTTATATGCAGCATTTCCACTCAATTTTATTTTACATATTTAGTTTATTAGCTGTGATTTTCTATTCTTCCATTCAGTTTAGGAGTGAACCCAGGACTTCATAGCTGTCTTTACAAGTCACTTTTCCACAAACCTACTCCTTTTCCCAGCTTCCTATTAAGTTTTGTTCCTCTGGGGCTCCCTTCTTCCTTCCCTCTCTATAAAGCTGGCCTTTACTTGCCAGACTCACTAGCACTGAACAGATCCACCTCCACTTCCATGGCTAAGTACTGTAAGTACAGAGAGAACCCAAAGTAACTGTACTTCCTGTGACTACAGCTTCACCCATTAAAAGGAAGATTCCACTTCCTCAGAATTGTCTGGTGTGCTATATACTGAGCCTCTGTGATTTCTTATACTATGTGATATTTGAAGGTTCACTTTCTGCCTCCTTGAACTAGATAAGAAAATTTTGCCTTGTGTTTTCTCCATCTGCATACAGTGCTCACTTTTGTAATTTAGGCTTGTAATGTTGCCACTGTGGAAATATTACGGAAAGAACTGGCAATTCACCAACCATTCAATGATGTCCTGAATTCTTACACAATCAGTTTTTACTTTTCAGCACTAATCAGCTGCTTCACACATTCTTGGCAGGTTTTATATTTGTATTCTTTGGGTGAGACAGGATAGGATTTGGTTATTCCATGTTATTTGGAACCAGACCAAAAACTTCTCATGTTTTGAGCAAAAAGTGTGTATACTTTCCATGTTACATTAAGGGGAAAATATGGATGACATGCATTGTTAAATACCACAATTTTCATAACTCCCATTAGTAATTTGGTTTGATAATTTGTGCTTTTTATGTGGACTGTGCAGCTCCCAGAGATAATAAATGATTGTATCAATAAGTTATGATAGTGATCATCTCAGGAATTAATTTCAAAGGAATGGCTGTAACAAAATGGCTAATCTTTCAGCTAAGGATAGCTTCCACATCATATTATTCTTCTATTTTAAGTATCAAGCCTTTATTTACATCACTATTCTATAAAAATCATACATTCTTAATACCATCTCATTTATGCAAATACTTTAAAATCTCTTACAAGCAGTTAAGAAAATTTCTTGTTGGTTTAAACAACATTTGATTTCAAGTAGAATGCTTGATAAAATTATACAATAATGTACTTCTGATGTTTTCAGATTAAAATATTATGCCTATACAGAGAAAAAATGATGTGGGTTTCTCCCCAAAGAACTCCAATGTACTTAGATATATATTCCTAGGCATACATATATTAAAAAATATATATTACCTCTTTTTAAGTAACACCCTATCCCAGCCTCATAACATGCAAACAGAAACAGATTTAAACTTTAAATAATTAAAATTCAAATCAAATGCATAAAAACTGATATCACAAAATTTCTAGAATTTTGAAGTTTTCAACACATACATTTTGTTAAAATGTTTTAGTATATATTTATATTTTAAATCAAAGATCCATGATTTCATATGCCATGTATTTTTCAAAAATACATTTTGATTATGCCAACTTTTCCATACACTAAAAATTAATATAAATGGTTATTTTAAATCAAAATAGAATTCTCAATATGTTTACTAACAAAATTATGTTTGAAAACATTTCAGTTTCATATTGATAAAATAATACAATTTTAACTAATTACTTCATCTTTTTGTTATTATTAACTATGATACATTTAATTTCTTTTATGGAATTCATGTCACTACAAAATTACTTATAATCAACTTTGATCTTTAGCAAATCTACCAATTTTGAGTACAAACCAGTATGTATCCTTTGTGATACATAGTTTGATGAGCAGCTCAAACAGTATCATAATGAACAAATTCCCATTAAACTATTTTTTTAGAAACTATATAAATTTGCTCTTAACATCTCTTATTAATATTAAAACTCTGTTTCTTTAGACTTTGAAAATGAATCTGATATAAAACAGTGGAGGCTGTATTTAGCAGTGCTATTTCTCTGACATCAGAATAATCCAGATGATCTATTAGGATTTTTCTATGCTGCTTTTTAAAAATATTGCTTGGGGCCATTGAGAGGACTTTAAATTCATCCCACTGAGAGGCTAAGCAGAAAGGATTAATATAGGGGTATGCTCTTGCATTTATAAGTGCTAAACTAGGTTGTTAAAATCAGAACACTGCAAGTATGAAGGTACACCTAGCAATGATTTTAACAGATTATTCCTCAATTTTAAAAGGGGGTAGAAAAATGCAATTTTTTTCATTCAAATGTAATGAGAAAGCTATGAAGAAGATTTATAATCACATGAGTGAGTAGTTTTTGTATTTCATAAAGAACTGGTTGGGAGACAGTTGTATTATGTTGCCATGATCCAAGCATCTATGAAATTTTTCTTCATTTCAATTTGATCTTTTATGGGAACTGTGATCAAAAACAAGTTGGCTTCCTCAGGTTCTTTTGCTTTATTCCACTTTTGTAAATGAAAACTCTTTAAATGAACCAGAGAATCACAATTTCCTGCAGAGCAGTTCTTGTTTTAGCTGCTACAGCAGAAAGAATTGCCTTTTAAAGTGCTTTCTATGTTTCCCTGGGTTGAACTTTATTATTCTCTATTATAGATTCTTCAGGTTAAAAAAATGTGCAAATGAACGAGACACTCACCATAAAGTGCCTAAGGTGTTTAAAATTCTCCTACTTCCTGGGTTTTATATTCTTTTTATTTTTTCTTAATAATCAAAGACTTTTTATGTCTGATCTATATGTATTTACCCATAAGTCAAGTTTAATTTGAATGAAAAAACTGAAAATATTCTAATTTATATTTCCCAAGAGTTCCATGGTTTTCATTTTTAGTACTCTGTTTAAATTGAATTTTTTAGGGACTGACGAAGATGATGGCCTAGAGGGAGGCTGCATTCCTTGTGGCTTCATGACCTGGGATCCAAGCAGTCGCAAGACTGTTTCTCTGTGAGTTATTAGAGACCTCGGCCAGCTGCTCCTGTGCAGGAATCCAAGCCCCATGCGAATTGTGTTTGCGCAAGACCCTGACCGCTCACCCACACAAGACCCACTCCCACGCAGGACCCCCGGCATCAGCACCCACGCATTGTGCAGGACCCCTAGTTGCCCACCCACCCAGGACCCCTAGACGCCACTCCCACGCAGGACCCTTGGCTGCCACTCCATGTGGACCCCCATCTACCAGTGCAAAGCTCCCCTGGTTGCTTCCATCTTGTGACACTACAAAAGCTGCGAGAGCCCCCTTCATGCGGTAGTCTCTACCTGGGGACACTGGACAGGATCTGGAGACAACCACCCACCACAACACTGCATGGCACAGAGCTGCATCTTTGAACATGTCGCCCAACTTGAAGCCAGAATTAGACAGGCAGGTAAAAGGAGTCTGGTCAGTCAAGGAGGCCGACTTGGGTCTGGGAAGTTGGAGAGGTATTGAAATGCTAATGCCGTCAGAGCCCTTCCTTCACCCTTATCAGAATAAATCTGCCTCTGCTTTAACCTGTTGCTAAGGTAACTTTTCCCAAGGAGTTATTAATTATTCCCTCTTCCTGCCCAAACCAATCCACCTGAGCCCTTCCCCTTATCCATGTGCTTTTTACCTTTTGGCCACCCCACCGAGCATGTCCTGGGCCTAGTCAGGTAGGCAGGAAGGAAAGATAAGGGGAAGATAGCAGGAGAATAAAGGAAGCCTAGGACATATACAAGGGCAAAACACGTGTACTTCTTGGGATACCAGGATACCAGTTATGGCCCACTTCTCCCTCCTGGGAGAAGTCTATGTTATCCCTTTTAAAGAAATCTGCTTAAATGCTTGCCTTGGTGTGCTTCTCTAATGTTCAAACTTCAACAAGTGAAGGAGTAGAACTCGTCACCGGTAATCAGTGGTATCACAACGCTACCTCCCAGCCCACCCCTACACTCCATCTCTGAAGGCTGCCCCCTTCATCTTGAGGCACCTTTGTCGCCATCTTGAATAATCCTCACTACTGCCATCTCCATCTTTAGTTGAGGCAACACCCAGCTTGGGACACCAGCTAGGGCCTAGAAGCAATATCAAGGTACTATAGTTCCCCAACTTCCCCCTCATCCCTGCAGCCAGTAACATAGCATAGTGCTTGCTTGCAGCTATGTGGCTGGTCCATAGCTTGCAAAAACTGGTCCTGGTCTGCCTTACACAAAACAGCTCTCCATGATAGGTATGTGGGCCTCAGAGTGCAGCCCATAAGACCTCCAGAGACAGAGGTTTCTGATTGGGAAGTAGAAAGGCAGGGGGTGAGTGAGATATAGTTTAGAGACTAAATTAGAGACCAGGAGTTGTGAGGTAAACAAACGACATAAGGAGATAAGAACTAGTGCCCACATGACACAAATGGACTCCAAAGGAGATCCTTGGGGTGTAGTCTTTCAGTAGGGATTGACCAGTGCTTTACCTCATCTCCAGGAGTTCCACCTCCAAGATCAACCCTCCTACCATAATAATCTTCATCATCTTGAGGGTAGAGTTACAAGCAAGCAACACACAGCCCCACTCACTGGATGAGAAGGGAAGCAGGAAAGATACTGAACTCTATCAGAAACAACCCTTTAATTTACCTTGAGGGTTTTTTTTTTTCTATTATCTTTTTTCTTCTTTTTTCTCTCTCTCTTTTCCTGCTCTCACATCCCCAACATTTGTAAAACCAAGTACTTTTCATGTATTAGGCTACTGAGAAC
Source organism: Xerus rutilus (assembly GCA_028644305.1). Lineage (NCBI taxonomy): Eukaryota > Metazoa > Chordata > Mammalia > Rodentia > Sciuridae > Xerus > Xerus rutilus. Next base: position 123,252,148 of record CM053404.1, on the reverse strand, counting down.
TGGGATGCCTGAATAGCATATTACAGGTGTATTGTATTTTTTTGTCTTCTATTATAACATTTTAAAATTTTTCTTAATTTTTATGTTTGCTTTTTGTATTCTAATTTCTTCCCGCTTATGTGTTTCCTTAAAAACTCTTTCTCTTGGTTTTCCTGCTACTAGCCAACATCTTTTGATTCCTCTGTCACACTTTCTAAGATCTAATAAGTCTGTATCCTCACTTTCTACCTCCTCAATATCTCATCCTACATCCCACCCCTGTTCTCTCTTTGTCCACCATCAGAAACTGTAGACTCTTTTGCAAACCTACTATTTATATTGTAGATAATAATTGAACTTACCATTTCTGTATATTATGGCAAAATCATAAATGTCTTATTAGGAGCTATTTGTTTTAAGATTGTATGTTGTTTGTATTGGGATCTGTTGATATTGTCTCCCCCTTGAAGGAGAGGTATTAGAACCCTGCTGGGAAACTATAAGCCTATAGGATAAAAACTGTAACACCTCAGATCCACAGTGTTAGAAGGGAAGACACACAAACAACATGAAAAAACTCAGGAAGAAAGTGCTCCAAACAAACCAAGATACTTCATTATTAGAATCCATGCCAACACAGCAGAAGAAATGTTAGAGAACAAGCTCAGGATATATATAATTAAAATGTTCTGTGAATTAAAGTATGATATAAGAGAGCAAACACAGGCAGCAAAAGAACATTTGATAAAGAACTACATAGGTAAACACAAGAAGCAAAAGATTACTTCAATAAGATAGAGATTCTGAAACAAAAGCAAATTCTTGAAATAAAAAAACAATAAAGCAAATTAAAAACTCAATAGAAAGCATCACTGATGGATTAGATCACTGGGAAAAAAGACCTTAGACAATGAAGACAAAATATTTAATCTTGAAAATAGAGTTGCCCACATAGCAAACATGGTAAGAAAAAATGAGCAGAACATCCAAGAATTATGGGATAAAATGAAAATATCAAATTTAAGAATTATTGGGATAGAGTAACAAACCAAGGGATGAACAATCTATTCAATGAAACAATATCAGAAAATTTTCCGAACATGAAGAATGAATAAGAGGCTTACAGGACACCAAATGTACAAAATCACAATGGGTCTACACCAAGTCACATTATCCTAGCATAAAGAATAAGGAGATAATTTTAAAAGCCACAAGAGAAAGAAATCAAATTACATATAGTGGGAAACCAATTAGGATCTCTGCAGATTTCTCAACCAGACCCTTAAAGTTAAAAGAGCTTAGAACAACATATACCAAGATCTGAAAGACAATGGATGCCAACCAAGAATCTTATATCCAGAAAAATTAAGCTTTACATTTGCTGATGAAATAACTTTGCAAGATAAACAAAAGTTAAAAGAATTTACAGCAAGAAAGCCTGCACACCAGAACATTCTTGACAAAATATTCCTCAAGGAGGAAATCAAAAACAACAATGGAACACTGCAAAAGGAGGAACTACACCAAAGAAAAGGCCAATCAAAGGAGAAACCTAGTAAATTTAAAAAGCAAAATTAAACCAAAATGACCAGGAATATAAACCATGTCTTAAAAATAACCCTTAATGTCAATGGTCTAAACTCATCATTTAAAAGACATAGACTAGCAGATTGTATTTAAACAAACAAAAAAATCCCAGAATGTGCTGCCTTCAAGGGACTCATCTCACAGGAAAAGAAATCCACACATTGTAAGTGAAAGGATGGGAAAAAACATATCACCCAGATCCTTGTATCAGATAAAGTAGACTTCAAATCAAAGTTAATAAAAAGGGATAAAAAATGTTATTTCATACTGCTTAAGAAAATCATACATCAATAAGACATGAATATGAATAACAGAAGACATCAGGAAGAAGATAAAAAGAAATCTTAGAGGTAAATGAGAACTCCTATACAACATATCAAAATTTCAGGAAAACTATGAAGGCAGTACTAAGAGGAAAGTTTATTGCATTATGCTCATTCATTAAAACAAAGAAAAAGTCAACAAATAAATGACCTGACATTATAAATCAAAGCCCTAGAAAAAGAAGAACAAGTCAACACCAAAAGAAGCAGAAGACAGGAAATAATTAAAATCAGGGCAGAGATCAATAAAATTGAAACAAAAGAAACAATTAAAAATTGACAAAACAAAAAGCTGGTTCTTTGAAAAATAAATAAAATTGACAAAACCTTACTCACCCTAACAAAAAGAAGGAAAGAGTAAACTCAAATTACTAAAATTTATGATGAAAAAGAAATATCATGATGGACACTACTGAAATACAAAAGATAATTAGAAATTATTTTGAAAATATATACTCCAGTAAAATAGAAAACATCAAAGACACTGGCAAATTGCTAGAGGCATATGACCTACCCAACCTGAACCAGAGGAGATACATGACTTAAACAGATCAATTTCAACCAAGGAAATAGAAGATGCCATCAAAAGCCTACCAACCAAGAAAAGCTTAGGACCAGACAGATTCTCAGCCAATTCTACAAGACTTACAAAGAAAAATTAATACCAATACTCCTCAAATTATTCCATGAAATAGAAAAGGAGGAAACTCTTTCAAACTCATTCTATGAGAATATCACCCTGATAACAAAAACAGAGACACATCAAAGAAAGAAAATTTCAGACCAATATCCCTGATGAACATAGATGCAAAAACTCTCAATAAAATTATGGCAAATTGTATACAAAAACATATTTAAAAAATAGTGAACCATGATCAAGTGGGGTTCATTTCAGGGATGCAAGGTTGGTTCACCATATGAAAATCAATAAAATGTAATCCATCACATCAATACACTTAAAGATAAGAATCATATGATTTTATCAATTGATTCAGAGAGAGTATTTAAAAAAATACAGCATCCTTTCATATTTAAAACACTAGAAAAACTAGGGATAGTAGGAACATACCTCCACATTGTGAAAGCTATCTATGCAAAACCCAAGGCTGACATCATTCTAAATGGAGAAACTTGAAAACGTTCTCTCTAAAAATGGAAGCAAGTCACGGATGCCCTCTTTCACCACTTTTAATCAACATAGTCCTTAAAAATCTAGCCAAAGCAATTAGATGAAAGAAATTAGACAAGTACAAATAGGAAAAGAAGAACTCAAAACAATCATTATTTGCTGATGCCATTATTCTATCTTTAGAAGATCCAAGAAACTACACCTTAAAATTTCTGGAACTCATAAAAGAATTCAGCAAATTATCAGAATTTAAAATCAATACCCATAAATCAAATGCATTCCTATACATCCATGATGAATGAGAAATTAAGAAAACCACCCCATTCACAATATCCTCAAAAAAAAAAAATTGAATACTTGGGAATCAATTTAACAGAAGAGGTGAAAGACCTCTACAATGAAAACTACAGAATACTAAAGAAATAAATTGAAGACCTTAGAATATGGAAAGATCTCCTATTGGATAGCCAGAATCAATATTGTCAAAATGACCATACTACCCAAAATGCTATACAGATTCATTGAGATTTCAATTAAAATCCCAATGTCATTTCTTATAGAAACAGAAACACCAATAATAAAATTCATTTGGAAAAATAAGAGACCAGAATAGTCAAAGCAATCCTTAGCAAGAAGAGTGAAGCAGGAGGCATCACAATACCAGACCTTAAACTATACTACAAAGCTATAGTAACAAGAAAGATATGACATTAGCACCAAAATAGACATGTTGACCAATGGTACAAAATAGAAGACACAGACAAACCCACATAAACACAGTTATCTCATACCAGAAAATGGTACCAAAAACATACATTGGAGAAAAGATAGCCTCTTCAACAAATGGTGCTCAGAAAACTGGAAATTCATATAGAGCAAAATGAAACTAAACCCCTCTCTTTCACCATGCACAAAACTCAACTGAAAGTGGATCAAAGACCTAGGAATTAGATCCTGTGCCTAAAAGAAAAAAAAATTAGGCCCAAATCTGCATCATCTTGTATTAGGCCCTGACTTTCTTTTTTTTTTTTTTTTTTGGTACTGGGGATTGAACTCAGGGGCACTTGACCACTGAGCCACATCCCCAGCCCTATTTTGTGTTTTATGTAGAGACAGGGTCTCACTGAGTTGCTTAGCGCCTCGCCATTGCTGAGGCTGGCTTTGAACTCGCAATTCTCCTGTCTCAGCCTCCCTAAATGCTGGGATTACAGGCTTGCGCCACCATGACTGGCTAGGCCCTGACTTTCTTAACAAGACCCCTGAAGCACAAGAAATAAAATCAAGAATCAATAAATGGGATGAATTCAAACTAAAAAGCTTCTTTTCAGCAAAAGAAACAATCAATAAGGTGAAGAGAGAGGTTACATTTAAGGAGCAAATTTTCGCCACATGTGTCAGAGCACTGATCTCCAGGATATATAAAGAACTCAAAAAACTTAACACCAAAAACACAAACAATCAATAAATGGGCTAAGGAGCTGAAGAGATACTTTTGAAAAGAAGAAATGTATTGGTTGACAAATATATGAAAAAAATGTTCAACATCTCTAGTAATTAGAGAAATGTAAATCAAATCTACTTTAATATTTCATCTCACTCCAGTCAGAATGGCAATTATCAAGAATACAAGCAATTGCTGGGCACCGTGGTGCACATCTGTAATCCCAGCACTTAGGGAGGCTGAGGCAGGAGAATCAGGAGTTCAAAGCCAGCCTCAGCAATGGTGAGGTGCTAAGAAACTCAGTGAGACCCTGTCTCTACATAAAACACAAAATAGAGCTGGGGATGTGGCTCATTGGTCGAGTACCCCTGGGTTCAATCTCCAGTACCAAAAAAAAAAAAAAAGAATACAAGCAATAGTAAGTGTTGTAAAGATGTGGATAAAAGGCACATTCATTCATTGCTGGTGGGACTGCAAATTGGTGCAACCAATCTGGAAAGCAGTATGAAGATTCCGTAGAAAACTTGGAATGGAACCACCATTTGACCCAGCTATCCCACTCCTTGGTCTATACGCAAAGGGCTTAAAAACAGCATACTACAGTAATGCAGCCACTTAAATGTTTATAGCAGCACAATTCACAATAGCTAAACTGTGGAACCAACCTAATGCACTTCAATAGATGAATAAATGAAGAAACTGTAGTATATATACACAATGGTAAATTACTCAGCATTAAAAGAGAATAAAATCATGGCATTTGTAGGTAAATGAATGGAATTAGAGAATATCGTGCTAAGTGAAGTAAGCCAATCCCCAGAAACCAAAGGTCGAACGTTTTCTCTGATTAGTGGATGATGATCCATGGAGAACCATGGGAGGAATGGAGGAAGTTTGAATAAGGCAAAGAGGAGGGAAGGGAAGGAAGGAGGCATGGGAGTAGGAAAGTTGGTGGAATGAGATGGACATCATTACCCTAGGTACATGTATGAAGACATGAATGGTGTGGCTCTACCTTGCATACAACCAGAGAAATGAGAAATTGTGCTCCATATGTGTACCGTGAATTGAAATGCATTCTGCTGTTTTTAAAAATAAAATTAAAAATAAAATAAATAAATTGATTTTTTCTAATGAAATATCTTGCTGATAGTCAATGTGAGATATTTTCTTACATATATTACATTTATTTTATATATTTTGAATATTTTTGTAGAGTTATAAATAATACAGAGCTAAAAATAAAATGATGCTTTTGATTAGTACATCAAATAACATATGGTAAGCATTTCAGTTCCCCTCTGGTTTTCTTTTAGTTGCTGCAATTTACAAGGTGATATCTAAATGTTTAACTTATTACTCCATGAAATATTGATAACATTGGAAATAAATTTCTATGTAATTGAAATGAATTTTTAAAATAAAATATTTAGTACAACATGATCGTGAAATGAAATTAAAAAAAATTTTCCTTCAGATGTAGAAGGCAAAAGTGAGCTATTGAGTTTACCTTGTAGAGTAGCCAGGAAGAGAGAAAATCAAATACCTTTAAAATTCCAAAAATGAAACCTATTTATTAAAAGTTAGTACTTTATGGGTTTTCAAACTGTGTTCTGATATTTTTAAATTGTTACATTGAGGATGCTGTAAGAAACCTTAGGGCTGGCTTAGGGGCAGACAGGTGAATGAGACAAAGAAACAGAATCTTAGCTCAATATTAGAAGGTACTTTCTAACAACTAATCATTTCCCATCAGACATGTAATGCATAAAAATTAGAAACACTGTACAGGTTTTCAGCATTGGGAGAAAAAATCATATTAAAATGATCTCTGAGGACATCTGAAGCTAATAATCTATGAGTTCAATGTTCCTGTTCTACATTTAATTAGCCTTAGCACTTTTTTTGGTTACTTCATTTTTCTTAGTTCAAAGAAGATAATGGGAATAAATTCGTATCTATATGTCATTCTTTCATTTGGAAAGAAAAACAGTTATAATTAGGTCTCATAATTAAAAAAAAACTAAGGCAAACGTTTAAAAGGAGTGAATATCATTACTTTCCTGTGAAATTATTTGTGCAAATTATTGTTTACCAATCAAATAGAAATCACTGCAATAAATATCACATTACATGGATGATCATCAGCAAATCAGTTACCATTTTCTTCATCGTGTTGAATCAGTAATTCAAATGAATTTAAAAAATTGAATTATATTTGAATAGTAACATTTTAAAATTTTTAAATAATTAAACTATATTATTTATAGAGAGATATGGACACAATTGGAAAGACAATGTTAAGAACTATTTTTTCCAGTTTTAAAAATAAAAAGAAATTGATATTAAGTTGATAATACTTTTTTTTTTTTTGGTACTGAGGATTGAGCTCAGGGGTACTCGACCACTGAGCCACATCCTCAGCCCTATTTTGTGTTTTATGTAGAGACAGGGTTTCACTGAGTTGCTTAGCACCTCACCATTGCTGAGGTTGGCTTTGAACTCATGATTCTCCTATCTCAGCCTCTCAAAGTGCTAGGATTACAGGTGTGCACCACTGCACCTGGCTAAGTTGATAATACTTTTATTCTTTGCTTTCAGGAATGTGTAGACATGGACCAATTCATACGTTTCCAGTGAGTATTTAAGTTTCTGTAATGAGTTGAAGGTATTTTAATGATATAAATGATCTTAAAATGTTAATACCTTTTAACTCCAGAGTTTCAAATATGTGATCTTATCTGGAGATCTGATCAAGGATGAACACTGAGACATGTGTAGTAGTTGCTATTCTGGGACGTGATATGGTGTTTACAATAAACAACATATATACTAAACAACACTATGATATGACAATGATCTTCAACCATACATTTACTAAACCATACATTAACTAACTTAAAGCTCTCAAAATCTACATGATTTAGTGGTGACTCTTTCTTAAATGCAGGAGAGGTAGAAAGAGTTAACCTAACTTGTCCACCATGATAAATAAAATAAATGGGAAGGCAAAGATTTCAAGCAAAGAAAAAGTTTAAATTAATTCCCAATTCCTAGTTTTTAGTATCCTTTCAAAACTGCATCTCAGTGACCTAAGCTTATTCTGCCGGTAATGAGATACTATGTGCCCATAAGTACTGATTTGGAGTAGGCTTAATATGGGTAAACTAATAAGTTAAATGTTTTATATCCTAGGAAGAGATTTACATGTATTAAGAGATTAATCAATTAACCTTCCAAACATATCATAAATCTGTCAATATTTGTATCTCCTGTTTATAGGTAAGAACACTGAGACACAGAAAAGGTCACTCAGCTAGTTTAGTTAAGTTAGGGTTCGATTCAAGCTCTGTTAAGTTCTGTTAAGGCAGAACTGTCGATTACAAATTAATTCAGTTTTGTTTTGCCAGAAATTATGTTATTTCAATTAATTTTCCATGAAGAATTATATTGGTTATAGATTTTTAATATCTGAGTTAGATATTTAGGTATTTGAAATTATTTTACCCATCTCATATTCTCCAAATTACTAATTTTGTGAAGGTGTTAGCTGTAAGTCTTATCGCTGATCCTTTGAAGGTATGATGTCTTTTTTTCCTCAAGATACTTTGAAATATTGCTTTTTAATTTTCATTTTCATAGGCTTGGCTATGATGTATGTAATTATACTTTCCTTGTATTTCTCCTCTTGGAGTCCATTTGGCTTCTCCAGTATATGTGCTGTTCACTCGGTGTAATTTACCTTCTGCTCCATTTCTTGTCTTTCTGAAATTTCATTTACACAATTTTTAGAAATTTAGTACATTCTTTTTTTTGTGTAAAGACTACTTTTTTCTTTATTCTCTCTTTTTTGTTCCTATACACTTTCACTTTGGTAATTTTACATTGATTCAGTGTTGTGATCATTCTGCAGTTAAACCTGTTCAATGGGTTCTTATTTATTATAGTCTAATATTTGCATTATGTTTATGAGATTCATTTTTTGTTAGTACTTTTATCCATCTTTTTATCTACTTGTCTCAAACATTACTAATTTCTTTACATTTATATTATTTGAATTATTTTTTGAAATGATTGTCAATTCCAATGTCTAGATTATCTGTAGGTCTGATTCTAATGTTTGTTTATTCTCTTCATTATGTGTCATTATCTTTCTCTTGACAAGTATGATAAGTCTTTTATGTTATTTCAAACAAGATATAAAAAGGAAAATGAGGTGCTCTAGGTTTTATCTTTCCACAAAATCATTTCCATTCCCTATTGTTAACAAGATAAGAAAGGGACAGATCGCTCGGCTAATCAGCTATCTGGGGTAGGGAATTGATGCAATTTTATTAAGATTAATTTCTCCCTTGATTTTTTTCTATTCTGTGTGCATATTCTGTGTGGATATTTATTTGAGGATATGAATGTCTTCTGCCTTCTCAAATGGAAGTCTGTGAGAGTCTGTAATTTGGAGATTTCAATTGTCTACAATCACATCAAATGTTTTGGGTATAAAACAAGGTTCATGTTCAAAAGTACCTTCACTCCTTTTGTGGAAATATTTCATGTCCATGTTACAAGACTGTAAGAAACATAATTATGCCTTCCAGAAACTCTGAGTCTCCCATTTAGCAAAATAACTCATCAAATAGACCAGAGGGGGAAAACAATCATACACTTGGGGATGATGGATTTTCAAAATTCTTGTACCGAACTTCACAAACACTGACATCTTTGTGGAATTTCTTTATCCAGCATAGGACCTCTGCATGGGTGAAGTTCAATCATCAGACTATGCTCATCAGCAAGTATTACCTATAAAGAAAATACCCAGGAGTGAGCTTCTCACTTTCTAAAGTCTTCCTTTACAGAATTTCAGTTTTTTAAATTTTATTTTCTTACAAAGGCGGCATATTTCTTTAAAAATTATATATTTTTATATTAATCCTGTTTTTTTTCTTTTTTATTGCTGTGAAACAGTCAGCAATGACTTATTCTATATCCTACTCAGAAGAGAGTGTTATTCATTAGTGTTTATTTTCTACAATATGTTCTTAACTTTTAAAACTATTATATGTACTTTTAAAAAAGTTTTATTACTTAATTTTACAATTTCCAAATTTCTCCAGATATTTTGCTATATTGCATTTTCATTAAAATTCTGTAAGAATAGTTATTATATTATATCCAATGTCAAATTACAAGCAGTACATTATTTTCTTTTGTTTACTGCTTATTATCACAAATCATACCTTGTTTCCCTCTGTGCTAATTGATTTTTTCTTTGAACAGTTTATGATCCTTTGAAAATATTTCTGGGATCCTCGAGGACAAGGGTAAATCTGTGCTCTTCTAGATATTATTTCCTACTAGTCTAAGATCACTTTAAATATTACGATTTGCCAATGTTTTCAGACATATCAGATAATTCAAATTCTATGCAAAAACATGTGAAATTAGACTTTACTTGGACTTTCTCAACCCACTTACTCTGAATAATGTCAAACATTTTTTTGTAGTCCTCCTCAATGAAGGGGTAGCCTTTAAGGATTCTACCTTATATATAAGTAGAGTCCTATTGTATTTACCATACATAAAGGCATAAAGCTTTGTCTATTCCTTTTTGAAACCTAGATTTATAAAAAAACAATGTTTAAGTTTGTCTTCTGTGTGTCCTTCGGGCAAAAGAAATATTATTCACCCCTTTACTAGATTTAATGATTTGTTATTACAGTTTTATTAGCTCATAGATTGATCTAAAGTATATCTTATCAAATTTTTTATTATATTTGTAATTTTGTGAAGATTTTTGTATATCTAGGTTTCACTGACAGTCATAATATGAGAAATTATATCTCCTTCCATTCAATCATTCATCCATTCTATTCTCCTTTACACACCTATCAAATTAATCAATTATCACGACTTGCCTGAATCTAATGAACAGTTTCTTTTTTCTTTTTTTGGGACCAGAGATTGAACCCAAGGGCACTTATGCATTGAGACTCATCTCCAGCCCTTTTTATTTTTTTATTTTGAGACAGAGTCTTGCTAAATTGTTGAGGCAAAGTCTGACCTTGAACTTGTGATCCTCCTATCTCAGCCTCCCAACCAATGGACACTTATTGACATCATCTTATTTGACTTAACAGCAAGTTTGTATGCATTCTACTATTTCCATTGTGTTTGTGTGTGTGTGTGTGTGTGTGTGTGTGTGTGTGTGCATACATATTGTTTTGTTTATTTCTTCATTTATCATTCTTTTTTCTTCTTCTACTTAGTCTGCTTCTTCTTAGTCTTAGCAACATCAGGAATGTATCTGGTTTAGGTAATCCTTCAAATACATGCCAAAATATTCTCCATGTCACCTCATCCAAACCCACAGCATTAAATAGTTTTTATGTTGAGGGAAATTATAAAATTATATTTAAAGTCTTAACTTCTTTCCTGTGCTTTGGACTTGTATGATAAAATATCTGCCTAAAACTCCTTCATTTAAAACATATAACAATTAATCTGTTTCTATTACCAGGATGTAGCATTAAACAAAATATACTTGCAAGTATACCTTAATTCTTTGCAACACCATTTTAAAAATTCTTTTCAACGTTTAACTTTAGTGCAATATTATTATTTAAAGATTTACAAAGAAAACAAAAACAAAATAACAACAATTTTGTCCCAGTTTTCACCACTGTCTCCTATCTTTTTCTTGTCTCATTTGTAAAAATCCTAAGTACCTAAGTAAAGGGGTATGAACTTACAGACTTGTCTTCATTCATTTTCTTCTCCCAGAACACACTCAAACACAAACCAGTATTGATTTATCTCCTATAACTCTTTATATTAAGTTCATCTATTTCCTCCCTGTAAGAAAAATGAATGGAAAGTTGTCTATAGACATTGGAATTAAGTTTGGAGCTATGTTTGCCATATTTCACTCCTTGTTTCCTTTAGAAAATATTTTAATTGTATTACTCCTTTTTTATTATAAATTACACACACACACACACGCACACACACACACACACACACAAGCATGCACACAAAGGATTTATACTCCTGACCCAGTTTAGGGAATAGCAAAATAGCAAAATATTACTGTCACTTTTAACTCCTACTGAATATCTATCTCCCCAATCATATTCTCATTCTATTCTCTTCCAAGAGTAGACTTTATTCAAAATTTTATTATTATCCTCCTTCTGCTTATCTTTATTATATATAAATATGTCATACAATATGTATTGATTTGAAACTTCTTGTTGCTCAGTGCTATTTCTTAAAATCCATCTATTTTACAAAGAAATAAATTGCTTGTTTTCATTGCTGTATAATGTCATCAAATGAATGTGTCACAACCTATTTATTCATTCTTTTGTCTATTGAAAATTTGGTCTCTCACAATGTTTTAAGGAAATTAGAGCAATTGCTAATATGAATATTCTTCCTGATATGCATGTGAAAGAGCTTCCCTAGAATTTTTAAGTAGAAATATAATTGCTAAATCATAATTTTAGATCCATATATTTAAGTATATTATGATTTTATTCATGTCTCAAAAGCTACTCTAATTTTAATATAAATCAATATTTTATTAAAATTTCTATCATTTAATATCTTAGTCAACACATGAACTTTTTACACTTGAAAATTTCTTTCAATTGAATAGGTACAGAATTATTTATCTTCATGGTTTTAATTTCTGTTCCTATTCAATAATGGTCTTGATTATATTTTCTGTTATTTATTGGCCATTTTCTCATTTTGTAAAATCATTTTTTATGCTTTGATCTGTTGTTGTATAGATTGTTTTGTCCTTTTCAATTGTGTGATAAGATTTATTTTAATCTCTGTAGATAATTGGATTAATCACAATACATCAGAACACATTTTCATTATTGGTCTATTCACATTATTATATATGTCATGTATTAATTAATACTTCAATAATTAATAAAGCATGCATTATACCAGTACCCTGTACAAGAACTACACTATTAATAATGATTTAAATTGCCTGTTTTTTTCTGTATTCTATTCCTTCAAGAAAACAACTCTGCTGATTTTATTTTATCATTTACTTGATTTTATATATATATAGATTACCTTCATGTATGTAAACATCTCTAAGAATTATATTGTTTAGTTTTATTATTTTTAACTTTATTTAAAAATATTGAATTTTGCCATTTTCCAAAATTTATTTACATAGTCACATTACTAGCATTAATGAATATTTCCTGTATAACTGTAGCTTATTTATCTTTGCTATTGTATTAAATCTTCTTGCATGAATAAACTGTGGTGTATTTTTCCATTCTTGTATTGATGTTAATTTGAGTCATTTCAAAATTATTTTACATAGGGTCAATTTGACCATTCCCGTACACATCTCCTGGAATACACACACAAGATTACTCCATTTACAACTAGTAGAGATGTTGGGTCATTGAGTATGCAACTTCTCAAATTTGCCAAGATAATACCAATTTATTTATCAGTGTTCTCTGTCATTTTCTGACACAAAGTTGTCTGTCATTCTCTGATGCAAAGTATCATTGTCAAAATATGTGATACACATTTTCTTGGATTTCCTCTTTTCTTACTGACAGTTCTCACTTTGCTTTACAAATTGCAACTGTTCCTCCTGCTTTTATTGTTTTTCTTTTGAGGATCTACATGTCTCATGCTTTGGTACCCAGTGCTCTTCTAATCATACTTGCTCCATGGTGATAACATTTATTTCCACATAATTAAAAATTATCTACTTCTGAGCCAGACGTGGTGGCACAAGCCTGTAATCTCAGCACTTTGGGAGGCTGAGACAGGAGAATTGCAAGTTCAAAGCCAGCCTCAGCAACAGTGAGGCAGCAAGCAACTAAGTGAAACCCTGTCTCTACATAAAACACAAAATAAGGCTGAGGATGTGGTTAAGTGGTTGAGTACCCCTGAGTTCAATTTCCAGTACCAAAAAAGAAAAGAAAAAAAAAATCATCTACTTCTGGGCTGGGATTGTGGCTCAGTGGTAGATGGCTTGTCTAACATGTGTGAAACACTGGATTTGAATCTCAGCACCACATATAAATAAATGAATAAAATAAAGGTCTATTAACGTCTAAAATATTTTTAAAAATCATCTACATCTGATATCACTCAATTTCATTGAGATTACTTTTTTTCTTCTGTTTGCTCTAGTCAAGTGCCTTTCTCTTGGAACTCTTGCCTCAGTATATTTTAACTAACATCACTGCTTTAAATGTCATTCAAGACCTACCTCCTTTGTCCTGGATCCCTGGAGTAGCCTCCTGTGTGCACATCCTACTTCCTCTGGTGGCACAATAATATTTATTCTCAACAGGATTTTTTTTTTTAAGATATAAGTCAGATCAGATAATTTCTCTCTTCAAACTCAAAGTTAACATTTGAGTTTCTTCTCAAACACAATTCTTTTTTTTTTTTGGTACTAGAGATTGAACTCAGGGGTACTCAACCACTGAGCCACATCCCCAACCCTATTTTGTGTTCTATGTAGAGACAGGGTCTCACTGAGTTGCTTAGCACCTCACCATTGCTGAGGCTGGCTTTGAACTCACAATTCTCCTGTCTCAGCTTCCCTAAATGCTGAGATTACAGGCTTGTGCCACTGCGCCTGGCTTCAAGCACAATTCTTAATGAAGTTTCCTTGACCATCAGACTTTAGAGTCTTTATTTGGCTTTCTCAATTTTCCTTATTTTGCTATATTTATTTTCTTTGTACTAATGTCTGTTCACAAATTCTTCTGTCTACTAACCACAACAAGAATGTGAGCTTTATGAGGGCATGAATTCACACTGTAATATACATGAATATTCCATGTGACAAAAACAGCAACTAACATATTGTTGGTATACACTACTTATTGGTTAAGTTAATAAGCAAAACTGTCTGATTAATAAAAATGTTTCATATCAAATTTGTAATATTTATTATACAATTTTTGTAAAAACATGAATATTTAATAGTATTGTTTTCTCGCTTGACTGTGTTTCCTTGAACAAATTAGGTTGAATTGCTCTTTATGTATCTGTTTGTAATGTGTTTATATATATTAATATTACTTTGTCCATTTAAAAAAATAAGATTATGTTTATTGGGGACTCCCTGGTATAAGGGCTTTGCATGCTTTATATTATTGAATAAGTTTATATTATTTAATCCTTGTAAGTAACCCCAAGATACCAGTATTATTATTTTTAAATTTAAATTTAGTTTTTAAATAATGTATAAATGCATACAAATTGTGCATAATTATAGGGTACCTCTGTGATGTTTTAATACATATGTGCATTTTGTAATTAAACACATATTTCACCTCAAATAGTTACAATTTCTTTATGATGAAAGCACTCAAAAGACTTTCTCCTAACTTTTCAAATATACAGTACATTATCATTATCTATATGCACCTTACTATGAAATAGCACACTCATGTGAAAGCACTCTACCACTGAGTTACATCTGAATCCCTCTCAACTATATATTTTAAAAGCGTGATAAAAATAAAGAGTTTTAAAAGAAATGAACAAAAGACCTCTCTTCAGCAGGCCAGAGAATCCTTCAATCACTTGCCAATTGACAGAATAAAAACCATTATGATGAAATAAACCAAGCAAAACCATTTAAACTTACTTCCTTCATCAGGATGATAAATCAGAATAACTACCACATCTCAGATGAAACCACAAGGTTAACTGCTACCTTATAAAATTTAAATAAAGCTGGGTGCGGTGGCTCATGGTTGTAATGCCAGCACTTTGGGAGGCTCAGACAGGAGAATTGCGAGTTCAAAGCAGCCTCAGCAATGGAGAGGCGCTAAGCAACTCAGTGAGACCCTGTCTCTACATAAAACACAAAAAAATAGGGCTGGGGATGTAGCTCAGTGGTCGAATACATCTGAGTTCAATCTCTGGTACCAAAAAAAAAGTTTTAAATGATATAAGGTGTGGTCATCACTAATATATTCCTATTCAATTAATAAGCTTACATTCTAAAATAAAAGAAAACAAAAAAAGAAACAGATGTGAAAGGTGAATGACATAGCATTACTGTCACCTAATTGATAACTTGAATATCAACTTCTGTTCAAAGTATGTTATCTTTAATTTTATTGATTATTAATAGACTCTGGCAGCTGGTATGCAGGTCTTCTGAAAGTATTCCTTAGAAAAAGAATTAAAACTGTTCACATTAACATGAACAGAAAAGACTGCATACCCTCTGAGTTGTAACATGGCTGCTTTAAATATCATGCTTTTATTCATATAGCTCAACAAACCTAAACATCTTACTCTTCTGTAGAAAGGCATAGAGATCCACTCTCTTAATGACAGAAAGTGTATATTTTCCTAGTCTGTTGCTGCTTAACAAACCAACCTGTCATAAAAAATAGTGTCATGATTTTGTGTATCACAGCTGAAACATTCTCTCCCTAGGAATTTTAATATGAAGAAAACCCCATAAAACCAGGTAACTATCTAAATTAAGGCCACAAATATATAGTTCCAGTCAAACCACCCTCCCTATCTCCTCCAGTAGTTCAAGCCTACTGGTAGGGAGGGAAGAAATGAAGCAGGAAAAGATTGTTCCTTTCTGAACAGGTTCTAGTATAAGTAACTGTTAGGAGCTTAAATTCTTAGGAGGCAGGATGATTGATAACTGAAATTTATTAGAAATATGGGAAAAATTCCATAAGATGTATAAGGATGCTTCCAAAGGGACTGGTTGGCTCTCTGGTACTGGCCTAAAGGATGCACATAAATTGGATTGGATGGGCTCTTTGGTTAGAGAAAGAGTCTCAGTTGCTTCAAACAGGAATCTGAACAATGTTTGATTTAAAGAAACATATCAATGTCTCCAAAGTTTCTCCAGTATAACTTCATACTAAAAAAGGGTATAACTTTACACTAATGAAAGCTTTTTAAAAGGCTATTGAAATGAGGCTTTAAACTAACATCAATATATTAAGAAAATTTCAATAGCATGCAGTCCTCCTTAGGCTTCTTGCATTTGCAAGCTGAAAAATAGGAAGATGTGGTTGTAAATGGGGAGAACCGAGTTACATGAGCAGAAAAGCAATGGCCTCTGATAAACAGCTCTCATCTTACAGAGACTATTCTACTTCCTAGTAAGTAATGAAAAAAAATCTATTTATTAGTCAATACATCTTCTACATCTGTGAATATTATGTCAAATAACTTCCCTCAAAATCAAGAAGGAATGTTTACAATTTTCAGAATCATGAATCTATTTCTTTTCAAATTTGTGATAAAATTTTCACAAACTTTAAGGAGACCTATTAAAAATTTACTTACTAGACATCAATATTTCTGGACCCCATAACAATTCAGAACAACACTAAACTGTAATAAGACAGCAGAGATATTAAAATGGGCTTTAAATACATTAAGAATTAATATCCATACTCATTTAAGTGTGGAAGGATAGATTAGTTGAATAAGATTAAATGATATTAATATCATTAATAATTATTCAGCATATGTTTATCAGAAAATAAAAGCCTCCAGAATGCCAGAAAGTAAACTCACAGAATCCACCTTACTTTCCTCCTCCACTTTGCAACATTGCTTCTTGGCATTAAATGTCCCCAGGAAAATTCCCCTGTCAAAGCATTTCATTTCCTGTAGAGAGCTCACTGATCTATTCTCTTCTAACATCTTTGCCATTCCTTTGAGGCTACCTATCCCCCATCACTATCACAAAGATAAATACGAAGCAGAAATTCAGCTTTAAATCTCTTACTGTGACTCAAGTACATTTGTTTCTCCCAGCAATTATTTTTAAATAGCAATGTACTATGAATGATCTAATATTATTCTGTGATTCTAATATCTTATAGAGTAATTTGCATAGTGTTTATTGAGGTGTAATTTTTATATGTAAAATTATATCCATTCTCAATGAACATTTTGATGCTTTTGACATGCATATGCCCATGTTAATACTACTCCAATCAAGAGAGAGAATGTTTCTCCTAACTAAAATGTCCCCTCAGTGACTTCTCTGATCAATCTAATCCCTCTATACCACCCAGTCAAAACTGTAAGAAGATACCCCCTTTCTGCATTCTATTACTACGGATTAGTTTAGTTCCCTTTTAAAATAGCATATACATATTGAAATGCAGTATGCTCACTTTTCTGTTTGCTTTCCTTCCTACAATGTAATGTTTTGACATGAGTACATGGCTTTTTGTTTATCACTACTGATTTTTGTTATTGAGAAGTATTACCTTGGATGAATATACTACACTGTACTAATCATTCTCCTGTCTTTCAGCATTAGAATTGTTTCCAGATTTGGAGTATTTTGAATATTTATTATGCACATTCCTGTATGAGTATGATGTGTTCATATGTTTTTCTGTGCCCAAAATATCTATAAAGCCAGTATGTTTCTACCTTTAAAAAACACAGAATGGTATTTTTTTTTCAGTATGCCAAGGCATTTTCAAGACAAATTCTAATATTTTACAATAGCAACAGCAATGTATCATCATTCCACTAGTTTTAATTCCTTGTTATCATTTAGTCAGAGCACTTTTATTATTTTCATTTTATGAGTATTTGATATTTCAAATAATGAAGCTATTCTCTTTTTTTTTTATATTTTTTGGCTCAAATGAAACTGTGCATGATTGAAGTGTTTATGAGTGTGTGTGTGTGTGTGTGTGTGTGCATGTGTGTGTGAGAGAGACAGACACACAGAAAGAGAAAGTGTCTTTTTGTGTCCTTACCCCTTTTTATTTATTTTTTAAAATTTTTATCAGTAATTATGTATTTCAATACAAGATCTTTGTTCAATAAGTGTATTTTAAATATTCTAAATATTATTTCAGTCTGCATCTTGCCATTTCTTTAATAATGTAGTTTTTGATAAATAGAAATTTGCTTTTATTTTAATAAAATTGGCTGTACCATTTATGCTTTTTTATGGTTAATAGTATGCTCCTGAGAGATACCGATTTGAAACTTATAAATATATGGATACTATGTTTTTTTACTTGTATTTGTTATTGAATAAATAGCTTTCTACTTCACTGTGAAGGGTTTATTCTCTTTGTTGTCTAACTCTATGAGACTTTGTGCTAGCCACTGCTTTTTGATAATATCATGGAACACATTATTTTTATTTAATCATTTTAAAATCCTCTCATGGTAGCAAATATGATTTACAGTTCTGTATTCTAATAAAAAATTGAATTTATTATTTTTTCTAATTTTAATAGCAATATTTTGTTTACATCACTGTCCAATACAAAAAGATGGATATTTATAATTTTGTACTAAACTTCTTAGAGAACAAGAAAATTATACTTAAGAGTCAAGTAAATATTCCAGATATGTGATAAAACACTTAACATCAGTGGTTAAATATAGCATACATTTACACATAATAAACCAAATTTTAACCACAGTTAAAATTGTAGCATTTATAAAAACTCACTTTCTTATGCATTTACTTTTGGTTAAAAGTTCAGTAATAAAGCTAAGTTGAACTGTAATATTTTAAAAGTAGAAAATATATGCCCAATAGCATTCACCATATAGGAAACCAAATAATGACTTTGTCAAAGACTGACTCCATATTGTACAATGAGTATTTTAAAATAGTGACAGTTTTCATTTTGAGAAGAGTTTCAACCTCATTTCATGCTTAATGAAATGAACCTAATTAGCCCCTTGCATTTTATATTAGTGTTTAGGTCATCTGAGACCAATTTTAATATTTGCCTTCATCTCCAGGACTAATCCCACTCCAAGAAGTAAAGAATAGGATAATTAGTTTCTGTCATGTGAAGACAGCACTTCTTATATATGCTCAGTTTATAGAAATATAGTGGGATCTTATTTTAAAATCTCATTGAATTATATAGTCAACTGCAAAAACTTGCATCAATATACTGTATCATTATTTGTGCCACACAGTTAGTAACAAGAGACAATTCAAATGTGATAATCCTTTGTTGTTACTACAGTTTGTAATTTTCTAAATTGTTATTAAACATTAAATATTCATGAATTTGTTTTAGTTTTTAGTTGTCAGCAATGATGCAGTGTGGTGCTGGGGGCTAGCATTTCTTATGGACGCTGTTATTAATCAAGAAATGCAAAAAACATGTTCCTTAAAGAATAACCTCTATGAAATAATGAGTAAAATTTTGTATTCTTCTAGTCATTCTAGTAGAAATTCCTCAAATATTTCAGCAACATTTTTCATTTAAAATGAAATCAAAGTCAGGAATCAGTTCAGAACTAAGACAGCTAACCTTGCCCTGGTGAATATTGTAGTACATGTTGTACATGTTGTACAACTTTTCAATGGACTTATTCACTTAACATCTTTGAAATCTATTTCTGTGGTATATGTTTTGGAGAGTTATGATACCATTAAAGTGCATACAGTCTACAGATAAACTTTAAGAAGTTGTGGGCCCCAAAATTTTCTTAAATAAACCTATATCTTCTCAAAAATATAATAGTGTAGATTCAACTTCAGGGTATGAACAATACTCTTTATGTAAATGTGTGAGTAATTACAAAATATGTTCATGTAGGCATACATTTGAGAAATAGTAAATTATAAAGCATGTACTTCCTGTATAATAATAATGATAATCAAAATGTGACTCAGTTTAAATATCTATACATCTAACATTTTGTGTCATTTAAAAATTCTAAATTATGTAGAGTTTTCACAATAAGAATATTTTAGCTTAAATAGCTCTAATGTCTATTCTATGCTGAATTCTGCTGAGATCAACATTTGTTATCATGTGGTCAGACATCTTAATATTCCTAATATTCTCATTCTGTGGAATAACAGTAAATGTGGATGTATTATTAATAAGCCAGGATTTTAAAAAAATGACTGTCACTCTTTTATTATCTGATGAAGCAAATTGTGTAGATTTCCCTCCACTAGCTAGTACTCAGAATTCCAAAAGAGCCCTTCCCCAATTAGCATAATCTTCTATAGTCTTCCAGAGCTTTTGGATTTCATCAGGGTCATCTCTCTACTGAGCACAGTCTATTGGAAGTTGTGATGGTAAACACTGGATGTCAACTTCACGGGATTGACAGACACCTAGAAAATAGGTAAGGCACACTTCTGGGTGTGTCTGTGAGGGCATTTCCAGAGACAATTGGCATGTGCGTCTGTGAAGTGAGGAGGAGAGACCCACCCTAAACTTAATAGGTGGCACCAGCCAGTAAGGTGAGGGCACGAATGGAACAAAAAGTACAGAAAGGGTGAAGCTCAACCTCACACAAGCACCAATTATTATAAGTAGGTGCATATTTTGCTGTCGCCATCCTGTACAGCTGTGAGACTTCAGATTTTTCAGACTTTGAACATGAACTCTCACCAGAGACTCTGGAAGGAGCTTCCAGGCCTTCAGTCTCAGATAGGGGCTGCATCATTGGTCCCTCTCATTCTGGGACTGCCAGCTTCTTGAACTGAGCAGTTACTGGATTGCCCAGCTCTCCTGCTTCCAGATGGTCATTGTGTGACTACTCAGTTTATGGTAATCGACACTGATCTAATAAATATCCTCATAATTATATATGCATCCTGTTGGCTGTTTTTCTCTAAAGAACCCTAATAGAGGGGTACTGTATTGAAACAAACCAGACGGGTCACCTGGTTTAAATTTGTCTAACTTAAGTATACCTAATTTTTCTTGAGTTTAAACTCCATTTATTATTTGATATCAAAATTAGTCTTCTAAAACTACATTCTTCATATATACTACCACTCAAAATTCATTGGTCAAAACAAATCACAAGGCCCAAAACTTCACAGTAGCAGGGAATAAAAAGGTCATTTGCTCCAAAGAAGGACTAAGATGTATATCAAAATTACCTTTTGTCTTTAGGTGTAATTGTATGTCTATGTGTGAGAATTTGTAGATGTGAAATGTTTGTATATCTACATCTATAAATATTTTCCCCTTGGTTTAATAAGGGGGAAATCTCATTAAAGTTAATTAACTATCCAATGTTCAAAAAATCTTTAATAGCTGTATCTATTACAAAGAATATTTATGGATATTATATACATATGCATATACATGAATATAGGAGGCTTATATTATGTTTATAGCACACATATTTATGTTTTATATTTATAGTTTTAATATCCACTTATAGCTTAAAGAAGTTTTTGTGTTTTCATTTTTCCTTTTGTTTTAATGTGTTCAATTTCATAGACCTACTGTCGGTAGATTCTGAGATTTCTTTTATTACCTAAAAAGCTGACAGTCATTAAAATATTGTGAACACATGAATTCCTATATTCATCCATTCTTTTAACTTGTTGTTATGTTTAGATCATTGATTCACATAGAGATTATTGGAGTAATGAATTTAAGTAGATATCTAGCCTCATTTATTTTCCAAAATAACTCTCTCTAAAACAATTTACTAAATCATCCATTCTTTCATATTATTTTGAAATGCAACCTTTAATATAGTTTAAACTCCTTTGGGTATTTTTTACTGTCATCTGTTTTATTGCTATAATTTTTTATTACTTATTTACAACCAGCTAAAACATCCTAATAATAGATGACATTTACTTGGTGGTAAAATTAGGCCTTTGCACTACCATTCTTTTTAAAACTTTCTCTAATTCTTCTCACATTAATTTTCCATAAAATTTTTAGTGTCATAATTTTTATTTCAAAAACATAAGATATTTTGTTAACTCTATTGTTTTGGTTAAAGTAGATTTATTCATGGCAAATTGATGTAATTACATAATGCATTTAGCACTAACAAAGATTAATATTACTATAGATGTCTTAGGTATTTAGCTGGGGAGCATTTTAAATATCAACTAAATATTACATTTTTTCAAGTTCTAATAGAACTCACCTATGAAGCTTTTTGAGTCTTGGTTATTTTTGAAGAACAAGAGTGAAGAAAGGCGTTTAAAAAAAAAAATCCTAAGTTTTCACAGTGGTTTCTATATTTAGTTTTTAATTTCTTCTTTTTTATTTACAGAAATTATATTTTTCATTAATATGTCATTTTTTATAGTTTCCCAATATTTAATGCATAATTTATAAAAAATATTACCACCAAATATTTGGTTATCCCTACACAAATATTTGTTTTTACATTTTAAGAGATAGTTATTTTTATTTTTTATTAGCTAAATCAGTGCATCATCTCATCAATTTCTAATGTATATTAGGATTCCAGATTTTTGAATGTACTATTTTATATTTTGCATATAAAATAAGTGTTATAACTTTTTATACTTACTTTTGCTATATTTTGATTTATTTAAATATTTTCACTTCATCTTTTGTTTAGAATATGAATATATAATGTGACACTTTTTTCTGTACATAGATTTAACAATATGATTCTAAATATAAAGGTTGTATTATCAATAATATGTTATAGTGTCCAAGTTAATTTTTATTCTTCACTTTGATGAAAAATGTGTTGCAATTTTACATTTAAGTTACTCTACTATTTTAGTAATAATTACTCAAATACTTTATGATTAGATGATCTTATACAAAATCCCTGTATTATTTTTACTATATAAATTTGGGAGAAGTGAGAATTACATACAATTTTTTGAAATATAGCATTATATATTGTTTGGCAAACAATTTGTGATGTTTTCGATTTTACACATTTGTGATAATCAGCATATAACACATATTCATGTTATTCATGTCTAATGCAGTCCTGGAAAACAAAAAAATATATAGAAAATTTTAGGAAGATTTCTATACTACATTGTTTTCAATGAGTTAAAAAATAATTCATGTACAAACCACAGAAATACTTCAATTTTGCCAATAATAATACTTAAATACATATAGAATAATTTCTGCATTAAACAGAGCATTCATTAAACCTATTAAATGATTATTTGTTATGTAGTGAATGCATGAATGAATGTCAGTTTGTGGTATGGAAAGATATTATTTAATTTTACCTTAATTATCTATTACCTACTAATTGCATGGATCATATAATGTAATGCTAATAAATAATAAAAATATACATTTTTAACTTTCCTTTTCAAATGGATAACCAGTTTCTATATAAAGGTGCATTTGAAAATAATTCACATACAAAAACAATATAAAATAAATTGAAGTAACCCATTTTAACTATCTAAATTCCGTAATTCTTTCCTTGGGGAAGATTTTCTTAAAATATACTTTTGAATGTGTCCAATGGTACTTTTGTTCTTTCCTTCACAGAACACAATTTTGAAAAAAAATTACATAATCTTTTATTTTAATATTACAGTATTTTTTTCATTTTTTAAAATTTCTTGCTTGTGTTATCCTTGTTCTCAGTTTTTAGCAGTAAGTTAACAGTTTTTAGTACTTTGAGTAGAAATATTGTTTCCTTAACTTTTAACTTTTATTTTGAATAATTTGAGTCCACCTTTAACTTTTTTGTATATTGATAACTAATGTCCTCCAAACCCTTGTTTGAAATCTTGATTTTAAGAGATTCGGTTTATATTGTTTTCTGGCATATCATGAAAAACATTTAAAACTTTCTCTTTCATGAAATAATTCTTATTCCAATAAAATTATGTTGTTTTGAAAATACTTTTTTTTATTGTTATAATTGAATACTATTGTAGTTAAAATAGCATAGCAACTACCTGAATATATATTGGCTTTAATACATTTTCTATGGTCTCCTAATAAATTAGTCAGAGGCCAGAAAGGGCTTAGTTAGGCAGTTCTCATTTGGGATCTGTCGTCCTAAATTTGTAGCATGGTGGCTTGGACTGGTTTTCAAAAGGTTTAAAGGGGTTGGAGGATACACTTTCAAATTATCTCACTCATGTTTCTGGAAAAATCAAACTGACCTCAATTCTTCTCTACTTGGCTTCACCAAGGGACTTCTTGAGAGTTCTCACAGCAAGCAGCTGGCTTCCCTCAGAGTGAGAAATTTAAGAGTGTTCCACTGCCTTTAAAACTCAGCTTTAATTTTATATAACATAACTTCTTCTATATTTTATGGCTAAAACAGTTACAAAGAGTTTGTCAGCTTTGGGGATAGGAAACAGAGATCTCACATCACAATGGAGGAATGTCAAGTCAAACTGGAAGAGAAGATTGTGGAATGGGGTATATCGGTGCAGCCACTTTTGGAAAATATAATCTGCCACAGTTCTCTCTGTGTTCACAAACTATATCAGTCCCATTTATAAAAAATACACATTGCCTCTCCATGTCCTATAAAATGTTGAAAAAGAAATGTACTGGCAGGAAGTCCAGCTTAAACTAAACTAGAGAGATAGAGGCCTTGCATTCTCAAAATCTTATAGGCAAGTAATAGGTAAGAGAGAATTTTCAGTGAAAAAGTTCAGATGTTTTCTATGGGAAACCCAAGATGCCTCAGAATGTGAAATGAAGGGCAAGAAGAAAACCCAAAATCAACAATGGCTCATTTTAAGTCAGTAAAAAGAAACCCCATTGAGTTACCAGCAGCATGTGCTGGTTAGATTTTATAATTGTGGGCCAGTACTTTCTATATGCTGCATTTTGGAATGAAATGCCCTCTTAAATGTTGAGTACCTGGAAGCTATATATATAAGATTAATATTCATTTACAAAGGACCTACCAAAAATGAATGATAAAGTCTTATAGAAAAAAATGATAGATTCTACTATTCAACAAAATCATTACATTTTTAAACATATTAAGTACTGTCCAACTTCACCCAAGATCAGAGAGATTAATATTGATGCAACAATGTGATTGGCAAGGCATAAAATGATTATAATAACTAGTGCACCGAAATTTGTAGAAATGAGTACTCGTACTCATACAATATTGATGGAAGGATACATTTTTAAAAGCCAATTTGGCAGTAACTATCCAATATAAAATGTGCACAACCTCTGTCTCAGCATTTTTACTTTTAGAACTTCACCTTAAAATACTCTAATAAGGGTGCATGAGCAGGATAAAATTGCTTTATTGTCTATAAATTTTAGAAATAGGGTTATTTAGGACTCTGTTAAATATCACAGAAGTATTCACATTAATATAAAAATAATGGTATGATACACAAAGATACTCAATTAATATATTTAGGAATGGATGAAAGGAGAATGAGAGATTGTAGATGTTAACTTTGATAACATGCTATTTTATAAACAATATGAGCAATATACCTAATAATGTGTCTTTGAATTATTAGATTTTGATTATTTTAACTTATTTTATAAAACACTGAAGTTTAGCTGAAAATAATTACATTTATGAAGTGTTTTAGAAAACAAAGAACACAATCTTCACTATGGATCATTTTTATTTCAAGTAACTTCTAGGGAACACCTTCAGTAGCACTACATGGTAGGACTAATAGAAATATAGATTCTTTTCTCCTTTCACACAAATGTGAAGAAATAATTGGTGGGATAAAATTTTGCCCTTCAGAAGAAATCTCTTAATTTTTATACACATCAACATTTGAGAACAATTGATTTGGATATCCTAATTTTTTGAATGAATGAGAGGAGAAAACTGTATACCCATAAGATTTATTATCTTGTTTCTATATTTTTCTGTTGAGATTCTGTAGTTAGCCTCCATCAAAATGTTACTTAGAAAAAAATGAAATGCCTTGTGAAACCTGGCAACTTATTGCAGCAGGGAGGTTGTAACATATATATTTATGAATACATGAATACATTATTGTAAAGATTCACATTAAAGGGTTATTTTTACTATTATATTGTTCTCAAGGTTTCTATAAACAACTCAAGCAGTCATTTTTGCATTTACTCACATTTTTCCCAGAGGAAGTCAGAGAATTAAATGTTATTTACACTATTAACTGTTTTCTAGTCTACCTGAGTTATGATTATGTATATTATTTCTATTTTCTATTGCAATTTTGTCTTGCTTTGAATCATATTTTTATCTTTTTATTTAATGAATTTAAGAATCTTTTACATGACATGTACTAATATATAGCTAAATGACATAATCAAATAAAATGCATATATAAATAGATACACTTGTTTGAAAAGCAAGTTCTAGATATAGATAAATAATATATGATGTTTTAAAGCACATTTCAGTTGAGGTACATTTTAGTAATTGCTTATGATATCAAATATGTAAGATTCATATTGCCAAAGGCAACAAATCTGTATTGGAATTCACACTTAAATGGTAGAATATCAAGTGATTAATAAGTTGCAAATTTGCAAATGCAATTTAAACATGATACCATTTCTTTCATGCAATAATCTTTCAAAAGTTACATAACATAAACTCTTTTGCATGACTTTATTTCACCAAGTGAGAAAACATGATATATATGTCTCTTATTTGGGCAAAAGATGTTTTACAAAGATTATACAACTTGCCCAAAGTTACAGTTAATGAGTACAAAACCTAGAATCTAAAAGCCTTTGCTTCTATTACTATCACTAAAGTGAAGTCTTATTATGACTTGGAATGTGAATACAAATCATTTATTTCATCAGATACATATTCCAGAAGGTAGTAGATATACTGAAATTGTATAAAATAATAGCTATGAATATTATTTTCTAAATTTAAAGATATTTAAAAAGAAAAATCTGAGAAAAGTGAAGTTAAAAAAATAATATACATTAGAATTATTGGAGTAAACGAACAGGATTTTGAATCACAACAATTGCAGTTTTCATTGTTTGTCAGGCTGATTATTTAATGTATCCATACAATATGATGTATATTTTAAAATATTTTAATGCATTAATAGCAAAGACAGAAAATAATTACAATCAGAGCCAAAATCAATGAAACTGAGAATAAGAAAACAATACACAAGATCAATACAATGATCCTATTGTAGAAAAATGTTTTTACATTTTGGTAATAATGTTTTGCTTAATTTTATTTGTTATCACATATGTTTTTTGATGCATATTTAGAAAAATAGGCTTTAACAGACTGCCAAGTGGAACCATGACACACCAAAATGTTAACACCCCAGTACAACATGACTTACTACTAGATAACGTATTAGGAAAATATTATTATTTCTAGAGCTGTAACTCACACTTCAAATCTCAGAAAGTGTAAACTTTTCTCTGAGTAACTTTTTTTAAAAATATTTTTTCTAGTTGTAGATGGACACAATATCTTTATTTTATTGATTTATTTTTTTTAATGTGGTGCTGAGGATCAAACCCAGTGCCTCATGCATGCGAGGCAGGCGCTCTACCACAATCCCAGCCCCTCTGAGTAACTTTTAAAGCAGGAGTTGTTCACTCCCAAAGTTAAATCCATGCATATAATTATATAGTACTTACATTTGGCTTACCATCTTAAGAATTTAACAGGAGCATGTACTTATTAACATCATTTTTTGTTTAATGTTGTTCTAATGTATGTCAAATTCTTTGGTGTTTTTAATTACTTTAAATCTGCACAAAGTTTGTGCAGAT
Organism: Xerus rutilus; assembly: GCA_028644305.1. Classification (NCBI taxonomy): domain Eukaryota; kingdom Metazoa; phylum Chordata; class Mammalia; order Rodentia; family Sciuridae; genus Xerus; species Xerus rutilus. Next base: position 123,224,200 of record CM053404.1, on the reverse strand, counting down.
TTAGCTTACATTACATGATACATCTTGTGAATAAAGGATGCCATTTCAATTTATTTCTATATGATGGATCTACTATCCTGGCAATATGGGAAATTATTGTAAAATTGCAGATTATGTCTCCATGATATAGGATTTTCTTTAATAATACTAATTTATGAACTTAAAACATTTGGAAAAGTATTAGCAATTAATATTTGATATTCACAAATACCTTATATATGACTATTCAGCTTTAAAACTTGCACAAATTGATGAGTGATGGTAGACACAGAGATGTGAACCTTAAAATGACCTTGTTTATTCATTATATTAGAACTAGATTTTTAAAAATTCTATTGAAAAAATATGTTACAATTAATTTTCTGATGACTTTAAACTTATAAATAAAAACATACATATGATAATTTAATCAACATAGTTATTCTTAAATTCATAATGGTTGCCTTTGAACTGATAATAAATCATGATATTCTTACATATTGATATAAAAACAGATGTTGAGATGTCCACATTCAAGTCTTCCAACAGAGTCAGATACATTTATTCTCCTGTAGGTAAAGTTGCCCACCACAAGACTGCTGAAAGCCCATTACTATCTGTAATAACATGATGGTGTCACACTTATCCCTCCTTAAAGACAATTCTATCATCTCAGTTCAGAGAATTAAGTCTCAGACAATAGAGATGTTTTTCCGTGTTTGAACACAGCATATAAACAAAATATAAAATGTAACTTTAGCCTTCAAGTACAAGAATGAGGCTGGGTTTGTTTCATAGGGCTGTGGGGCTTCCCACATAGTACCTTCTGTTTGGGTAACAAGGGTCATCTGTGGAGGAGAAAAGGAGAAAGAAAAGGCATGGAAAGGATGATCACGTATTGGAGGAGTAGCAGGCCAAGATTTTCTCCCATTCTCTAGACTCTTTCCACTCTTAATCATTTCCTTTGCTGTGCAGAAGCTTTTAAATTTGGTGATATCTCACTTACTAATTCTTGAATTTATTTCTTGTGCTTTGGAGGTCTTGTTAAAGAAGTCGATGCCAGCACGTATATGATGGAATATTGACCCTATGTTTTCTTCTAGTAGTTGTAAAGTTTCTGGTATAATTCCTAAGTCTGATTCACTTTTACTTGAGTTGTACACAGGGTAAGAGATAAGAATCTAGTTTCATTTTCCTACATCCAGATTCCCCAGCATCTTTTGTTAAAAAGGCTGTCTTCTCTCCAAAATATATTTTTGGCAACTTTGTCAAATATCAGACATCAATAGGTATGTGGATTTGACTCTATATCTTCCGCCTTGTTCCATTGATCTTCATGCTTATTTTGATGCAAATACTATGCTGTTTTTTTTTTTTCCTACAGCCCTGTAGTATACTTTCAGATCAGAAATTGTAATTCCTCCTGCTTCTCCTTTTTTGCTTAGTATTACTTTGGCTGTTATGGGTTTCTTATGCTTCCAAATTTATTTAGGAATTGTTTTTTCTAATTCTAAGAAGAAAGTCATTGATATTTCGATGGGAATTACAGTGAATCTATATATTGCTTTTGGTAGCACGATATTTTGACAAGAACATAAGATGTCTTTCCAACTTCTAAGGTCTTCAATTTCTTTCTTCAGCATTCTATAATTAAGATTTTCATTGTAGCTTTGATAGGTTTTCCAATTTGGTTTGCTAATATTTTTACTAAGGATTTTTGTATCTTTATATATTCATTAGAGATATTGGTCTGTAATTTTTTTCCTGTGAGGAAATCTTTTTGGTTTTGGTACCAGGGCTATACTGGCTTTATAAAACATATTTAGGGGTGCTCCTACCCTTTCAATATCATGGAATAACTTGATAAAGACTGATGTTAGTTCTTGTGTAAAGGTCTGGTAAAACTCAGCTGAGAGTTCATCAGATTCTGGGCTTTTCCTTGTTGGAAGATTTTTAATTGCTGTTTTATGATTAGATTTTCTATATCTTCCAGATTCAATTTGGGCAGGCCAGAGGTATCTAGAAATTTGTCAAAGTTTCCTGGATTTTCTAGTTTATTAGGGTATATATTTTAAAAATAAATTCTCTTTATCTTCTGGATTTCGGAAGGGTGTAGGGTGATGTACCATTTTTCATCTCTGATCTTATTAATTTGGGTGTTCACATTCTTTCTTTTGCTTAGTTTGGCTAAAGGTTTGTCAGTCTTATTTATCTTTTCAAAGAACCAACTCTTCATTGCATTGATATTGTGTATTATTTTCTTATTCTCACTTTCATTGATTTTGGCTCTGATTGTAATTATTTAATGTCTTCTACTGGTTTGGGGTTCATTTGTTTTTCTTTTTCTAAGGGCTTAAGGTGGAGTATAAGCTTATTTATTTAGAATCTCTCTAATTTTTTTTAATGTAGGCACTGAACACTAAAAATTTCCGATTAGAACTGCTCTCATATTGTCCCAGAGCTTTTGTTATGTTGTATCTCTGTTCTAGTTCATTTCTAAGAATCTCTTGATTTCTATTCTGATTTCTTCTTTGATCTGTTCTTCTTTTAAGAAAATATTGTTCAATTCAATGTGTTTATATGTTCAATTATTTTTCTTCCTATCAATTTCTAGCTTTATTGCATCATGGTCTGATAGGATACATGGGATTATATTCATTTTGCACACATGTGTGTGGGTGTGTTCAGATTTTCATTCTAGCCTAGAATATGATCTATTTTGGAAAACATTTCATGAACAGCTAAGAAGGTAAATTCAGCAGTTTGCGGCTTAAATATGCTGTAGATGTTCATTAGGTCCATTTGATTTATACTGTTGTTTAAATTAAAGTTATCTTTATTGATTTTATGTTTTGATGACTTTTCTATTGATAATAAGGATGTAGTGAAATCATCCAGTATTTGTGTTGGGGTCAATATGGGATTTAATGCAATGGAGTATTTTTTTTTCCATGTAACTAGGTGCCTTGACATTTGGGGCATAAATGTTTAGTACCATAATATCTTCTTGTTGGATTGTTCCCTTCAGCAGGATATAGTGGATGTCTTATTCTCTTCTGATTAATTATTGCTTGAAATATGCTTTGTCATATAGGAAAATAGCTACCTTTTCTTGTTTCCTTTGACCATATGAATGTAATAGTCTTTAACCATCCTTTTACCTTTATCCTATGGATGTCTTTGCCTGTAAGAGGAGTTTCTTTTAAACAGCAAATAGCTGAATCTTGTTTTTTCATCCATTCTTCTAATCTGTGTCTTTTAATTGAAGAGTTGAGACCATCAGCTTTCAATATTAGTATAGATGTGTGGTCCCAGTTTCTTCTTCTTATTATTATTATTATTTTGCTATATTTTATCCTGTCTTGAGTCTCAATGGGTTATTATTCCATTAAACATCCTCTGTTTGAGAAATTTAGGAATATTTTTTTAGCTCCTCTGAGTGCAGTTTGTCTTTGAGCATTCTTTATAGTTGACTTGATGTTCGTGAGCTCATTGTCTTTTAGTTTATGCTTTTCATGGAGTGTATTTATTTTTCTCTCAAATTTGAAACTGAACTTTACTGGATTTAGTAATCTTGGCTGGAAATTGTTTTCTTTTAGAGCTTCAAATATTGCATTTCTAGCCCTCCTTGATTTTAGAATCTGAGCTAAGAAATCAAAAGTTAGCCTTATCAGTTTGCCTCTAAATATGACCTGATGTTTATTTCTTGCAGCTTTTAATATTCTTTCCTTATTTTCTGTGCTAAGCATTTTAATTGCTATATCTTGGAAAACTTCTCATTTGACTGGGACTATTTGGGGTCCTGCAAGCCTTCTGTGTGTGGAAAATTATCTCATTTCTGATATGATAAAAGTTTTCTACAACTATCTCCTTCATAATTTTCTTTATGCCTTTAGTTTGTATCTTCTGTTTATCCCAATAATTATCTGGTTTGATCTTTTAATGGTGTTCCAGAGTTCTTGTATACTCTGGTCATATTCTGTATTGTTTTCTCTTTATTGCATACTATGCTCAAGATCATATATTCTGTCTTCAAAGCCTGAAGTTCTGTATTCAAGGGCTGAGGGTCTTTTTTGTATGCATTCTAATCTATTAGTGGTCCCTTTACTTAAGTAAGTTTTCAATTTGGTTGATTTTGTCTTTAATTTCTGGAAGTTATATTTGTTTTTTACTACCTATATTTCTTTTTTAAAGTAGTCTTTCATCTTACTTCCTGAGATTTTCCTTTAGTTCATTGAACATTTTAATAGTCATTTTTTATAATCTTTCTCTGGGCTTTTGACCATCTCACTATCAGTGGAGTCCTTTGTTGAGGGATTGTGGATTTTAAAGGGAAACTTGTTTGCCTGTTTCTTTATGTATTCAGAGTTCTTGGACTTGCTCATCAATTGAAATAAATTTAACTCTCTCATTTTTGCCTGTATCCTTTTGTGTATAATTATCTTATTTGTTCTGGGACTTCTATTTCTGATGTATGAGTATGCTGAGGGACAGAACATGATGTCCCTCGCTGATTGTTACTCCTTTTGTCTTTGTTGGTATGGGTTTTTTATTTCCTTACTTCTTTGAGTTGGAATAATGTCAGGGAACGTTTAGTTCATCAGCAGAGTCTCCGTTCTGTGAACTTTAGTGTCTCTGTAGGTCCTGAGCACCTCACAGAATGAGGCAAAATAAGCAAGAGTAACGACCATTGCAAACAACACAGTTAAACACCCAGTTCCTACTATGATGTCTTCAACATTAATTACCAGAAATGGTGGGTTCACCAACTGTCAACTATAAAAACAATAACAATGAACTAAATATGGCTTTAAGAAAACAGCAGGTGTCAACTATATCATCCATAGCAATAATGATTACATTAGCATTAACAGTGTGGGTAGGAGTTATATAAGCCAATTAGTTCTGAAAGGCCATGAAGGTAAAAATACTGTTAATTATGGCAGAAACTAATGTGTTATGAAGTTAGAAAGTAGTTTATAATTTCAAAAGTGAACAGAGAAAATGCAGAAGAGATATAGGAGACAATGTTCATATGGAAAGAGGGGAAAAGTAGAAGAAGCAAATCATTGGGAGAAAGAACAATAGAATTTAGCCATTAGTAGGAGAAGTTAAAAAAAAAAGAAATGAACAAGTGAAAATAATATAAAACCAAGACAAAATATACAATCAAAAAAAGCCCCAAACCCTCAAAAGTCAATGTTAGAAAAATGTAATTACATTAAAAATGCTAAAAATGAAAGGAAAGTAGCAAGTGCGTTGTATATATGTCCCTGAACCTATCTGCAGAGCCAGAAATCACATGTGTATGCATTTATGCACACAGAGAAGGAAACAAACAAACAACAACAACAAAACTTTTAATGAAGAATGAGGGAATCATCTCCACTGAAGTGGTCAATCTAGTTGATCAGATTGGGTAGACACTGTCTATGTCCAACAGTCATTCTTTTCAAATCTTTTTGAGTTATAGACAGAACAAGGGATGGGGGTTATTAACTTCTTCCTGGTTTGTATTGCTCTCTGAGCTGCTAGTTGGAGCAGATTAAGATTGAAGCCATTTGATATAAGACTCAGTTTCCTTTCACATCAGCATGAGATGAGATGGGTTCAGAGGTACTGTAAGTTGGCATTTTCTCCATTCTGACCAGTTCGGTGCACTCTTAGTGCACACCTTCTGCAGAGTTCTGAGAGTAGAGTTCTACCAGGTTGTGCTGAGGTCTAATATGGTCTCAGGGTCTTTGTTGGGTGGTGTCTGTTCTTGAGAAATTAGATAAACCCACTTGTAGGTCCTGGCAGTACTTATCTCTTCTGTGGGTCTTGTTCTCAGCAGGAGCCTCTTAAGAAGTCCAGTCATGGGGCTGGGGCTGTGGCTCAGCGGTAGAGCGCTTGCCTCGCATGCGTGAGGCCCTGGGTTCGATCCTCAGCACCACATACAAAGCAATAAAATAAAGACATTGTGACCATCCACAACTAAAAAAATATTTAAAAAAAAAAAAAAAAAAAAAAAAGAAGTCCAGTCATGGCAGTAGTTATCTCTTCTGTGGGTCTTGTTCTCAGCAGGAGCCTCTTAAGAAGTCCAGTCATAGCCAGGGCGAGGGGTAGGAGGGGAGGCAATCCTCTATTCACTGTTGCCCACAAGCACAGCCTTCCTGGAACTTAGTCTGTAAGTGCATTCACTTCCACCGAGTAAGCCTCCCAGCCAACTTCAGCAGGTTACAAGTGTCATCAGACACAAAGGAGAAGCAAGTCGGGCTCCCCTTTGCCCTTACAAATCAAGTGTTCCTGGGTACCGTCTATTCTGTGCCTGTTTCACTCTCATTCTGCCAGGCACAACCTAGGTCATTCCATAGGAGCTCACTGGGATGCTATGGCTGTTTTTTTGTTTGTTTGTCTTGTTTTTCTTTTTCTGATATCCTGTGTCCCACAATAGCCACAGCAGCAAGCTCACCCCAATATGACTCCTGCCTCCACTCTTCCTGGCAAATTGAGATACAGAGTGTACTTTTCAAGCACCAGTGCACAGTGCAGCTTCTGAATAAACAAAGATTAGGCAGGATTTTGATCTCAGGTTTTTCTGTACCAAAACTCTGTTCCCTCATGTCATTGTGAATCCATGCCCGTGGTACCCAGCAGGCAGCTCTCTTATTTCCAATGTATTCTTTCTTCTTTGTTTCTTGTACCCAAACTTCTGAGTTCCTAAGCCACTTTGAGTGTCCCATATTAAATTTTACTGAAATCCCTCTTTCACCCACCTCAATGAGAAGCAATATACTCACTGCTTTGGACCTATGCCACAATACAGCTTGGAACGCAGCTTTCCTTTACTCTGCCATCTTCCATCTTTGATGCCATTGATTTTTAAAGTTAACAGCATTTGTACATGTTTTTCTTATCACATTTTCACAGTGCGCATTCTGGTTTTAGCAGTATTTAATGAGTTTCTTTTAATCTTTGAATTAAATATAGTAATATTATTAAAATGAATCTTTCTTAGAACTAAGCTTATGAAAATTTAATGTATTAATTTGTATTAAATATTTCTTTTTTAAACCTGAAAATATTTATTCAATATTAGAGCTGATGTGTGTTTTTTATTCTTCCTTTTTTTATAAATATCACCCTTATTGGAAGTCTTATATCAGACATATGATACAAAATGAATATTTAAATTGCATCTTTTAATCAGTATTAACATCAGAAAACTCTACTTATAAAATGTAAATGAATTGTTTTATGTACATTTTTACTGTCATTTGAGTGTATTTTTTTTCAAGTACTTAAAAACATAGCTTTATTGTGAACTAATAGTATTTCCTATTGATACTCCTTCATCACACATTACAACTAACCATATTATACATATGAATAATACAATCTTTTGAAATGAGAATAGCTAATATCACTTAATGTTTTTTTAAAAAGATAATTATAATTGTTGAGCCGGGCACGGTGACTCAAGCCTGTAATCCCAGCACTTAGGGAGGCTGAGACAGGAGAATCGGAGTTCAAAGCCAGCCTCAGCAACGGCGAGGCACTAAGCAACTCGGTGAAACCCTGTCTCTACATAAAACACAAAATAGGGCTGGGGATGTGGCTCAGAGGTTGAGAGCCCCTGAGTTCAATCTCCAGTACCAAAAAAAGAAAAAATTATAATTGTTGAGATGAATTTTTAGAGGGGTATTAAATCATTTAAGCATTTATTTTGCAGTTTTCTAGTTACACATTTTTCACTCATTTGAAATTTTAGTTGTTTGAAAATATTTTCTGTATTGTATTCTCTATTTTATTTACTGAATTCTAATGCATGAGAAAAAATAAACAACAAATATACTGCCTGCCAAGTCCTCAATTGTAATTTTGAGTAACCAAGAATTATGTCCATATGTTCTTTTCTCTTTGATTTTCAATCTCAAATTACATAAGTAGAAAATATTGATTATAGCTCATTATTTTTAGTAGAGATAAATTTGACAGGTAATATGGTTCTATCAGTAACTACTGGTTTTTTCAAGTTTTGGTATATTGTTTATACTGCTATAGCCACTAAGTAGCAAATAAAATTAACTCTTTATTCTTAGTCAATATAGAGAATACTTTGTAACTGAAGAAAACACCAGTGTCATTGAAAGGGTAACAATAAAATAACATTATAAATATTCTTATTACATCATTAGCATTTTGTTGAATTTAACATACAATTCTTATTTCACCTTAACAACTCTTGATTTCCTAAGAAACTTAAAATAATGAAGTTAATAAAGTCTAAATGTTCAGTGTATAATGAGCAGCAATCAAGAATCTGTGAAGCTAAATACCTTTGATTTCTCCATTTCATTCTTGTGATAATATGATTTATAACTCTTGAAAGTAAATTACAATCAACCAAAAATCTCCATCCTGGTCTACTTTGGAGTACAGTAAGATAATAAATCTTTTTTCTACTGTGGTGGTAGAAGTATGAAGTTCTATCTGTTTGATCTGCTTCCAATCAGACTTCTACTGGTGTGGTACCTGTGACCTCCTCTTGCTGCCCATTCTACCTCATCTTGCTCACTGTCCTGACCTTGAGCCTGTCATAATCCCTCTGCACTGCAAATTGATATTGTTAATGTACTACTGATTTGGAATGCTAATTTGCCTTGTAACACAAACTCCATTCTATGTCGATATCACTTTCAGGGGATGTCGAAGAACATTTCCTTCCTATTTTTCCTATTTAGGTGTACATGATTTTTCTTCCTTTAAATAGCCCTGCTCTTTTGAGTCTCACCATTTATCACTACAGAGAGACGGAATATTCTGTGTGATTATCAGGTGCCTTCCACTTACAGATTTATTGTCTGAATTTTAAATATACTATCAAGATTCCTAAACATGAAGAGTTAGATTCATTTATAACTGTTCCCCATCATTCTTGGCACACTTTCCACAAGCCTTAGGTTTCTCTGCAAACTAATAATCATGATAAGAGAGTGTTCTCGTAGACTTAAACTTTTCATCTTAACGTTGTGTTTAATTATTCAAACTGTAGAGGTAAGGCAGGGATTTTTAGCATATTGTGGCTCAAACATAATAAACACATATTGCTTGCAGCTTTTGCAAATAATAAGTTAATAATTTTATCTTTGGCTTCCTGTATATGCTGTCCCCTTCACTGGTTCAGAATTTAAGAGAAGAGAGAAGCTTCATTATCCTATTAAAATCACTACTTTGAACATTTCCAATGGCTTAGCCAATCTTACATTTGGTGATATATATGTAAACCTAAAGATAATTAATAAAGAATTAATAAATATAAAATTAGAAATTGCTAAAATAGAAGGTAAGTTAATTCATAGAACTAAGAAATGTATTATAAAAATATGTATTCATTGGTTCTTCAATAAAACACTATTTTAAATAATTATATACATTATTAACAAAATCAAGAAATTAGATATAAAGTTTAATATTAATTATTTTATGATACTTTATAAAATATAGAAAATGTAATAACCCAAATAAAAAGTTGAATGTGACAATGTTTATCAGTTCTGTGGAAGCTTTGTAAAATCAAAATCTTATAAAAACACAAATTATCAAAATTATTTTTGAAAACATAGACAATATAAAAGAAATTAACATTAACAAATTATACAAACATTTTAGGGAATTAACATATCTAGAGAAAATTTGGGCAAAAAGCATTTCATAGATAACTTTTTTGAAATATTACAGAAATAAAGTCACTGTATAATTTAGTACTTTGGAAGCATACAAAAAGCTAAACCAGGTGCAGTGGCACAAGCCTGTAATCCCAGCACTTTGAGAGGCTGAGACAGGAGAATCACAAGTTCAAAGCCAGGTTCCAGGATGGTGAGGTGCTAAGCAACTCAATGAGACACTGTCTCTAAATAAAACACAAAATAAGGCCGGGGATGTGGCTCAGTGGTCGAGTACCACTGAGTTCAATCCCCAATACCAAAAAAAAAAAACACTATAATTCTATAATTTTTGTCGTCCACACTGATAATGAAACAGAAAAGCAATAAAAGACAATTTAAGAAAAAATCATACTTACAACAAATAAAATACTAGTTTTGAGTTCCAATTAAGGTATCTAAAAGTTCATATATAAAAATAATAAGTGAGAAAATTCAGGAACAATTTGAAAGACAAAAAGGAAAAGTGTTTAGGTATTTTAGTATTCATGAGATACAATAAAAAAGGTTACCATGATGATTTTGAAAACAAAATCAGTATGAGAATAGAAAATAAGAAGATAAATGTGAGCTTTAAATATGAAAGATTTATCATATTATATTAATAGTTTATATCAGTAAAAAGTAATATAGAGTTGGTTCCATCTACACTTAGCAAACCAGAAACAGAGCAATAGTCTTTTTTCTGTAAATAATAGGTCTCAAAAACGCAAATATCACATGGAATAATAAAATATTTACAGACTTCTCTCAAACTAGAATTAAAATGAGCATGCTACTTAGAAAAATTTCTTGCTCACCAACATAATAAGGCATGGAAAACAAAATAAGTGTAAAGATTAGTAAGGAAGAAATAAAACTTAACCTTTTATATTCAATTGTGTGCTTAGAAAATGTAGACTAGATAGAAAAAGTCATATATTTAATAAGTATTTAATGAACTACATAGTATCAAAGCATTTTTTGCTGATACAAAGTCAGAGTATAAAAATTAGTTTTTTGATGTTTATATCAGCAATAAATATATAATAAATTTTTAAGATTGCTTATAATTGCATCAAAATACATTACATACATAGGAATAAATCTGGACAAAATGTTTAAATCTACTCAACATAACATTACTGTAAAAATTTTTAAATAAAATAATTAAAATAGAATACTACCTAGATTACACTAAAATTTAAATACATTAACAAAAATAATTATGTAAACAGTGAGGAAAATTAGTATAGTATGACAAGATGATAAGACAGTGTTCTCGTAGACTTAAATTTTTCATCTATTTACATCTACTCTAGATGTAATATTGATAAGTAGTAGATGACAACATATTCAAAACTATTCAGAGCAGAAGAGGGTGTAACATAGAGTGTTTTGCTCTCATTTTGTTTAGTTAAAAATTTATCCTTAGCCCACAGTTAATATTCTGAAAATAAATATTCAAGTTAGTTCATTTTCTAATTAATATTTCTGCATTTAGGAATATTTTGTCAAAGTACTCTTTTTGTGTATTTTTCACACATTAACTTTTATTTTAGTCATAAGTAATTTGGTATATATCTCCTGTTGGCATCATCATATGAAATAGACTATTATGTTTAATATATATTAAAACATATTTTGATAGAATAGTCCATCATTCATTTCAAGAAGATTCCCATTAATATACTAAGGCACATAGGCATAAAACCAAAATGTATATTTAGTTAGGAGGAAGTAATACATTGACAGAAAGCAATTACTATACCATACATATTTTCACTTAAATTGATATTAAACTCATACTATTACAACAGTGACCTCTAAAGCATGGACATTCCAACAATCAATACATGGAAGAAGTTATGAATGTAATTACAGTTATGTCCCAATGTGTTTTGGATAGAAATCTACTTATATAGCTTTCTTTAGAAGAGTGTAATAGACTCCCCAATGCACTTTTATACCATTGATGCCTTAAACTTTTAATAAAGTTATAATTTAGGTAAAAAAATATGTTAGGGCTTCCTGTAGTTATTAGAATCTTGGTTAACTTCAAGACTGATTCCTGAGAAGAGAAAAGCACATATTAACCCTAGTGCCAGCTTTGTATTGGTATCAAATATTGAAGATATATGGCCATATATGAAAGTTTAAAATTGCTTGCTGTTTTATTTCTACCACTATATTAAAGGAATAAAGATTATCTTCATCAATTTCTAAATGTTTTGCAAAGTCATTCCAAACATTAAGAGATTAACAGAAGCATAATGTGAATTCAGTAGTAGAATAATGTATTTTTAGAATAGACTTTAAGAGTCAGTAGTTCTACCCCAAAATATTTGTTTAAATGAAATGATTCTGAAAAAATGTAAGCTAAATTAAAGAATATGTCATAGAGAAATTAAATCTTAATTATACACATTGTTTTTTTCTATTATAGATGTAATATGTGCTGTATTCATTTCAACTTCTTATTTCTTTTCTGCTATACTCATAAATGTAATCTACTTACTCATATTAGCTCAGTTATATTTACCAGGACTTTGGTAGAGAGAAGAGATTATTTGGGGAATAGAAATATCATAGCACTTTAGGAATAAATAGCTGAGAAAATCAAAGGAGAAAATCAAGTTTTTATTGCAAACCCACACAAGTAGCTTTCTTATTTTGGAACTTGTCTTTAATAGATGCTAAATAAGTTTGAATGCAGAATAATTTCATCTGACTCATTTCACTCTCTCAATGCAGAGAAGTTAAGTGTCTTTCAGAGTATGAAAGGAACATCCAAACTGCTCTTGTTTACCTAAAGTAATATATGTGTGTGTGTGTGTGTTTGTGTGTGTATAAAATCACACATATAGAAATTCTTTATCTATCTTCTAATGAAGACTAGTATACACAATTTGTTAATTCAAAGATACAAGGAGATATTTGCAGTTTTCTGGAGCTATTTATCTGTCCATCTCTTCTTTCTTGGTATTATGTTTCTCAAATTCAAGAAAACTCAGAATCTTCAAATTCTAATCTCTGTCTTTTTAATTTAGAGACAGTTCTATAGTCTGCTTGGATACCAAATTATTGTCGAGCAAACTCACAAGCTATAATGCTGGTGGAATTTTAGTCCTTACCTTATTTGTATCTCTGCTCTTTGTTTTTGTCACCTGTTTTCACAATCTGAAATTGCCATTTCACTGGCTTGTCCATTTGGCAGTTGTGTATAATGGGAGTTCCAGTGTAGTCCTACTGTGTAGGTCCAATGGCTCTGTAAAGCCTCAAACAAAACTGCATTTATATTTATTTTGAGAAAAAAATTAAAAATTTATGAATTGACCTTTCTAAACATGTCCTAATTTGGAAGATACTTTTTATCTTCCAGATACTTCCATTACTGTAAGTCTAAATTTTCCACATTGTAAATATTCTTGTAAAATTTATTCCAAATTCATTATCAATTATAACAAATCTTCATAGCTATTATGACTAACATTTTTAAAAAGTATAGTACAAAGAAACAAATTGATTTTTGCTATTTACTTAGAGTCATTGAATATGGAACAAATTTATTAATGTTTAGTTGTTTTTTTAAATGTAGGAATAAAATATGACTATAAAGACTATTTCAGTTCATTATTGCAGTGGTCTTAATTTCTATATTTGACTTACATAACTTACATAAGAGTGATAATGTTGAAAATTCTTATTTCTCTTATTAGAAAAAATGTCTAGCTATATTTTTACTGTAAGTTTTAATATTTTCTGAGTAATGTATGTTTAGACATTCAACAACTTTTAAGAATATAATGGCAATTGATACATACCTTGATTGCAATCCATTTAAATGTAAACTTATTTGTTCAACCTTTATCTAGATATTTAAGTGCAAGCAATATTACAGTTATGTAATTATTACTGTAATAAGATTATGATATATATGTAATAACCCAAATATTTTTATTTTTAAAATTGTTTTATATATTCTTTTTAGTTATACACAACAGTAGAATCTACTTTGATATATTTATATAAACATGGAATATACCTTATTCTAATTAGGATCCCAGTCTTGTGAATGAACATAACATTGAGATTCACTGTTGTGTACTCATACTTTTCATAGGAAAGTTACATCAGAAATAATTACCTTCCCATATTATCTCTAGCCTGAGAGAACTACTTAGGCCTTTGGTATCTGAAATCAACTGAAACTTTTACTTCAGTTACTTTATTCAGGGACATTCTCCCTAATGTTTAGATAACTCAACCCATGCTTTTGCAATTGCCTTTCTTTCAGAATAATAGGGAGAACTGCAAATAATTCATTTTTGTAGGAATATTTATCTTTCTATGAGATGGCCCAGCTTGTTTCTGAATTCTAAGACATACTTTTGGTCCCAACTATAGTATTTAACTCAAAACAATGGATGACTGACTGATTACACTGTTATTTTTCTAAGTTGATTTAATTCTTTTTAATCATCTTTATTTACTGTTGGAAATCTACAGAATTATTCTCAATGACAAGGAAACAGGTGATATTTATTCATAGCATCTTCTTATTAATATATTGTCTTATATTTTATAGTATTTCAGTACTATTTATAGTTAATTTTGTTCATTTTATTTTGATTATAGTATAAATAGCATATTTATGTTTTAATACAAGCCTTTTGGATCATTTTTCCCCCAAACAATCAGTTAGTATTTTGGGATAAGATCCTTTTTCTAAGTTCTTGAAAGCCAGTCCCAGCTTTGCATTTCCCCACGTAGGCAAATGAGGCAAGTATGCTAATCCCTGACTTTACCCCATCTGTTTCCCTCACACACATACAGAAGCTATGGGTGTATCCACTAATGAAGTTCTTATGGAAATCCCTTCCTTAGAAGCCATTTGTCAAGATTTCTGATGTAATCCATTTTATCAAATAGATATCTTTTTATTTAGGTAAAAATTTACGCAACACTTAAAAAATTATCTTGTGAGGAGATTCCCTAAAAAGTTCTCCTAGATAAGTTTGAGAGTGTTAGTTCAAATACAATAATTTTAAAACTAGAAGACAGTGAATTTAAGATGTTAACTTTAGAAAATTTGACCTAGGTTGATTGCTATTCTAGCTTAGACCTGGTGCAAGGAGATGTCAGCAGATAGCCTCAAAGGTAAATGTGAAACAGATAATTGTAAACCTAATAGAAGGAGTAAGAATTATCATGATAGAAAGCACTCTTGCAAAAAAAACAGCAAGTACATCATAAATTACATATGGATACCACATATTTTATTCCTTCAAAATTGAAAACTATTATTCAACAAAAATTAACCTGAAAATGTTGCCTCAGAGGTGAAAAACTGAAGTACATTTAATACATAGTTATCAAAATTGATATCTATACTATCAAATGAGTTACTGAAAATTAGATAGCAAATTTAGACATCATAAAAAATAAACAGTAACTGGACTTGTAGTTTTTGCTAAATGGGAAGTTGAGGTAGGAGGATCACAAAGTTTAGGCCAGCCTGGACAACTTAGTGAGGTCCTACATCAAGTAGAAAAATAATGATTAAAAAAATACAGAAGAAAAATACATGTGAATTGATCACTAATAGTGTGGCAAACCATAAAGATATTCTATAACCAAGTCATATTTCATTATGAAGTAGAAAGGAATGCAGATTTTTTAAAGATATAGCATTTGACCAATATTTTGAAAAGTTAAAAAGTCAATTTCAAGTTCTAATGGAAATTTGGAGTAACTATATCGTGGGAGAATGTGATGAATAGGCTTGAATATAACAGCAAATATTATGTATTTACACACAGTGACCCAAAGTCCATTTTTCAGTCCATGCTTATGAGAAAAACTTACACACACTAAGAAGAAATTTTCAAGGATAGACAATGTGAAGGTGCTTGATATTGTCAACAGTAAGAACTGACCTAGATAAGATATCTGTCATCAGAGAACTGAGAAGGATATAGGAATGCATGCATCCACTTACATGCTTGGCAATGGGTTCACATAGGTTTACATGCCCAAAGAAATATATTGAGTAAAATATATATGAAAAAAGTTATTTGTCCTTGAAAGGGTTGCACTACATGAATTGATTTTAATTAATCTATCAATTTTACTCAAAGCTAACTCTCAATGCAAAAAGTAATCCATAAAAATAACACAATATAAGAAAACATTAGTTATTGAAATTATTTTTATACTTAAACATTAGGGAACACATACCTATACTCAAGTCATCTTCCAAATATCTAATACAATTCAGAGCATTCTAATAATTCTTCAAGGAAATGTCATTAATTTGCATCTAATTGAAATTTAAAATAACAAAATTATACATGTTATAAATGTATTTCAAGCAACTGACTACAAAAGTTGATGGCTTTAGAAATATTTTTTCTCATGCAAAAAAAATCCCAAAAATCTTAATAAATTTTTATTTACTTTTTTTGTTTGTGACAGTTAATAATTAATTATTTTTTACCTATATTGGGAAAAAAAACTAAGAAAACAACAGGAAAAATAATCTACCCTGATACATTAAAGATGAGAAACAAAATGTGTGATTTTTCCATCTATTTTAAAATTTATGTGCTTTAAATCATCGATATGAAAATACAAATTTTAAAACCAGTTTAAAAAGAATATGAATAAAATATATAATTTTAGGTTTTAGTTTTTGAAAATGACAGCTATATTTTCTTAGTAGAAATAAAATAAAACGATTATAAATAATAGTATTTATTGGAAAAAAAAGTTCCTGCATAGGACATGACATAAATTTAAATCTGAGAAAAATCTTGTTAATAATATAATTTTTCATCTATAAATCTCTCTCCAAAGAAGGTAAGACTAGAAATCATTTTCATCTAACATAGGTAGCATTTCTAATATTTTGAAAAACTACAAAACTAAACAATATACACCAATTAATGCATATCTGGAAATATTTAAGTATCCTAGCATGTCAGATATCGTTATTACAACTATAGTTATTACAACTATTTGGTTCATATATTAAGCCCATACAACCCATTGGGCACAGGAAGCATAGGATAAATTGGAAGGGTGACTTGATACTGACAAATAAACATAAATTTTATGTTAATTTCTTAAAGAGGGCAAAATTATTTATACTCTTTGGACAAAACATCTCAATTCCATGAATTCATTTTAATAAAATAATGCAAAAAAGAAACAAAAATACCCTACCAACAATTAGGAATACAAGCAAAGGTATCATTCTGATAAAATAAAGAAGGCTAAAAATAATTAAAAGTGAGATGAAAATTTTTATTAGAATAATTTTATTTTTAAAAAAGCATGAAATGATCATACATATGTATCATATGTGTGACACAATATTATGAATTTATATGTTATCCATACAGCATAGAAACCTGGAAAAAATTGATGTCATGTACAAAACATTTGATCTCAAAGTTATTTTTAAAGATTTATTTCAAATCTGAAATTATAACATTCGTAGGAAAATGGATGGCATTTGAGAAAATTACATTCAGCAAAATAAGCCAAACTCAGAAAGTCAAGGTTTATAATTTTTCTCTTATTTATGGAAGCTAGAGAGGGAAATGGAAAAGAAAGATGGGGTTTGTCGAATCTCATGAAAATTGAAGAGAGATCTGTAGAATAGAGGAAAAGGATGAGGGTGAAGGAGGAGGGGAGGGAAAGGGAAAATAAATACTGGGGAGCAATATTGATCAAATCGTACAGTTATGTGAACATTTGAATATGTCACAACAAATTCCATAATTATGAACCAATACAAATATGGAGAAAAAGAGATATGCACCAACTAAAATGTTGAGAAAGGAAAAATAATTGATTTACACTCTAACATACACTAGAGTTCAAAACTATTGGATCAGATCTTATGCAGCAGTATGTGGCAATAGGATTTCTCTTCAGAAATTGTCATAATATTTTTTAATTGTAAATTCTCATTATAAACTTTGTTGTGATCATCCTATTTAACAAAATCATGTAACAGATTGTCTTTCATTCACTTTTTACATATTCTAATAATTATTCTGGCCTTAAGACTTTTGAAGGACACATGCTTCATAATAATAATTATTATTATATAACAAACATAAAACACCTATGTTTGAAAACAACATTTTTATATTTGTTTAACCTATCATCATTTATCAAAGCTGATGAAAAACTTTTAATATATTCTATAGAAATAATGAAAATTAATTTAAAAATTACCTTGATTAAGAAAGAACGCATGATTTGTAAATTCTGCCAATTGAAATTGTAAAATGAATTATTCGATTCAGTTTTTCTGGTGATTAATGTTAAGAATCAAATTCTTTAAATTACCCCAACTCATTTTGCCTTTTCTCCCACCTCACTTTTTCATGTGTGCCTCAAGATCCTGTTTCATAATTTAGTAAAAACTGTATCATTCCTCTATCACTCATGCTTACTTTTTACATCTCTCTCTCCCTCTTTGCCTTTCTCTGCGCATTATTTTTTAAATGTCATGTTTTTTCTTTAATATTTTAAGACATTTTCCCTTCAAATTCTCTTAAGAAGAATTTTTCTCTATCATTATCTTATATTGCAAAACATTTTATTAATTAGAAAAACTACATGGTGTTGCTTCCATCAAATTCTGGTCCTTAAACATTGAATATTTGTCCCTCAACACTATTAATAGAAACTATTTCTCAAAACTAAATAATGATACACTTGTTGTCAAATGAAAAGTGTTTCTTTGTCATCACTGCCCTCAGTCACAACACAAATTTGACATCTCTTGAAGATCTATGCTTCATAATCTTTCCTTTCTTGATTTCTATAGCTTGAAATTATACCCTACTCTGTCACTCACTAGGTGACTTTGCATGTAATGGTGTGTTTTGTGTTCGCTCATTGCTCTAAACCTGTCCACTCTCCCCACTTTTCCTCCTCGCTGATCATCAATTTACATGATCTCTATCAATCTTCAATTCCTCTTTTCTGTCTTCCACCAGTTCTAATCTACTCTTTAATCTCTGCAGTGAATTTTTAATATTCCAGTTATTTTACTTGTAGTTTGATTCTTTTTATATAATTTCTATCCCTTCAAGAATACTCTCTATCTGGCATGAGCCTGTTACCAAACATTCCTTTCTATCTTTTTTTTTTTTTTTGGTACTGGGGATTGAACTCAGGTGCACTCGACCACTGAGCCACATCCCCAGCCCTATTTTGTGTTTTATGTAGAGACAGGGTCTCACTGAGTTGCTTAGCGCCTCGCCATTGCTGAGGCTAGCTTTGAACTCGCGATTCTCCTGTCTCAGCCTCCCTAAGTGCTGGTATTACAGGCTTGTGCCACCGCGCCCAGCTTCCTTTCTATCTTTCATTATATTTTCTTTCTGTTCTTTGAACATATAATGTATATTTTGAAAATTTTTTTTCTGTTAAATTTGACATATGTTTGTTTTTATAAGCTGATTCTGTTCCTGGCTTTTGTGGGTGTGTGGTTCATATTTTCTTGTGCTTTACAGTTTGTTCTAGAATGTGCACATGTATTGTTATAACTCTGAGTTGTCCTACTCCCCATTCTGTAATTTGCTATTGCTATTTCCTTGTTTGTTTACATAGGATTATTGGATTATTTCGGTGAATTCTGTTCCCCTGCAGTGTTCAGCCAATGCTGTTGTTCTTCAGAAAGACCGAGATTCTCTTTTTCCCTCACTAAATCCATCTGTTAAATTCCACAAGTTTCAAGATGATTCTTGCATGTTTTCTATAATTTTCTGGAGGATAAATTGCCTTACAATATTACCTTGTGAGATTATGGTTCTGTTATGGTTTAGATCTGGAACCTTACCCCACAGCTCTTGTGTTAGGTAATGCAGCAATGCTCACAGGTGAAAAGACGGGATCCTGACTGTTCTGACCTCATCAGTGGATTAAGCCACTTAGCACTTGATAATTTGAATAAATTTACTGAGAGACAATGAAAGCAAGAGGAGCTGGAATGTGGCTGGAAAAATAGGTGGGGCTTTGAAGAGGATATCTGCCCTTTCTTTTTCACTTTCTCTGTCTGCCACTCAGCTACCTTGAGCTCACTGCTTTCTTTTTCCACATCTTTTCTTTTTCTGCCCTGGTGTTCTCTCACATCAGGCTCAAAACAATGGAGTTATCCATCCACAAACCATGCTTCTAAAACTGTGAACCCAACCTAAATTGTTCCATATCTAAGTGGTTTTTATCAAGTAATTTGTTCACAGTCCGAAAAAAACTAACACAAGTTCCTTTGAAAGACTAGCCTTTGAAATCCACACTTTGTTTATTCAGAATCCCAGGGGATTTTACCCAGCTATCTTAATCCCTTTTTGTGATCACAAATTAGTTGGCCTAGATTTAGGCTTTGCTGTCTTTAAATCTCAGTATTTCCTTCAAGTTGCCTTTTATTACAAATTCCATTGTTCTTGACAATGTGCTTAGGCTTGAACTTTTTTATGTCCTGTTTTAAACATAGTTCATATTTTTGGGAAAGAGATGAGGAGCTATGCCAACTGTCATAACATGCACAAATGTGTGTGTGTGTGTCTGTGTGTGTAATATATATAGTGTATATATGCATATACATATATTTTATGTACACATAAATATATGTACATATATCATATATAGACAAAATGTATGTACATGTATAATAAACTTTATATGAAATTTATTCAGATTCACATAAACATGTTTATATTTATAAATTTATATGAATTTCAAGTATGTGAACACCTAAAAACATATATCTACTTTTTTTTTTTACCAATTTCAAATGAGAGCAAATCAGCTGGGCTCTACATAGTCATTCTAGCAATTTATCTGAACTTACTAATATACTATAGGGTTATTTTTCACAATAAATATGTAGATTAAGAAGGGAATTGATAGGTTTCAAATTTACATAGTATATTGTAATGATATGAGTTGATAATCCCACAAAATGTGAAATAATAGAGTTTATATTACTACTTGTTTTATTTTTTAATCATTTATAATAATCTGTTAGGCGCAACGCTTTGAGAACAAACTAAAAGTTCAGTTTTGTCTCACTTAAAAATAATGACAGTTTGATTTTATGTGTTTTGCACATAAAGAAGTACATATATGATCACTGCACTCTCAAATATGATGGAGGAAACTCTCAATTGTTTTCTAAATATTATCTTAAATTACATTATTGACTGATAAAAATAATAAAAATACTAAATTAAACCAGCAATTCTCTCAATCACCCTTTTGTTCCAAAATGTAGTATAAAATCCAAAACTCTTGCTATATTCACTCATTTTCTTTTATTGAAACTCAGAGAAAGTGATTTTGTTTCCTACAGCTTAAACTGATTTCTTCACTCCTGTTATCTATTTCAAATGTTTCCATCTACTGCAGGACTGGAAATTTGTATTTCCTCCTCTCAAAAGTTTTATTCTCTGTCTATTAATTTGTTCCCTATAGTCTCACCATGTTTTCATCTCTCATATCTTAAGAGACTTTTGTGTCACACTCTGAGTCCCAAGATCTGTACTCTAAATCTCTCTTTGCACTGCTAAAAAATTGTGCAAATATAAATGCATATGCCACCATACAATGCTATCAATTCACTCATCCACTGATCTTGTTTCTGACTGCATTTAAAATATTTTTCCAAGGTTTTAATAACCAAGTTCAACTTTATTTGCTACCAATGCTTTATTTGATTTAATCGAATACCACTTCCTCCTTAATTATTTATATTTGATAGTTGCCACGGTGACATGATTAAAAGTACATTTCCTAGTTCTGCAACCCTGGACTAGTGCTTTAAAATACCTGTCTTAGATTCTTTATGTGTTTAAAGGGCTAGAATATTTAATATGTGTAAATACTAAGACACTTAATAACTGTTCAACAAACATCAAGTGTTATACTGAGAATAATCATTCACTCTTTTGTCCAATGCTTTTCACACTATCTGTATAGTCATTTCACTTATTTGAAACAAATCAATTTTATGTGTGTAATGACTTTAAATTCAACCTAAAAATTATTTTAGAAGCTGAGGGAGTAGCTCAATGGTAGATGATTTTCCTAGTATCCTGGAGGCCCTGGGTTCAATCTCCAGTACTTCACTAAATTAATTAATTAAAAATAAATATATCTTACCTATGTAACTGCCTTTTGATTTAATTCCAACAGATTGTTTCTTATTCTATAACAATCATTGACTGATGTACTCATCCATAAATTCAGGACACATCCTCTTTCCTTTTACTGTTATTTTTACTTTGTGTTTCCTTTTATTTTAAATCAGTGATTAAGGTGTGCTGATTATAATCCTTAAATATTCCTAATATGCTCCATCTCATATTTATCACTGTTCAACCACAAACAATTCCTTTTCTGAAAGATCCTACTATCTTTTATCTATTATCTATATTATTATAATCAATTACAAATGGAGACATTTAATGAAAAGGAAATTGGATCTCTGAAATTATAGTATCACAAACACTCTCTTGCATGGTTTATAAGATTCTCCGTTAATTACTCATTTAGTTCCTTTAAGCCTAGACCTCAACAATAATAAACAGCATCTCAAACACACTATGTTATTTTATTCCTCAGCACTTTTAATTAATCTTTCAGGAATCTTTCTTAGCTTTCAAAAAATTCTCCTTTTATGAGATTTTACTGCCTTTCCATTCATCAAGGGAAACAAAAACTCATTCCCTTAGCAACCCATATACCTTGTGAATAAATCAAGCACAAACCTTCCAAAATATTGTACATTATTTATTTTTGCATGTTTCATTAACTTAACAAAAATAACCATGCCTCCTTAGTATTCCTAATCTTAATAATTATGCCTGGTTCATCTTTCTTATCCTAACCAATTCATATGAATAATACAATAATAGCATTCATTCAGTGCTTATGGTTGTGAGATTATCTATCTAGGTTTGTTAAACAATAATGGGTATCTATATGCTGATTTGAATTTTTGATGTTTGTTAACATCCAATCCAAGAGACAAATACTGCAAGTTACAGAAGACAACATTTGTGTCAACGGAATCTTTAACAACTGGTTTCTTGGAATTATTTTGTTTGAAATTCTGACAATTAGCATCTGAGACTTCTTGTACATGTCTACTGGTATTTTTGTTAACATGTGAAGTTATGTTCTGCCACATTTCCTCTGAATCTATTTCTTCTTTCTTCACGGTTAAAAAAAAATTGCCTGTTACAACTATCAGGAGAAGTGATTTATCAACTCATAAATTTTCATAGATTTAAATAAAAAATGTTAGAAATTAAGAAGGTTTTATGGTGACACATTGTTTTTCCAAGCACTGAACTATCTTTTTTTACTTTGGTACTGGGGATTGAACTCGAGGGGGCACTTGACCACTGAGCCACATCCTCAGCCCTATTTTGTGTTTTATTTAGAGACAAGGTCTCAATGATTTTCTTAGCACCTCGCTGTTGCTGAGGCTGGCTTTGAACTCGCAATTCTGTCTCAGTCTCCTAATGTGCTGGGATTACAGGCGTGCCCCACCGCGCCCAGCTCTGAAATATCTTTTGATAATCATTTTCAAATTTAGTTTCAAGTAGGAAAATACTATTCACTGTATTTCATATATACTGAAAGAAATTAAACTACATTTCTCCTCAGCACAAAAAAGAAATATGATAAAATTAGGTCAATTAAATAGTGTTCTCTTGAAAATAATTATTGTTTATTCATTTTAATGAGTTTTTCCTAAAATCTCTGGTCTCTAAATTTTTAATGATCTTTCAGTTTTACCACAAATTTAATGAGATCATATTTTTTTAAAAAAGATTATTTCCTTACAAAGTACAGTACTTCAAAAGTTTTTTAAAAGGTCTTTTCAAAAAGACCTTTTAAAAAAATTTAAATTGGAAGGAACAATAAAATCATTTTAAAGAAATTAGACTTAGTTTTATTTTAAACTGCATAGTTAAATTTGTGCCAGATTAACAAATTAAGATTTTGAAAAAGAAAAACACAATAGTCTAACCCATCATTCCAGTTTCAAAGGTGCTGACTTTAAGATATCAACAATTTCTGTCTTTGTTTCCTCAAGGCATGGTATACCTGAAAATATTGTTGTATTGACATAATTAAATCTGCTAGTAATCTGAAGGAATAAATATACAAGAAAAGGTTACAATAAATCTTTCTCTTTCTTACTATGCAAATTGCATCCAGATAGTCATCTCATATTTAGAAGAAAATCATAATCTATAACCTATGAACCCTCCTTTTAATGGCATATTGCTCATAGCTATAACAAATAATTGAGAAAATGGAGCATAAAATTACTAAAGCAACATAGAGAGCTAATATTTAAAATCAAAAAATTTAATTAATCGAGAAAGCAATCAACAGAAGTGAATAATTTTATTTAAAAATGATTATATGAACTATGATAAAGGTGAAGATGGAAGGAGATAGAACATAGAATGTAATTAATTCCATTACTTTTGATAAAGTTAGAAAAATTAAATGCCTTGACTTTAATAATATTTAAATGGAAATGTAGCAGCTTGAATACATTTGAAAGCATTGTTTCAGATAAGATTGTTTTGGGTTAGTTGTGGTCCAATAGTGTATCTAGGTTTTTTTTGTATAAAAAAACATATTTAAGGCAATTTCTCAAATCTTTCTTCCAACCTCTGCCAGAAATATCTTCTCCCTTAATGAGAGATCCTATTTTGCTCAAACATCTGATTTCAACATATGACTATTGCCTTCTTTTAAATTTGTATTCCATTTGGAATTACTACTTTGCCAAATATTAAGATAGTTAAAAGGCAAGGCAGTGGAATTACACCCTTAATGGAAAACACTATTAAAAAGTCATGGAATTTAAAAATTCTCCAAATTTAAAATTTTAATTGCAGTGTTTTAGTTATTTATTTTGCTCAGGAGGCTGAGATCGAAGCTCCAAAGCCAGGCTGGGCATCTTAGTGAGACCTCATCTCAATATAACAAAAGGGCCAGGGGGGAAGCTCATTGCTTCCTAGTTCAATCACCAGTACCATGAGAAAAAAACAAGCAAATATTCGAATGAACAATAACAACAACAAAACAGTGAGACCCGGGGGGAAATAAGGAAGCTCAAAATATAAAGTATTTCAGAATACAGAATAGCAAGTGTAAAAACTCTGAGTGGGCAAGGAATTTTGTGCAATCTATTAATGGAAAGAAACACAGTATGACTGGAATTTTGTAAGCAAGTATAATAAAGCTAAATGAAAAAAGCAAAGATGATAACCCTCAGGGGCAGACACAAAGCCTTGATAACCATGTTGAAGATTTGCAGGTGTATGGTAAAGATCCTAGAAGCCAATGTGGAATGAAGCCATGCATTTCTTCCTGTGGTAAGCTATTTCCTTCTGCAGGCCGCCTAGTTCAAATGGTGTTTTCATCTTCTGTTTATTTTTGTCCTCCATCATATTTTTGTGTTATTCAATAATAGGAAAACTTCTTTCTTTATTTATCCATAGATCTAGCATAATTATGTTAAATTTTAAAGGCATAACTAACTTTAAATAAATAATTTAAATGTGGGAGAATTTAACAATGCTTTTTCTCACAAACTAATGTATATGAATTACAATCAGAGATGCAGAAAGTGCATAACCCTGATCCCCATTCTGTATCATTGACTACACTCCAAAATCATCTTTAATCTTCAGTAATACATTTTATATAGCTTAACTTGTTTTCTCACTTTGAGATAAAGTATAAACAGCAACAGATCTCTTCAACGTCTTTCAAAAACACCAAACGTATTTTAAAATGTTAAAAAATTTTATATCTAATTGAATTCCTTATATTATCACTGTTTTCCTCAGACATTGAATTCATAGATAAAAAAATTATTCCATTGCTATGCATCTTTTTGTTTGATAAGTTATAACACCATTGAAAATTCTTCAGAACACATTGCGTTCGATATGACTTATTGAAAATCTTTCTCAAAAGTCTGTGTTTTTGATCTCTCTTCCATGCAGTTACTCATGTTTATTCTATTTCTTTCTTATTTCTCACAAAAGAAGAAATATACAGAAAAACATCTGCCTATAATTTTCACCTGTGCAAAGTATGATAAACAAGAAATAAGGTACCCAGTTAGTGCAAATGTGACAGGGCCACTTTCTTTACATGGATTTTAACATCTTTTATTTCCTAATCTCTGTTTATCACAGCACTACAAAGTCACTTTGACCCTGAACAAAAAAGCTCAGACTTATTTTCTACCCTTATATCTTCATTTTTCATCTTACAGTTTTTTTAGTTTTGCTAATTCCAAAACTATTTAGTTTTATCACTTCTTAACTCAATACCCATATTACCAAGTGTTTTCTTTGAAATCGACATTGTTGATTTTGATCCAGTTCTCTTGAAGCATTAGAAAAGTTCCTTCACAGGGGAAGAGACAGAAAAAAAAGAAAGAAAGAAAAAAAAATGACCAACATCTAATGACTTTGAAATTAGTGACATTAGTGGATAGAGAGCCAAGTTGAAAATTGATGTTAGAATTATGAGGAAATAGCAGGAATTATTTTTTTAACTTTAGTTAAATAAAGCTAGTATAGCCTTTGAGCTTGGAGAGACTGAGCTATACTAGCTTAATATCATTTCTTCCATATTTTAGTTTTATCTCATTAAATTTATCTGCAACTTTGTAAAGATATTTTTATTAATTTAATTATTTATTGGTACCGGAGATTGAACTCAGGGGTACTCAACCACTGAACCACATCCCCAGCCCTATTTTGTGTTTTATGTAGAGGCAGAGTCTCACTGAGTTGCTTAGCGCCTCGCTGTTGCTGAGGCTGGCTTTGAATTCACGATTCTCCTGTCACAGCCTCCCAAAGTGTTGGAATTATAGGCATGCGCCACCACTCCCGGCTGGTAAAGATATTTTTGAGACTCAGAACTACTATTTAACTGGCAAACTCATATACAACATTTATTTGAAAAGATAGGGCTACTTTGTCCCTACCATACCCTACGATTAGGCCCTTTGGTCTAATCTGACCACTATTATTTAAATAAAGGATTTGTTCTAGGCCTATGATGAAAACTGAGATGAAAATTTCAATGTTTTGAAACCATATTATACATATGAGCCACAGGATAGTTGTAAAGTTTTGACCTGGTATTAATGGTTGATTCTTTAAGAAAAACAAAATGTTTGTGTCAATGTTAATATGACAGAGATCAGTTATCTGAGAAAAAGGCTGAGAGCTATATAAAAATCAAACTGTAGACCACGTCGAGCAGCTTACTGTTTAGAATTATTCTTCTATTTTTCGGCAAAGGAAATATACACTAAGCCCACGTAACACATTCCAATCAGTTTATTTTATTGTTATGAAGAGACACATGGTATATTTTACCATGGTATTTGTCTGTACAAAAAAGATTTCATGAACAGGTTAAAGGGATGTTATTATTTTCTATAACAATTAGCTTACTTATATGCAATGCTCACGATGTCAGATACTTTATTATTTCCTTTACTAAGCTATTTTTAAAATAATCCTACAGTCATCAGGTTCATTTTAGCAATTGTCAACAAAGCCAAGGTTTCCTTCTATAGCCCATAAATGCTTTCACCCATATTTTATTTCATTGTCGTTAAACTCACAATAAGGAGGATCATCATTTTCATTTCTTACCTTAAGAAACACAGAGCTAAAATTACTTTGCTAAAATGCAAGAAAAATTTGAGATTCCTTATTAATATCTGCTGTAAATTTCCTAACGCTTGCTACCTCTCATATTTCAAAACTCCATTTATTAGAAAAGGCAGTTTTTGAACATACTTTGGAATCAATTTGTGGCAAAGAAATGTATGAAAGTGCTGATACTCAATCTAGCTTCATGAGTTGAACATAACACTGCATTCATGTGTCCTTCCAATTCATCTCATCACATCAAATTCTTCAACTTTTTTCAAAGCTCAGATCACATTTGCTCAAACCATTGACAAATTACTCCTTTTATTGACACCCATTTATTAAGTATATTCTATATACCAGACTCATCTATTTCTAGATAGTGAAGATACACAGGTGAGTGAAACAAAAAAAGAAGAAGAAGAAGAAGAAGGTCCTGGTGGTGAGGGAGAGACTTATAAAAATGTGGGCTATCATAGAGGTGTACTGTCCACATTTTGACTCAACGAAAAACAGTTAACACTATCTGTTTTTCTTATGCATCCTTTAAAGTTTATGATCCTGTTGGTTCCAGTGCCAGCATGGGATCTTTTCTGCTACTTCAGTATATCTGTAAACTCACTCTTCTGAACAATTTTGTCTCATAAATATGATCTGTATTAAATTTCTCTCTAATTGCTTTATATACATTAATTATGCCTCATTAAAATTCTAGAAATGCTACCAGAAAAAAAACTCCATTTATGTGTATACAATGATATTAGAACCAATTGTATTACATAGATCATTTTGTTCTGCATTAAATAAAACAGTGGGATGTGCCAAAATAATTAAAAGTCTTTATTATGAATATTGGCAGTATATAGAAAGATTCTTTGAATTTTGAGCTTGACTATTCTCCATTGAACATTGACTACCAGGAGACCTGCAATTTTAATTGAATTTTACATAATAATTTCAACTTAAATGAGATTTTGAATATTTTAATAAGTTATGTAGTATTTTCAATAGAATCTATAATTGACATCTCAAAGTAAAACTTTTTCTTTATGCTTTTTATGGTTGAGCAAATTTCTAAAGAACATTTATATGAAATTACTTTTTAACATTTTAATTATTGATAGTAATGTTCGAGACCAAAAGTTGGTAAATCAAGTTTTCTAGAGCACTGTCTTTTTCAAAGAGATACTTTAAAGAACATATGGAGATCAACATTTTTATATGCTATGTACAATTGAAATGAGACAATTAAAAAATATTGATCCAATTAAGTAAGTCACCCATTCAAAAGTGCTGTACAAACTCCTGTTTGTAGTATTTAAAATATTTTTAGTGTAAAGAGATATTTGTTTCATTAAAGCTGACATTTATTATTTGAAATAGACAAAACCATTGTGGTTTGTTAATGAAACTAATACAAAGCAATTATGTTACCAAATCAGGTTTGAAATATTAATCATTATTAATCACATTGGCATGTTTAAAAGCCTTCATTGCCTCCAATACACACAAAAAATTAGTCTACTTTAGATATTTATCCCCCACATTTTGGTAAGATTTATGCTTGATTATAATGGAATAAATGATTTATGAATCAATCACTGTTTTTGCTTATTCTCTGTTTGAATTATTTATGTCTTATAAAATATATTTAATTAAATTTTAAAATATTTTAGTTGTAAAATTGGAAGAGACAATAAAAGGAAAATATTGACTAATTAAATTGTACCCAGGCCCTCCAAAATCTTGCCTGAAGTAAACATTATTTTTTAAAATGCAATATCAACAAATGTAGTAGGATTTAAATGTCACTCCCTCTCACAAATAAATGGGAAGGGAGACTTCAGAGGATATTTATAAATTAAAGAATTTTAGAACATTGCCATTGTGATGAAGAAGAAATGTTAGGTTATTCAGACTCAACAAGACATGTGAGATCACTTCCATGAGAATTTTCTGATTTTCTGAGATGACTGGTGAAACTATATTTCTTGGTTTGTCCAAGAGAGAATTCAGCCTTGTGCACCCAAGTAACAACTGCATCCTAACTTAGTAAACTAAAACTTAGCTAGGAATATAGCAAATGTCTGAGTTTCAGTTGATCACAGGCAGTTGATGACATGACTCCCCCAGCCACCAAGCCTTGCAGCCAGCCCACTGGTTCCTGCCAAGAAGCAGCAGGGGATGGTAAAGCAGCAGAGCAGTGGCCTAGGCAAGCTAAAGCACAGGCAGCAAGCATGCTCTGCTGTGGGAAGCCTGCCATGCTGGTATGGTCTGAGGTGCCAAGTGGGTGAGGAGGAGATCCAGGGAGAGTGGACCTGTCACTTCACAACAGTATGGCCTGCATACAGAGTGGATGCCAGCTGCAGAAGCACTTTCCACTTCATTCAAATGCAGCTCCAGACCCCCTGCCCCACCACTCCCAACACTGACTACATGCAATTCAATGACTTTAACTGTTTCCCAAAGCAAGAGAAAATGGAAGTAAGGCAAACCTAAATGGGATTCAAGGATAACTGAAAGCATCGTTATTTTTCCAAATCCTAGTTAGCATAACTTTGGACTAATGCATTAATACTTTTCCAAACCCTAATTAGTTTTCCTAATTAGCATAACTTTGGACCAATAGCATTGACCCAAGAGCTATATAAACTCCTAGACTAGCATACCCAGATGGAAACCCTGTTGGGTCCATTCTCACTCTCTGGGAATTTTGTTTATATGCACAACTGAATAGATCCTACTCTTGCCCTCACTCATCCTGATCTCTGAACTTCATTCTTCCAATTCAGAAAACAAGACCCAGAAAGAATTAATTGGTGGTGAACTGCTGGGGTCTGCTTCATCAGTGAAGGGCATAGCCTACCATTAAGAGCTGCAACACATCTCAGCTAGGCCTGAAGCTTGGGCAGACTTCACCTGCCAGCAGAAGCAGTGAATGGAGTTTTATCTCAAAACTCTGATTTTACTGGGTTTTAGCCAACCACAGGCCACCAACTCAACACATTATGTTGAAATCAGGCAGTTAACCTGCTTTAGCCAACAGAGTGACTTCTCTTCTTCACTTCTGAGTTTTCCCTATAAAACTTCACTACTCATATTGTAGCATAGAGCTCTCTAAACTTTTTATGCTTGAGGGCTGACTGATTCATGAATTGGGTATTCATTCAAATAAACTCTGCCAACTTTAATTCATCTATATCATATCTATTTTTAAATCAACACCATTCAATAAAACAGCAGAGACATGTCAATGAGAAATTACGTATCTGTGAGACAAAAGGTGTAGGGCAAAGGAGAGAGAGAGAGAAAGGGAACGGAGCTTATTTTTTCAACTTCATGTGTATTGGAAGGAACAGAAGACATCTAGAATACAGTCACCAATTTCCATCTTTACATAGATATAAATTGCTTATCTTAAATGGGCCATTCTGCTTTAATGCCTTTCCTCAGAAAGTTTTTACAATGGTTCATCTGGATCCTTCCAGCAAATGTTCCCTTGGCAGTGCCACTTCTTATTCTTAAATCCATGTTCCAGACAAACCTTGATTACAACTCTTAAACACCCAATTCGTCTCACTTCCAGGTTTTTGCATTTTGTTCTCCTCATCTCGCAGTGCCCTTCATTCTTCACCTGGATAATGATCACATATCCTTCATGTCTGAGTTTCTAAGTCATTACTCATGAAAAAAGAAGTTATTAGTGACTCATAAAATCTGTTAGCTCATCTAGTCTACTCATTCCATGTGCTTATCCTTGTCTTAGCATTTATAGCTCTTGG
Source organism: Xerus rutilus (assembly GCA_028644305.1). Classification (NCBI taxonomy): domain Eukaryota; kingdom Metazoa; phylum Chordata; class Mammalia; order Rodentia; family Sciuridae; genus Xerus; species Xerus rutilus. The sequence goes on along the minus strand of CM053404.1, from coordinate 123,193,018 downwards.
CTGTAAGATCTTTTTATTTGCCAAGACTCATAAATATTCTTGAACTGTAATGAAAGCTGGGGCTGTGTGTGGCTTACTATTGTCTGTCTAAGGCTGACACAAAACCCTGTATATTCAATTAATCATTTCTTGAAATATGAATGATTTTAATTGTGATTTACACAACCATCTAACTATATTTACACAGATAGTGATAAATATATATAGATGACTTTATATAGAATATAAATATGTACATATTTTTATATACACTTTTACTTGTGATCACATTTAATTGTTTTTTTTTTTTTTTTTTGCTTTTTATTTTCTGTTATTTTTTTTTTTCCTATTTAATTGCAACACAGGATACCAAGGAAATTTTCTGTTAACCCCTTTTGGTGTCTGACCATTTGAAGACAGCACATACAACTGTAAACCTATGAGAACATCTTTTACTATTTGACCCCCAAAAGAAACTTAAACTTTTCAAGTGCTTTAGAGATTAAGTGGTTTCATACACTTAGAGGAAGAAATTAAGCAACAGGAAAATTATATAACAGCAAAACTAAAATCACTTTTAAATGACAGATCAAACAAAAACCCAGTCTCCTTAGTCCAAGCTTGGTGAATTTAACTTTTTAAGAGACTATTGACGCATTTATTTAAAAGCAGTAAGAGTGAGTGCGTGTGTGTGTGTGTGTGTGTATGTGTATTGAATTTCTCAAACTGGTTCCCTTGTTACCACTACAATCTAATTGCAAGCTGTGATTAGAAGATAAGATTCAAATTTCAAGTACAAAACAAGATTTTTATTTTAAACAGCATATACAGTTACCTTTGCAATTGCATCTCAGTTAACACTCTTTGGCTTAGAGTAGAATCAATGTATCCTACACCTATGAATGTGATTCCTTTGTGCAAGTATCAATTTGATCAGGACAAAAATAATAAGGTCCCAGATCTCCAGGACTTTCACTGAATGTGAATAGAGTTGTGTGCTATGGCTACAGTAATTACACAGATTCGTCATTTCTCCTCTCAATACAGAATCTAGCCTCTGACTCAGTCTTCACTTTAAAGGTTTACAGGAAGAGTCTCTGTAGGATCACTGACATATTCACTTAAATTAGTCTTGTCCAGATTTTCCAGTCTTTTGTGTTATATGTTATAGATTTCATTATGTTCTACTATTGCTTTGTCACCATCAGGATTTCTTAAAATTTCAGCACATGCTCTGTCTTGAAATACTTTCCCTTGGGAAAGGATTACTACTGGGTAAATTACATTGGTCTCCTATTACACATATAGCATGGATAGATGGATTCAATCGAATTTCTGTAACTAGTTCTATAATCTACAGCTGATACAACTAAATTAATTGAAATGAAATAAAGTAAGTAAAGATAAATGGGAAATGATATCTAGTGTCATATATTGAGGCCAGACTCAGAACCAACAAGCTCTGGTCCCATATCCTAAATCTAGAACTTTGTAGTTCTGATCCTGGGTAATAAACTTCATCTATCTGTGCATCAGTTTTATTTACTGGTGTAATAGAGTTTTTAAAAATGTGCTTAAAGCTTTGACATTATGTTTAAACCAACCCATATTTCCAAACTGCATAGAAATATTGGCATGTAGTACTTTTAAATATATGCTAAATTTTGAAAAATCAGCTATAATTAAGCATCTCAAAGTGCAGTCCCATAAGACTGCAAAATAATATTCTGCAAAACAACTATAGTCATATTGTGATAAAATAAATCTGTACTAAAGTTTATTTAGGCAATTTTATCCTATTCATATTATATACATTATGTCTTCAAGTTAATTGTAGATATTAATAATAGCAAATTAATATCACAAGTTACCAAGAAGGGATATAAGATTATTGCTTCCCAATTTATTTATCTGTGAAATCTTTTTCACTAAGATTTTAATAAAATCTCCCTTAACGTAGGTATGGTGCTCTAGTTAACACATTTGAGAAATTTTGCCGTAAAGGTAATGTGTAACCAAGGAATATTTCACCATTATATACCACTGCTGTATTCAATATATATCATTTCTTAATAACATTTTTATATTTAATCACAATGTTCAAAACACTACATAAATTATGAATAATACACTTGAAATAAATAAAAGAGAGTATAGCTTATTAATAACATCTGTTACTTTCAATTCTTAAAATGATTAAACTATATTCTGAGTACTCAAAAATGAATAGCCTGACTCTCCTGATAAACATAATATATGCTAATAGGAATTAATCCAACCCAAAGTTGTTGAGAATCTATGCAACATTCATTTAATTCTTCCCCTGTTATTTCATTTTTAGAAAAAGGCCATGGGCTATGGCTTTTAAATGTCTTATATAAGAAATTTATTTCACATTTAGATATAGTTGGATAATTATTACAGATCTCAAATATTAAGTATATAATAGCAATTTTGATATAAAGATTGCAAATTATATTTTTTCTGACTACACTTAGATAGATCAAAAATATATGTATATTAATATTATTCACCATTAAGAGCTGATATTGAAATGTAAAATCTGCTCATTTACTAAGAATTGGCTTTTAATGATAAAATATATAATAAAATATAAATAATTTATATATTAAAATACATGGTATATGAGTATACTTTGATAAAAATTTCCTTTATGTTTTTCTCTATTGTATTTGAGAAAACAAGTTTGTATGATATATTGTAACATCTTCAATTTAAATAAGGTCAGATTGATTTAAATTATTGTGTATTTAATTTTATGCACGTGTGTGCATGTGTATTTGCACATTTTTTTATATGTTTAACATTTTGCATCATAGAACATTTTATAGTAGTTTCATTTGATTTTTACAAAAACCCTGTTATCGCATACATGGCAAAATCCTTAAAGTTGAGACTCTTTTTTAAACTAAATTGATTTAAACTCAAATACTTAGAATTCTGCAAACAACAGTGAAAGTCTTCATTGTGACTTAATATGAAATATGTAATCAAGAAAGATAAGTACTTAGATACTTTATGGAAACTTATAATTTGTAAAGATTTTGACTTTTAATGTAAGTATTTCTGTTACTGGAAGTAGCTTTGGGCTTACTGAAATTCAACATTTCATATAAATTCAATGTTTCATATAATCAGTAAGTTTAATATAAGTGGAAATTCAATAAGTCAAATATATATACATATGTATATATGATATATATTAATGTATATATATTAGAGTGGCTTAAACAAGCCAAAGCCAGATAGTCCTACAGTGGTTCTCAGCAAACTGGAGAGCCAGAGGAGCCAGTAGCGCCTCTGTTCAGGATGCTGGAGCTTCAGAACTAGAGGGACCAATCATGTAGCCCCAGTCAGACACTGAAGGCCTGGAAACTCCCTTGAGGATCACTGGTCAGAATCTGGTTTGAAAGAGTGAAGCAGCTGGAGTCCAATATCCTTAGGTGATGGCAGCAGTGATCAAAGTATCCAATCAAGAAGAATTGAGCTTGCATCTGTGTTGAATTCTTCTTTCTTCCACTTTTTGTTAAATCTAGGCCCCTAGACATTGGACTATGTTGCCCACATTCAGGGTCAATCTCACCTGTCAGTTTTCCATGACACATGCCAATTATTTCTGAAAAATTCCTCATTGACGCATCCACAAGTCTCTAATCTTAGATATTTATTAACCCAATCAAGTTGATCATCCAAGTTAACCTCATTTTGTGTAAAATGCAATGATGATAGGCAAGATAGTAATAAATAAAACTAGTCATGTAATGGAAAAGCTGGAACTAGATTTACCTATCATCTCAAAAAAGAAAAGAAAGAAAAGGAAAACATGATCCCCATATCAATTAAATATACAAAATTTAAAAGCAAACTTATATAAGAAAGGATAATATACAAAAAGTATTTAAATAAATATACCTATTTCCATTCATATAGTAGTTTCTTAAAACTCTCCTCTTATCAGTACAGAAAAGACACTGAATAAGCTTAAATATAGCCACTATATTTAGTTTGAAAATACAATTTAAAAATACAATACTTTAGCAATATAGCAAGAAGATCTCATGCTTAGGATACATTCAGACATGTATCATTATATTTCACAATTTCAAGAAAAACTATAACAAAGACTATTCATTGGGTCCAATAACATCTTACTACTTTGTGTTAGACATATATTAGAAGTTTATAGAATAGCTTAACAAATTTATATAAATGTAGAAGGGAAAGTCTCCTGTGAGAAGAAGCAATTTAAGAATCAATCCTAAGACTCAAAAACTCAGAAGACTTTATTTCATTCAAATATCCCTAGTTGGAAGGCCTGAGTGGTGGGATGAGTGAAGGAATATTACATGGATTTCTACGATTGAAATTACTTTCAAATTATACAGATTATTAGAATCCTATAGACGATGGAGAATTAATAAGGTAGTAAATGAAGAGACAAACTATTTAAATTAAAAGAAAGAGGAAAGAGTGTGATGAAGGTATAGAAGAGGAGAGATGTGTGGTGGGGAAGTGGGGAGAGAAGTCTACAAAACAAGAATGCAGCACTCAGGAACAAACAGCATCGCTTGAGGACTGAAGCAATAGCATTCACTGTTCTCTATTCCACTTGATGTTCCAGCATCCATAGGACTTTCCCAGTTGGGAAGGAGATTACTCAGTAGGAATGTAGAATTTGGTTAATCGTGTAAAATTAAGTTAAAGCTTAATTTGAGAAAACGTATTCATAGAACACTTAGTAGTGGCCAGCAGATGTATCTTAAAAATATGTTTCTATGAACATATGAAATAAACTAGCCACTGTTAGAAATATTTCAGTAACACTTGCCTGGAAAATGTAGTCCTGCTTTTTATCAGAAAGCTGGTAAGAGAAGGTAAACAAAAGTGACTTACTATTAAATTCATTTTATAGTCATAGCTTGAAGAAGCTACAAAATTTATATTAATCCAGAAAAAAACTAAGTTGTAAGGTTAAATAATGTCATCTCATAAGTGCACCCACAATTATATACTGATAAGATACACAAAAAAGACACATATAAATTGTGATATACACACTTTCTTCATGTGAACAAATGTGGAAATTCAAATACCCTCAATATATTTTAAAATATATTAGTCCTTATAAACATAGTGAATCTTAATCAAGTAATGAAAATGAGGCCCAGAATGATGGTATAAGTTTAGTAAATGATCATCAGAAAGAAATAAAATTGAATTGGGAAAGTGAAAATAAAACCATGTGAGAATAAAATAAAATCACACCTCCATCTCATGTATTGACTACAAAGTCAATTTTAGGTATATTAAAAAATTCAAATGCAAAATTAATTATCACAATATACTTATAATTTTGACAACATGGTTTTGAGGGTTTTTTTCATTGTTTTAAAGAACATATTGGCTTATTTATTTGTCTCTTTATTATCACATCCATATTCTGTCTTTATTTAACTACCTGGAATCCTACCAAATTTCATACAAAATAAAACTATTAGATTACAAAAGAGCAAAATTAAAAATTAAGATCAACAACGCAAACTACAAGACACTGAAGAAAGAAATTGAAGAAAACCTTAGAAGATGGAATAATCTCCCATGCTCCTGGATAGGCAGAATAAATATTGTCAAAATGGCCATACTTCCCAAAGCAATATATAGATTCAATGCAATCCCAATTAAAATCCCAATGTCATTCCTTATAGAAATAGAAAAGGCAATCATGAAATTCATTTGGAAGAATAAGAGACCCAGCCAAAGCAATCCTTAGCAAGAAGAGTGAAGCAGGAGGCATCACAATATCTGACCTCAGATTATACTACAAAGCTATAGTAACAAAAACGGCATGGTACTGGCACCAAAATAGACATGTAGACC
>CM053404.1:123144399-123186641 GCA_028644305.1 Xerus rutilus | reverse complement strand
GAATATTACTCAGCAATAAGAGAGAATAAAATTATGGCATTTGCAGGTAAATGGATGGAGTTGGAGAATATCATGCTAAGTGAATTGATATGTTACCCTATATCTAAGTACAATGAATCAATTTGCACTGCTAACATGTAAGCCTAAATAAAACAAATAAAAAAAATTAAGATCAACAAATCGTACTACAAGGAATTAACAAATTATGTAAGTTTATTGTACTAAAATTAGATAATAAATGCTATTCTAAATGTTAATATCTATAATATATAAAACTTTAAAAATATCTATGAAAAAAGAAAACACTGTAAGAACTATAGAAATGTTATAAATTTTTTTTTTGAAACAGTGACAGAAAAAACAGAAATGTTGTCAAACGAACCGGTAATGAAAGAAAAAATATATATAATGCAAGATTCAAGGAATTCTATTAGTAAATATTTTAAATAGATAATAATATATAGTGTCAATAATGGTATAGGAAATCATTTTCTCTTCAATATGAATGAAAATATGAATTGCTATTCAAATTCAGTCATACTGATATATAAGTATTTTCTATTTTAAAAAGATATATCTATATTTTTAACAGTGAATCAAACATTTCTATTTTGGAAAGAATTCAGAAATTATACAAATATGCATTCTCAATACTGTTTGTAGTAATATTTTTCATAATGGTAGCAAAATTAAATTTAAAGGAAGCTGAATGTCCATTATTAATGAAAGACACAGAGACTAGCCAACATATATGCAGACATCTCAAACTAGACAAAGGTGCTATAAACATACCTTGGAGGAAAGATAGCCTTTTCAAAAAATGGTCTGGGAAAACTGGAAATCCATATGTAGCAGAATGAAACTGAACCCCTATCTCTCACCCTGAACAAAACTCAACTCAAACTGAATCAAAGACCTAGGCAATATACCAGAAACTCTGACTCATAAAGTGAGTCAGAGGAATATGAAGAATAAATAAGTGGGATGGTATTAAATTAAAAAGCTTCTTCATAACAATGAAACAATCAAGAACATAAACAGACAACCTACAGAATGGGAGAAAATATTTGCCACCTGCACTTCAGATAGAGCAGTAATTTCCAAGACATAGAAAGAACTTAAAAAACTTAACATCAAAAACAAATAGCCTAATCAATAAATGGGCAAAGGAATTGAACAAGAAGTTCACAGGAGAAATATCAATGGCCAACAAATATATGAAAAAATGTTTGACTTTTCTGGCAATTAGAAATATGAAATTAAAACTAAACTGACATTTCATCTCACTCCACTCAGAATACCAAATTACCAAAAATTAACAATAAATGTTGGCAGGGATGTGGGGAAAAATGTACACTCATACATTGCTGATGGGATGGCAAATTGGTGTAACCACTCTGGAAAGCAGTATGGAGATTCCCCAGAAAACTTAGAATCATTATTTGACCCAAGTATCCCACTCCTAAGTATATGCCCAAATGACTTGAAATTAGCATACTACAGTGATGCAGCCACATGGATACTTATAGCAGCTCAATTCACTATAGCTAAATTATGAAACCAAACTAAGTGTCCTCCAGCAGATGAATGGATAAAGAAAATGTGTTCTATATACACAATGAAATATTACTCAGTCATAAAAAGAATGAATGTATCTGGATACTATCATGCTAAGTGAAATAAGCAAATCCTCCAAAAGCACAGATAAATTTTCTCTCTGATATGTGTATGCTAACACACCACAAGGCAGGGGAGGGGAATAACAGAAGTCCAGTGGATTAGACACCAAAATGAATCTCCACATCATGTACAACCACAAGACTGCGATCACAATTAGAATAAAATATACTCCATGTTTTTCTAAATATGCCAAAGTATGCTCTACTGTCATGTACATCTAAAAAGAACAAATAAAAAGATTATATCCATTAATCAATAGATGTTCTGTACACAGACTATATATTAATAAACATGTGAAACTAAAATTAACAAAAAACAAAAACAAAAAAACATTCACTGTACTGCTTTGAGCATGATTTAGTGATGGACCCTTATGTTTAAACATTTTCACCTGAAAACTTCCAACCTTCATGACAAGTAATGAGTAGTCTCTTTATTCTCCACTACCTACCTCACATGTAAACTTGGAGAGAAAATGAAAGTGCTAGCAAGCTGCTGACCATCTTTGGGTGATGAAATATGTACTGAAGAGTTTGAACAGCAATGAACAGTCTGTATAGACATCTCAAATGAAATAAATTGCTTCTGAATATCCATCAGTTTTCAATATTGACAAATAAATAAATATATAATTTCTTTTTTCAGAGAATAGAAAAGAAATACTTTCTCTTTACTGAGCTGCTTGATACTTTGTACAAATATCGAAATATTCATAGTTTCAAATTTTTGGAAATTATTGGGAAACATTTAAGAAGTAACACTGATTATCATATTCTTTGGAATTCCATAAACAATTTGTCCTTAATCATAAACTATGACAAAAATAAAAAGATCTATTTCATATAAATAAAATAATCATTGTGTGTATATATGGGTATTGGTTTTTAGATACCTAGGCACATATATAAACTAATATATTTTTTAATATTTGAATTATTTATAAACTGATATCAAAACAGTGAAATAACAGTGAAATTTTATTAAGAATGGAAAGATGTACTAAGAGTTTGTATACAATTTAAAAAGCATATCTGGAAGGTTTTAAAAACTAATTAATCAGTTGTGTAATCCTGTACTTGGATCTTCCATATTTGTGTTTACAAGCACATAAATGAGTTTTCTTATATAAAAAAAGTTACACACATAAATACAAATACACATATATTATTGTATATGTATCTATTACTATTGTATTTCAAAACATTAAAAATAAACTCTAAGTGCAGGCATCAGCCAGAGCTGAAAATGTAATTAAAGGAAACAGAAGGTGGATGGTTTTCTAATGCAAGCGATAACTATGGGAAAATTATTACACTGTTTTTGGGCTCCCAAGCTTTGATCTGAGGCAGTAGATCCTCTTTCTTGACTTTCCTGTCTCTAGCCTGAATGAGACAATTTACTCTGAGGTGAGAGATAGTAGTGGTATACCTCTCTGTTTTCTAATTCAGCCTAGAAGAAAATATTGAGTTCCATGAACAATAAGTATTGTGAGAAACAGAATTCAATTAAACATGCATTATGGTAGAGATCCTGAAAATGACTAGGTTAATCATCTCCTGTGGCTCAGGAACATAGCCTTATAGAGCCAGGCCCTGGAGTCAAATTGTTAGGTGGAAACACAGCTCCAAAACTGACCAAACGTGAATGAACTTAACTCATTTAGCTTCTTTATGATTGAGACTCTTTATCAAAAAGATAAGTCAAAATAATAACTATACCCCTATTGTCCTTGTGATAACTAGATGGAGAATGTATTTTAATATTTTAGATATAATAAATGTTATATTTCATTTCAGTACTGATTTAGTATTTATATTATTTTTAGAAGGCAAGAACAAACTTTTACAAGGCAACTTCCAGTGAATGATTTCCTAAGATCATTAAAAATGAAATATGTATCAAATAAACACTAAATGTAAGATGTAAACAACTTAAGATACTATTCCCACTTAAGATTTTTCAACAAATAGCCTAGGAAATATGTTAGTTAATTGTTGGCAAATATTTAGCTAAGTCAATTAGATTTTCTTTCAGTTCCTTATAACTTTTTGACATTTCTAACAGATAGTTGCTTAATTATATGGACACACAGACAGATATATAAACATACACACACTCCTAGTATATATAATCTATGTACTAATGCATACAAAACAAGTATGTGCATCAGTATAAAAGCATAGTAATATAGCTTATCATATACCACACTACTGTGAAAAGTATCAGCCATAGGTGTTTGTAAAGAATAAACAAGACCCAGCAAAAGCAGAAATGTTTCTGGAGAAAAAGAAGGCAACATGTGATGTTATAATTTTTAATTGGTAAACACACATGCGTGCACACACACACATATGTAGGACTTGGATATGCCATATCAAGGAATAATATTTTCACACAAAAACTACAAAATAATTAATAAAAGTAACATTCTGTTTGAATCTTGAATTCAACATTTGTCTCCAGAAATTTCTGGACATTCATTTCTGGAGTTAAATTTTTTCATTTAATAAATAAAGACTATAAAATAAAGCTCCACATATAAGATATACAAAAATAATGGTCATATATTTAGTTATCTCTAAGTGGTAACTTATTGTTCTCCAATAAGACATTTCACATTAAAATTTATATTATAATCATAGTAACAATTGTAATCATAAAATTTTACAGTTTCATAAAATTTTGTTTTAATTATTTCTTAATACCTATAGATACACACCATCATTAAGCAAATACTTATTTCTTACTTTCTATTTTCTACATATATCCCAGTGAATAAGACATGTCTCAGGATAATTTCAAACTCACATGGGAGACAAAAAAGTAAACCAAAAATTCAATCTATTGAATCTATAAATTTTAATATCAGTATGTGCAAAAATCATTCATATGCACAGAAGAGGATCACTCCATTTGGTAATCCATTTGGAAATGTGGTCTATACTAATTATAGCAAAATGATCATAATGATAGTTAGACATGTAGAAGGGACAGATAAATTATTAGAGTTTTACAGAGAGAAATAACAAGAAAAATATATAGAAATGCTACAAATGATTAATTATGAATGAATCATGTAAGTTATAATAACCAGAAGTCATGCCATTCAATGCCACGTTCTTCACAAAAGAAATAGATATTATGCTAAAAGTGAGAATGTATTGACAGATTTTAAGAAGAAAAGAGAAATGAGAAATGAAGTACTAAATTATGTATCTTTGAATAATTGATCTGAACTCATTGTGAAGCAATTGAATGGAAAAAAGCTTGGCTGTAGTCTGAGAGATTAATAAAACACTATTTCAATTATTTAGGGAAGAGGTAGCAATAACATTAATTTAAGTAAAATAAAATCTGTTTGGTCATCCTTAAAAAAATAAATAAATAAATAAAGCGTTCAACTGCTATATAATCCAGCTGTATCAAAGAGAAAGGAATGCTCATGTCTACAAAAATGCTTTATATCAAAATTCATATGTGTTATTTGTGATACCCAAAATTACTAACAATACAAATGTTCAATCAAATAAAATCATAAATAAATTGTGGTATTTTAATGTAATATAATACTACTATATAGTAGTGGTTTAATAATAAACCAAGTATTGCAATGAGATGAAAGAAGGCAGAAATTAGCTAGAAGTAGAGATTAAAAGACAACTTCTACGCATACTATACTAATTGTTGTTATGGATTGGTGGATGTACACATGTCAAAACATCAAATTATAAAATGTATGTACTTGTGACTTATTACTATGTCACAATTCATTTTGCTTTTTTAAAAGGAAAATGATTTGCATATTAAATAACTTTATAGAACAACAAAGTATCTGTTCTTGCCCAACTCAGGTAACACGAAATTTGAAGACAGAAATATCTCTAAAAAATATATATTCATTAGACAGATTCAAGATTCTCCTTTTTTAATCTTCAGATTTTCTGCTCTGTGAAAAATTCATAAACCATGTTTAAGAGAAATCTAATCATATTGCCTTCCCTATTCCAAACATCAATCCCATTGAGGAAATAAAACTCAGGATACTATTGTAACTATTTCTTATTCTCTGTATCTCTGGACCAAGTCAGTAATTGGTAAAGATAAGCTTGACACATTCTACCATGACAATTAATCTGTGGAATGTTGTCACCCTAACAATCTTGAGTCTTTTGAAGAATCATTATAATGTTATATTGTTCCATTTATTTTCTTAGATAATTGACTCAGGAATATTTTTAAGTCTTTAGTAGACAAGCATTGCACAGTATCATATTTTGTATGTTATTATCTTTAATATTTTAATATTTTGTGGTTATTTGCTAGGATATAAAAGTTCAATTAGGTTATTATTATATTATCATTCGATTTTCTATAGGTTTCATCAGAATTTACAGAAAGTGGGTAATATTGTCTGTAAAGAAACTGTTTTACAAATTTTCCAAGATTTCCAAATTTTACAACATATTTTTGCTTGAAATTTTCTGATTTATTTATCCTAAGTGAAACACACAGTCATTTCCCCACCTCTGAGTCCTCTGATGTGGGCTTATTGCACTCCATGGTTCATTTTCCTCTAGTTTCTTGGTATGGTCTTTGACACTCAGATTGCAAAATGCACTATCAACTTCCCTAGAAGAGTACTTCCTCAATTATTTTAGGCCATTATAGTTCTTCTATGACCATAGTTTTAAATGCATACTCCCACCAATATCTAGCTTACATTAGCATATTTCTATTTATTATAAGACCACATTAAATTCTTACTTCCATTACTTCATGTACTCCATATGAAAAAAGGTCCTTTAATTTCTTTATTCCTGCTGAATTTCCACCCATGTTCCAGGATCCAGGATCCAATTTCTGATATACTGTAGACACTAGGCAAATATTTCTTACTTGTATTGAATATATGAGACCCATTAATATTTACAATTATCATCTTGTATCTATCAATATAATAAATAATTTTAAAAGGTTCATAATATTTGGGTCATCATATTAATAGTGAAGACCTGAGTATTTAGCTCAGAAGAAAATAAGTTCTTTGATTTTACAAAGCTGCTAAGATGTGTAAAAGTAAATCATTCACCAGATATGAAGAAAGTAGTAATAGAGGTCAGTATGTATTTTTTATTACTTTTACAATTACATATTTCACTTGTTTCGGTTGTGATTTATCAATATGAGATATAGTTCATAAAGATTTTCAAGACATTATACAAACACTATTTTGGTTCTTTGGAATTGTTGTGGTTTAGATATGAATTGTATTGTGTGAGTCAATGCAAAAGGATTTAGAAATGAAATGATTAGGTTATGATGGTCTTGATATAATCATGTGTTAATCTATTATGGGATTAACTGAGTGGTAACTGTATACAGAGAGGGTGTGGCCTGGAGGAGGTGGGTCATTGGGAGTGCGTCTTTGGCGTTTGTATTTTGTTCTTGTGTAGCAGAGCTCTCTCTTTGCTTCCTGATCCTCATGTCTTGGGTGGCTTTCCTCCACCACATACTTCTGCCTTGGTATTTAGACTCACACTGAGCCCGGAGGAATGGAGCTGACTGACTATGGACTGAGATCTCTGAAACCGTGAGCGAAATAAACTTGTCCTTTCCTAAAATAGTTCTTGTCAGATCTTTTGGTTGTGACAGCAAAAAAAGCTGACTAAAACAGGAACCACACCAATCATCAGCCACATGTAGTAGAAATGCGGGATGCTTTCTATGTGGATAACTCTTACTTGGCAATTATTAAAGGAAGGTAGGGGATAGTATAGGTAACACACTATTAGATACTAATATATTTATTTTGTTCATAACATTTAATAAAATGTCTTTTTTATTTAACTAGATTCCTGCACAAATATTTCACCAAGTGCCAAAGAAAGGGTTTAATAGATCTAGTAGATCAATTATTTTAATAGAGGTTTTCAAATCCTTTGTCCTTATAGATCACTTTGTCTCTTTGATCTATGATGAACTCTAATTTAACTCTGTATAGTTGGTTTAAAAAACTATCCATTTAGCTCTCTTACTTTCCTTTATATATCAAGTACAATTTACTCAAAACCATAGAATTGTGGAATTGCTATGTCTCTGTGGTGAAAAGTATTTTAATATATAGCAACATTCATTATCTGTATTAATAAATGTACTTCTGTAATGTTTTTTCTAATAGGTATATGTCTTCTTTACTATTTGTCTGATATATATATATGTATGTATATTTATATTTATTGCTGATATTTTCAACATTTTCACTCCATTCTTCTAAACTACATAGGTCATAAAACTTATTCACTAATATCTGTGGTGTGAGACAGTATTTGACATAACTAAGTAGTAAGCTTTGGTTTAACTCTGTGTTACTTACTCTATCCCTCTAGACTAACAGCTACACAAGGACAGTTACTCTGTTATTTTGAGTTAGTAGTATATACCAAGAGTGTCATTATAAAAATTTGTTTAATTAGTAGGAAAAAGAATGAATAAGTGGATTCTAATTTGAACTTCAACCATCAGATATTTTCTGCATCCAAATATCCATGTCAATTTCAGAGTAAACTTCCCTAAAATAACTAAGTTTATTCCAAACCTTCAATTTCTTCTACTTCCTAAAATACAATCTCTAGACATGCATTTGCAAATATTTGTTCTACTGCACTGTCCCAAATAACTGGCTCTACCTAATATCTAAGCCTCCTCTTTATGTTGCTTTTTATGACTCAAACTGATTTGTGTATTTTTGCCAAATATGCCCCACCATCTTTTATGTCTACATCTATGGTCGTTTGGGTTTCTTTACCCAGAATTCCCCTTCTTTTCTGTGTACAAGTCAAACTCTCCAAATTACTACTTGGTTGCTCACAAAGATTTCCCACTCACCATTAAATTGAAAATCTCTCCTTTAGCTGAACACCCATAATATTTACTGTATCTTTCTAATATGTAGATCATTCTATGTCTTCTTTCTCGTTATTTCATCCATTGGGCATTGATTCCTGAGAGTGGAGCTATATTTGGTTTCCTTAGGTCTCCCAAGCCACACTTAGAGCATATACATCTCAGTTTAATGGCAGAACCCTCTTCTACTTTCAAGTGCTGACATCTTTCTAATATAATGCTCTTGACTGTCCTACAGTTTAACTGATTTCCATAAAAATTAAATTTTCAGGTTCCCAACATTTTGACATTTCTTGAAGAAGGTGTTCAGATAATCTTTTTTCTTTTTCATCATTTTGGGGTATATAATATTACATGTATTATGTTGCTAAATACATGTGTAAAAACGTCAAGTGACAAACTGTAAATGCACTTGTCAATGCAGCACAGTTTGCTTTGTAAATGATTTGTATTGCTCTAAGATCAAATGTTGTCAGTTCTTTTTGATCATACTTATCCTAGGGCAGTTTTGGAGGATAATAGTTTTCTCACAACTCACTCTTACCATTGGAAGGATATGCTAGCTTATTATAAAGACTGAGCTTTCAGGTTATATCAACTGTGAATAATACTAATTGAATGCTGAAAAGACTGACAGAGGCTTGACATTTTAGTGGAATTTCTTTTAGCTTTTGGATCGGCTGACCTGTAATGCAACAGATTACAATCCCAACATTTTAAACAACATCTACTTCTTTGCTTTTTTTTTTACTACTTAAAATGCACAACATTTAAAATACGCGGCTTCAAAAATTATGCCATGACTAAGTTTAAATGTTAGTTTTTCAATATTTTATAAGCTGAGTAATGGGTAAACTAAAATATCATGATAATATGCCTTAAAGTGGGGACAACAATCAGGTAAATTACAAAGATGCTAGGCTTGACCTTGAGAATGTGATCTCTAGAGGCAGTTTCACAACTTTATGTGATCTTGGGCAAGTAAATCAAGATTTTTGATTTTGGTTCTGTAAACTATGAAATTAGGAGAAAAATCTGCCTGTGTTATTTTGCAGAAGTTAACTAACAGTATTTCAAGTAATACATAAATTTGTTTACATAAAGGGACTTCAATAAACTGTGGTTTTCTAAATAGAATTTGATCATAATGAAATAATATATAGTTTATCATAAATTTGGATGATTGTAAAAGTGGATGTGTTTTTGGTTTGGTTTTTTAATCATTCTTACAAAGAGGACTCCCTAAGAACCTACTGGATTTTCCTTGACTAGATAAAGCAGTATAAGTTACCAGATATCAAAAAGAATTTGTGTATTAGGGTGGATCAAATAAACATATAAAATAACTTTATACTTCAAAGCCAATGTAAAGGCTTAAGAATGTAGTAATAGGCTTAAAGTAGATAAAAACAGTTTCAATCATGATAAATCAAACAAAATCATAAGGGGCAGGATTATCTTGAGCTGACCAATAAATAGTTTGTAGAACACATATTTTACAAAAATGAGAGAACCATATAAATAAAGCAGGAGAAAAAAAAATCAAACTTTACTTTGGGAATAGCAAGGAGGGGGGACTAGCTGAAACTGAAGAGTGAAAACCAAACTTAATTTAGTGTCAAAGTTCCCACAGATGAATTTAATTCATGCTAACCATTGTTTCTACAATGTCCTATAAACAAAACAGTAAAATGCATACCAAAAATAAACAAATAGACATTGAACTCCATGTTAACTGCAATTGCAAATATTTGCTTATTCAATTAAAGAAAAACAGGTCTAAGAACTAAACTATGATTTTCCTAGTTTCAATGTTATCTTTAGTTTCATATCATCTCAGAAAATAATATGTTGGAGAGCATTGCTATTTCTCAGTTTCCCCAAAATATAACTGCTTTGGAGATTATTGGAAATCTCATTGTAAAGGACAAGTGTCAAGCAACATGCACTATAATATGAGCCACACTTCATACAATTCAGATAAGGCACCTGTTTTCCCTGATATCTACTTGGTATCAATCAATATAATATACCTGCTTCTGAGGATGATTCCTTGTCCTCATCCCTGGTACAGATAGAGTTAAGGATTAAAACAAATCTGCACTATTTCTGGAAGTATTTTAGAGATGGCTTAACTCTCATCATCATAAGTGGATTTGTCCCTGAGTAGCTAGCTAAGCGGCAAGGGCAGATAATAGGATGGGGAAGAGGACAGGTGTAGGGTAAGTAACCTGGGCTGGATCTGCCATGCAAGTATGGAGACCTTGGCAAAATCACTTTTCCTCTTTAAGCTTCAGTTTTTAGCCATGCAAAACTTGCAGGCTAAAATGTCTCACGAAATTTCTTCATAAACATTAAAAGTTTTGTCTGCTTAAAGTAGCTCATGTAAAGCCTGGTATGCAGAAATTTTATAATACATGCTAATTAATTGTGGATCACTAAACATGGAGATTACCTCAGCTCTCCCCAAAGTAATTTTTCTATTACAGTTAATTTTTTATTAGGTGACAGATTCTTGTCAAAACTTCCCATATGGAAAGGAACCATAGGCTTAAGAAGCATCAAAGTCACATTTAGACTTGTAAATTAGGTTGTGAGTTCTGCTGCAGTCAAGGACAAAGCCTGATTTGATTTCTTCATCCCCAGCACCTAGCAAAGGGCCTAGTAAATAGTAGATGCAATAAATTCTTGATGAATGCATCTATTAAAGAGGAAAAGGAAGAACCCAGAAACACTTTCTGACCAGCAATTTTGGCAAGTGGGAATAGACTGATTTAGATGACTTGACTTGTTAAATGAGAAGCCCGTCTGAAGGGCTTGACACAGCTGGCTTTGAATTGAGCTGTGATACTCTTCAGTACATTGGGGAACTGAAGCAATCATGCTGGGCTGGGACGTTTTCAGAACACCTCCCACCCAAAGTAGCTCTTATCTGTTACGACCTACAGCTATTGCTTCCTATAAGTTTATTTTTTTTGCACTTTGTTGTGCCTTGACATTATTTTTTAAAAATGAAAGTGATTTCTTTCTGAATACGAGAAGCAGGAATAACTTTTTTTTAATATTAGTAACAAGAAAAGATATACATTTTTACGCTTCAGATATAAGAAGCAATAATATATTGTAAAAATTATTATATATATTCTACACATAGATACAAATTTTTTTTAGAAAAATAAATATATTAATGTAAAAAATTAATTGCTTAAAGGGGGCATATTAAAGCTGCTATTTTAAAGTATATGCTTTTTTCCAAAAGTGGGAGATTAATAAAATCTAAATTCAGTGTAATCAAATTACTATGCTCTAGATAAGTAGTTGTACATAAAGAAAAATATCACATATATGTAAAGGAATTAATGTGAATTAAATACACATTTAATTCCTTTAATCATATATATATTTTTTCCTAGTAACACTAAGATATCACTTGCCACTGCTGACATTCGTATTGATGGTAGCAAAGCAGTTATGGCTGAAATGACTGGTATCTTATAAAAATCATGGCAGCAACACATCAAAAGATATTAATGATCATATTATACATATTTGTTATAGATATAGGGTGTGGGATATCATTTAGAACATCCTTACTGTAGGAGTGAAATTATTACTTTTTATAAATTCTGGAACATTAGAAATACATTGTTTATCAATATGTGGTATAACAAAATAGGATGGCACATAATGAATTTTTCATATATTAAAGTATGGAACATATTTGTATTTTGAGAATATTTCCCTGTGTTCAGTTTTCTAATATTATATTGCAAATTTTTTCATCTATAATGATTAGGGATGTTGATGTGTGTTTTATCTCATTCTTTTGGCCTACAGTTTTTGAGATTTGTATAAAGATAACACTTTTCACCTAAAGAAGTAATTTTGCCCATCCATAAATTAAGCACAGTGTTATTTTAATCTTATATGCATATATTTAATTTTAGAGTTATTATATTTTATGTTATGAATTTAATACATGCACATGGGCATATATGAGATGGAAGAAATTATGATTAAATCAAAGATCCCTTTACCTCATTTTCCCTTGGCCCAGGTTGCAGGTTCAAGAAGAAAAATATTTTTCATGTTTAAACTTAAATTACATTTTACTGCATATAGAAAAATAGGAAAAATTGATTTTAGAGACTCATCAATTAAATTGTACAAATCTAAACATACTGCCACATTATTACCAGATATTTTTGAAAAATACAATTTAATCAAAGCTCTCTGACCATTTACCTACATTCCTTCCTGATATAATTCATGAAATTAATATCAAATTTTCTGAATTGGTATGTTTTCAAGGAGAAATCTTTTTAATTTATTCATTTGCTTTTATTTATTTATTTTTTTATTAATAATTTTTTAGATATCCATGATAGTAGAGTATATTTTGACATACATACATGAAGTATAACTTCCCATTCTTCTGTTTGTACATAATGTAGAGTTACAGGCTTCTGATCCTCTGTATGTAGTGTTTCTATTGTCTGTTTTTGAGATCTCATTATTATTGTTTTAAGGAAATTGTGCTGTTTTGGAATATTTTCTCTTTTTTCTCTTTATGTATGAGATGTATGGAACTTTATATCTATAAATTTATAGTATTCATCAAATTAGGAAATAATTTGGTTATTGCTTCTTTTTTTTCCCCCAGCATCCCTCTCTCTGCAGGAATTGCTTAGATGTTCTTCCTTAGAGATTTCACACAACTCACTATTCCATTCTCCAGCATCTAATCTGCTACTAACTTCTGCATTTGCTTCCTGAAATTTCCATAGCCAATTATCACAAAGTGAGTGGCCTAAAATGTTTTTATTCTGCACAATTCTAGAGGCCAGGAGATCAAAATCAAGGAGTCAGGAGAGTGCACTCCCTCGGGGTTCTTCAGGGGAATCATTCTCTGCTCTAGGCAGTTGTCAGAACTCTGTGACTCAGGGCCATGTTCTTTGCTGAACCTTTTTTTCTTCTCTGTGTATCTCTTACAAGAAGAGTATCATTCTTTTTAGTGCTCACCTAGACAATCCAGGATGATCTTATCATCTCAAGACCCTTATCTAAATGACACCTGTAAGAACTCTTTTTCCAAATAAGTTAACATTCACAGGCTCCTGGGATTAAGACATAAACATATCTTTGGGAGATCACTATTCAGACCATTGTCACTCCAACCAGTCTAATTTTTATCTCAACAATTGAATTACAGCTGGGTGTGGTGGCATAAGCCTGTAATCCCAGCACTTTGGAAGGCTGAGGCAGGAGAATTACGAGTTCAAAGCCAGCCTCAGCAACAGCAAGGCACTAAGCAACTCACTGAGGCCCTGTCTCTGAATAAAACACAAAATAGGGCTGGGGATGTGGCTCAGTGGTCAAGTACCCCTAGGTTCAATCTCCAGTACAAAAAAGAAAAAAAAATTCAATTTCATCATCAGGAGGGTGCTTGACTATAACTTTTCTATTCCTACTTAATATATTTCTCATTTTGAATACATTTCATATAGTTATAATAACTATTTAATTGCTCCTTCCTAATAATTCTATAATTTGAATCATTTCTGTGTTTTGTTTATTGATTCATATTTTTCCTCATTTTATTTTTTATTAGATGCTTTGTAATTCTTGAGCAAATGACAGATATTTTCAGTTTTAACTTTTTGGATACATTGTCAGTATCTAATGTCCCAATAAATATCCTTAATCTTTGTTCTGAAATTCAAGTTTGCTATTTAAAATCAATTTGGTAACATTAAGTTTACTTTCGATTTTTCATGTCAGGTCAAAAGCATAGGGAACAATCCAGTAGAACAAGTATCCTCATAGGAAGAGAAAGAGATACTAGGGATCAACAGGCATGAAGAAAAGGCCATGTAAAGACACGCCTATAAGATGGCTCTCTTCAGACCAAGAGACCTCAGGAGAAATGGAATCTGCTGACACCTTCATCATGAATTTCCAACCACTAGAACCATAAGGAAATAAGTATCTTTTGTCTATGCTACCTACTCTATGGTATTATTTACAAGCAGTCAAAAATACACTAGCCTTGGGGAATTTCCTGTGCAGGTGCAGATCTTGGAGCTTGTTTCCTGTGTAGCCATCTTTTCCCTAGTACTTTTCCCTGTGAACTGTCCTTGCCTTCAGTTCCCTAAACTTCCAGCTGATTTTTGAGAAGACTCAATAGTATACAGATGTCAATTCTCCTTAGTTTTAAATGCATACTCCATAAATTCAATGCATTTCCAAACCTAATTCAAAATAACTATTTTCACAAATAGACAAAGTTAGTTTAAACTGTGTCTTGCATAAAAATTGCATAATAATAAGATATGTATTAAGACAGTAAAGGATTGAGGTTATGCTGTCTTTTATGCCTCAAAGCTCTACACAACTCTATCTTGATTGATGTCATCATGGTATTTCTTTCTTTCAAATTCAGCTGTGTATTTCATTATGTGGTTCTCAGTATTTTGTTAGCCATAAATCCTGTGCCATTTTGCCTGAAGAACAAGCTTTGTTAGTTCAGCTTGCCACATGAATCAGGAATAAAGCCTGATTTTCTGATTTTTGTTTCTTTCTTTATCACTGCTATCAGCTGTTGGTTTCACAAATTTTTACATTGCTTTGTTGTTACATGCAATATTTAACTCAGCTTGTCCTATATCTTCCGCATACTTCACAACTATATCATTTGAATGTTTTTATTGGCTGACTCTGTACCCTTCAATCATAATGCTTCATCCAGTGACTTAACACCAGAATGAGAAAAATATACCTTTTAAAATCCTAAAATTAGTCAGGGGACTATTTTTTTCATCCAATAATCATTACCATCAGTATTGCCCATTAATGTTTGGGGCCATTTGGTAGTGAAGGTGCTTGCTGTGTGCCAGGAGCGGATCTTCTGCCCTCAGTTACTTCCTATGCCCTAACATCTGTTCTGCTCATCATCACAGGGTTGATGACCCTCACAGGCTGTTTGACAGGAGTCTATGCCAATTCATTTCTGCTTGGGTTTGTCCATGAGAGATGCTCGTAGGTCACTATAGCATAAGAAAATAAGAAAAACTAGTTACCTCTCTCTTACCTAGCAGATTTGTGTCATCACTGTCCTTTTCTGAATGCTTAGCAGATTTCCAAGTGGTTACAGTCTTATCCCTGTGCTCCTCTAATACCACCTCATCCCTTGTCTCACCTGGTCCCTCATCTATGAAATCAATTATTTGCATCAAATATCCACTGTTTTAAATTCTTGTAATGATTTATTTCCTCCTGGAATAATTCCTATTAAACAATTTATATTGAAGTATCCTTATTACAATGTTATTTTCCACATTTTTCCCTAAGGAAATGGATAAACTTAAATTGATAAATTGGGGAAATAAAATGCATTTTAACATCTCAATGGGTTGAGAATATTTAGCCTGAAGAAGGATAGGCAAATGAGTAATATTTAGTTGCTCAATCATGTGAATATTAAGGAGGACAACAAGCAGCCAGTATTAACCTCCACATAGAGAAAGAATAAGAAAAACACTCAAACTGTCAGAATGAGCAAACAGCTGCTAGCAAAAGAAACTAATTTAGAAGAAATTGTAACTGAAAACCAGAGTGCCCAGTAGGGTATGGCAATTATCCAGTGTACAAATGAGTACCGGAAACAGCCCATCTTAAAGAAGTTGGAGAAAACTCTATTAGGAAGGAACACAGCACATAAACAGTGTAAAAAGCACCAGTTAGTAACTAGCATGAAGCTAATTTAGGGGCTTACTTTTTTTTCTTTTTGGTACTGGAGATTGAACTCAGGGGCACTCGACCACTGAGCCACATCCCCAGCCCTATTTTTTGTGTTTTATGTAGAGACAGGGTCTCACTGAGCTACTTAGGGCCTCACCATTGCTGAGGCTGGCTTTGAACTTGCGATTCTCCTGTCTCAGCCTCCCTAAGTGCTGTGACTACAGGCTTGTGCCATCACGCCCACCTTAGGGGCTTACTTTTGGAAAATAAACACAGGGGAATAAAATTGTAAACTCAAGAGTATAAAGTCCAATTTGTTCATCCTATTAATAAATATATAAAATGAAATAAATTAAGTCAAAAAGTCAAGTCACCTGAAGTAGACCTAGCAAGTATGAATTCAGCCTAGAGGCTGAATATTTTCCTTTTCTTTATTCTACTACTTGTTTATGTTTGAAAACATTATGAACAAGATGATTTCAATTGGTACATTGAAAATTTTGTTTTTATTCGATGAATATTTGAAAATAACAATAACTATATATTTAATTTGTACTTACAGAGTAACTGCAAAGGAAAAATTTATGTTACAAATATTATAATTTAGCAATACTATGAGTCCCTTTTTCCTTCTTATATGTAGTGGAGCCTGTGGTTGGATTGCAGTTATTTGAAGAAAGACTGGAAATATAAGTAAACCTATGCTTATGTGAGATTAACTGATCCTGATAGGTAATTTTGGTTTATCTGTAGAGTGGTCTAGCTAAGACCAGGGGCTCCCTCTTTTCTCAGCAGGTTAGATTTCTCTTCACTCCCAACAGCATTCATGACTTTCTTTTCTCTAGCCGGGAGAGTTGCCAGTCCCATATACTTGAGTCTGGACAACTGGATTTCTCTTCATAATACCTGGAAACAGCTAAGTGCTTTGTGCTCCAGTTCTAATAATTTTGTGAAAACAAGTTTTCTATCTTGCCTATCATTTAGAAAAGTGCACAATGATATGGAGGAAGATTCCTTTCTATTGAATGCCTGGCCTAAGTAAGCTTCTTGGGATTGAAAGATGGATTGAAGGACCTGTGTCATCAATTTCTTGTCCTTGACCCCATAGTTTTTCCTATAAATTGCATTTATAGCACAAATTTTATAATATTGAAAATGTCACCTCACCTAACTTGCATTATGTTGATTTAGGAATAATATAAATTACAGTAGAAGTTATATATATATATATATATATATATATATATATATATATATATATATATATACGGAATATATATCTTTGCTTTTGTAATAGCTGGGGAAATCTTTAGGTTTTTTGAGGGACATGTGTGGAGTGTTGAGCTATGGCAGTGTGTGCCGCTCCAGCATCACAGGTTTTCAATGTTCTTATTTTTATCTGTGCATTGATAGGAAAGGTCTACAAGTCACTGAGTAGGACACATAAACCCAACCTTACAAAATAGTCAAAAAGGAATCTAAAAAGGAAAAAAGATCTAAAGCTAAAGAAAGAGGAAATCATCTTGATAATTTGTAAGGATACAATAAGGATACAATATTTACACTGGAAATAGAATACAGATGTGCAATTGATTATAAATAAGGAGAAAACAGAAAATCACAGCAATAGCAAGAAGATGTAGAACTGGTCTGTCCCAAAGCTAAGTAGCCAGTTTTGTTAATCCAAGCACTTTAATATACCTCAACTGGTGTCAAAGTTTTCCTAGTTTTTGTAATATGCTTGTATGTACATGAGCATAAAATAAATTTAATGATTTAGTTATGCAGTGTGGTAAAATGTCACAGTCAGGTTTGGAAGGTCATTGAAAAGGGTTTTATGGAATTTGATTTACCCTCATGTGGTATTACTAAAAGGATGGTCCACAAACCAGAATTATTTGGGAAGCTGTTTCAATATCTATTTCTGCATTCTGCAAGCCATTAAATGAAGCAGCATTCTGAAAGTGGATTTTACAAATTTGTATTATTTGCCAGCTTCTCAAGTGACTCTTATGTGTACTGACACTGGAGAAGCTTAGGCGTAAGAAGATATTATTGACTGGATAGTTTACTAAAGAGAGAGCTATATTTTTAAAGAATGACATGTGATATGAATCATGGATATCTTTAAATATAAAATTTAAAAAGCCTGCTACAAGTAGATAAGCATAGCTATGCCTGGAGGTGACCTTCGGTTTTCAGACTCTATATGCTTTTTCTTCTAAAACAGGATTAATCATCTATCACTGAATAGCTTAAAAAAGAATTTCATGCATCCTAACAAAAATTTTTTATGTGTATACAACTTTTTGGCTTTGAACTTAGCTTGCATTTCATTTGTAAAAATCATAATTAATACATAACAGGTGTCTAAGCATTTGATAAAATTACAAGTGGTTCACAGTGCAGCCACAAGACAGTCTTCCTGCTGTTTGTACTTTATCTTCCAACCTCATTAAGATATTTTTCTTGTTAATTTCATATATTTCAAAAGAATTATATATGCAGGACTCGAAAACCATGGGACTCTCTATGGCTTTCTGATACACCTCACTAGCTTGCCAGTGTGAAAATATCTTTAAAATGGACCTTGAGGGAAGTGTAGCAGAACAAGTGTAGCTATGAATGTGTAGAAACAGGAGAAAATACATTAGTTATGGCAGGACATTTATTAACTTATTCTATGCTGCTTTTTAAAATATTTGGTTCCAAAACTAAATATCTGTAACATGGACTGGCCAAAACAACTGCTTCTCTTACAGAGAAAAAATTCTGCAAGCTTTATCCAGTTTCATACAAAGACTGAAGTAGGACACCTATGGACATGGTTTGTTTATTGTATGATATAATCTAGTTTCAGAAAAGATTAAACAAATTCATGATCTTTTGCATGAGCAAAATTTAACTGAGGAAGAAAATATTTCAGTAAAATATATTCATGTAAATTATTTCAGTAAAAATAGGAAATGTTTGGAGTATAGCTAAGGACAAGTACACTTTTGAAAAGATTACAAACTCTTAAGCATTTAGATTTACAATAATATTTAGGACACCAGGTTCATATTTTGCATTAGTTATATGAGAAGAAACAATGAAATATAATTTTATTTAGTGTAGAGTGATTCAAATCCTTAAGCTAATGCAAAGGCATTGGTCATTGACAGAACAGAAGCCTAACTCTAAGAATGGAGCATTCATTTTCTTGTACTTTGTCTGGAACAAATCATTCATTAGTTGAGAAGTCCCTTTTTTTGACATGTATAACGTATCTTTGCAGATTCTGATTTGACAACACCTTGGTCAGTTACCGAAGGAATTCAATTTCAGTTTGAATCCATGTAACAAATAATTTTAAGTATTTTCTTTTCCATCTGTGTATTTTAATAACATAATATCTCATGTTGGAGGCATTCAGGTGTTTTATATATTCTGGAAGTAGCTTCATTTTTGATATGTGATGGATTGAATTGTTAGTCACTCAAATTCCACTACATAAATTCATCCATATTACCTTTGTGTTTGCCTTGAGTTTTACATATTATTTTTTAATTAACCTTTTTCTCATTTTTTTAATCATTCATATATATACAAATACACAATTGTGTATATTAGCTTTGTTCCTACATTCACAAGTATTTTAGGGGTACCAGAGATTGAACTCAGGGGCACTCGACCACTGAACCACATCTCCATCCCTATTTTGTGTTTTATGTAGAGACAGGGTCTCACTGAGTTGCTTAGCACCTCAGCATTGCTAAGGCTGGCTTTGAACTCGTGATTTGCCTGCCTCAGCCTCCCAAAGTGCTGGGACCACAGGCGTGCGCCACCATTCCTACATTCACATATTTTGATTTGTTTCCTGAAAATTTAAAATTACTTGCCCAGAGAAAAAATTGTTTCTGTGAGATCCATATTATATTGTCAACATAGAAAATGTGCTCTTATATTAGTATTTTTCCAAGAAACTGTCATAAAGTGGAAATAATCACAGATAATTAATCAGATGTGAATAGTATAAAGTTTAATCCCATGTTAGATATTTGAGTTTTAGATATACTTTATGCTAAAAAATATTTAGCTTAATTTTTGTAAAGAAAATTTGTATACACAAATATTTAGACCTGGATTATATAGGTATTAAAGTCACAGTCACATACAATTTTATAGTTTCTGTGACTTTAGACAATAAATATTTTAATGTAGCACTCTAGTCACTTGTAATATAGGGACCATAGTAGTAATATCTATTTTTCATATGTATTTAAATAATACATTACATAGAAAATACTCAAAACAGTGGTTAGGAATAGTAAATGTTCACATATATGACATTAAGATTTTATTATTAAAATTTTAAACATTAGTGTTTTGGTTGAATTGTGTTTACAAAAAAATATCCTGAAATCCTAACCTGTAGTTCTTGTAAATGTAATGTTATTTCCAAGTAGGATCTATGAGATACCATCAGGGTAAGAAGAATTCACACGGAATTAGGATGGACCCTATTTCAACATGACTGGTGCTCTTGTAAAAAGAAGAGAAGGTACACAGACCCACAGAAGGAAAATATGAAGTGAAGACAGAGGCAAATATTAGTCTGATGCATTTACAAGCCAAGAAACACCAGGGATTTCTGGAAGTTTCTAGAAGCTAGAAGAAACACATGGAACCAATTCTCTTGCAGTGTTTCCAGGAAGGCACAATCTTGTTGACACTTTTATTTCAGATTTCTAGCCTTCAGAACTGTGATCAAAAAAATGTGTTTTCATCCCTCCAGATCATAGTATTTGTTACGGTAGCTCTAGGATGTTAAAACATATGCTATTAAAATTATAGCTCTTTATTCAGTTACAATTGAATGAATCACATCAGTGAAGCTCACCCAAGAGGAACTCAGGACAACTCACTTGGTGAAAGGCAAAAGAGCAAGAAAAAGGATGTCTATACCTCACTGCTTGGGGAACAGGACAAAGACACAGAGGTAGAGAGAGAGCAACCAAGTTAACCAGAGTTACTCAGGTGTCAAGAAAAGGACAGTAACCAGTTATTCAGGTGTCAAGAGAGGACAGTCAGACTTCTACCTATGCTTCAGTTTTGGGATTTTCATCCAAATTAACTTCATAAAGCAACTTAAAGTATTGCTAAACTATATCTAGAAATTAAAAATTCATATGCTTTAAATAATGGGCACAGTTGCTAACCCAAATGAACAAATAAAAGTCGTTAATTTGGGGTTCTAGTCAAATATTAGTCATACTGATATCTTTCCATCAAGTTAGTATTTTCTTAGGAAACTGAATCATTTTATTTTTTCTTTTTCAGCAAGAATTTTTTTTCATCTTTTGGTTTTAGTTGAGACTAGATATAGTAGGTATCTCTACAGTAATCAAATACATGAAAAATTTGGGGCTTATTTCTATCCTCTATATGAAAACACTCATTTCATTCCACATTGAAATTTTTGCTGTTTGGAAAACTTAAAATGTTTCTTTTTTCTGAGAAATTCTACTCAACATGTCCTCTAAAGGTACTTTTATGCCATGTGGATCTCACACACAGACACATAGACACATGCACAGAGTGCTTATCCCATCCATAAGAGAAAAAGCAGACTTCTTCAACCTTCATAGAATTCCTTTCTGTATAGAAAATATGAGTGTACATGCGTTGTGTGACAATAAACTGGATTCAATATCATGTCCTCTATGTAATAAAATATTATGCATTATTTATAAAAATTGACTTGATTGATTTATATTTGATTCTTAATAACCACAGTCAAGTGTATAGAAAGAGAAATGTGAATGTGTAAAAAGAGGTAAGTGAAAGTAATTCAATACTGAAACAATTTTGACTTATTAATGAATATTATATTTAGACCCATTTTAAGGTTTTCAGTGTAAATAGAAATAAGTCAAACAATAATTATATTTGCTCTATACAAACACAAGCAAGTTTAGTTTCTTAATGTAAATCAGGAAGATACTATTAACATTTTACACCATTCTTTCTTATTTCATTATGTCAGTCATTTTTTAGATCTTAACTTTGTCAAATTATAGAAATCATTAGGTTTTTATAATGTCAAAATAATTGGTGAAACATTGTATTTAGAACAAAGCAAAACGTGAGAATCAGTTTCACCTATTAGTGGAACAAATTGAAGAAATATTCAGTTTCTCACAGAACTTTTTATACTGTCAGCAAACTTGCACAAAAATAAACATGCGAGTTAAATACATTTAGATATGTCCTCTACACTTTTATTGTATTCAGAATATAGTCCTCTTTAAGAGTCAACTCCAAGTTAAAAAAATAAAAATCCCACAGTTTGTCACAGAGCTTACTATCATCCTCCCCTTATGCAAGTATTTGAGAATGTTCAGACTTCTCATGAGCACTATGACGCTAGTAGTGTCAGGGACAGGGATAGTGAGAATCTATCCACACAGAGAAATATGAAACTCTGTTTTCTTCTATGAGACCCTGATCCCCATTCCATACCTCTACCTTTAAACAAATCAATGAATATAACAGGAAAAGTCACCTGACACTATAATCCTGAGCAGCACTAACTGTGTACCTTGCAGGACCCAGTGCTAAATAAAGATAGAGGATCTTGTGTTCAAAATTACCGAGAAGTTCAATTATTGAGAAGTTCAACAGTATAACATTAAAACAAGTGTGGAGCCTCATGCCACTGCATAGGTTTAACATATGTAAAGCCAGAATATGGGGATTCTCAAGAGCTATTTGATTAGATTAATGATACAGCCACCACAGTGTCTCCAGTCTTTCAAAATATTCCATTTTTTTTTCTTCTGCCCAAAAAAGCAGGAGAAGCATTACACTGGTCTGTGTCTCTTAAACTTGTTAATGACATAAGCAACAGCCTTCCCTACAGTCTCCATTGTTAATTTTTCCATAGACCCATGTGGAGAAGAAATCTAAACTAATCAACCTCTTTACAAGGACTAGCTCAATAAATTTCCCATCACTAGTGTTGAGTCTTTACAAACAAAGATTTGACATTTACTTAGAGTTTTATATGTGCTATGCATTGTTCCAGGGATTTGCATAATGTCTTATTCCATTTGGTTTGCTATAACAAGCCCCAAAGACTGGCTTATAAATAACAGAAATTTATTTTTCACAGATCTGGAGGCTGGAACATACAAGATCAAGGAGTCTCAAAAGTAACAGTCTTCTGAAGGCCTCCTTCCTGGTTCATAGATGGAGACTTCTCATTGCCTCCTCACATGGTGAAAGAGGCGAAATGAACTCCCTGGGATTCTTTAATGAGTGCAGTAATCCTATTTATAAGGGCTCTATCCTCATGACTTAATTACCACCTTACCACTGAAGGCAAACCTCCTAATGCCAACTGATTGGTGATTACATTTACACAGACATTCAGACTCACTTCATCTTCAAAACAAGTTGAGTTTCATAATCATCATTTTATAAATGGTGAAGCAGAGTTGAAGACAGGGATAAGAAAGTAAATTGTCCATATTATCCAAATAGTAAATAGCAAAACCTTGATGCAAAAATAGGCATTTTATGTCAGGAATCTTCTTCTTCACGTTTATTTCTGGGTAATACATGATGAATTTTCTTTTGTATCATTAACTGTTTTATTGGAATGGAGTCTAGATGTAGAAAGTACAGAAATAAGTGGACATCTGAACCAATTGATAAGAACTATCACACAGGTCCAACAACCTAACAGACCCAGTCAGAAACTCTCTCAATTGGCAATCATTCCTCTACTTGAAATATAACTTCTCCCAATTCTAAGGTTATCAGTGTGTTTGCCTGCTATTAAAAATGGAATCATTCGGTAGGATCAATATGATCTGGTGTATTTCTCTCAAATCTATGCTTCTGAGTTTCATCCATGTTGTTCACCCCACTATAGTGTTTTACTGCTGTGTAAATGTTTCACTATGCAACAGTCAATTTATTTCTCTAATTTAGTGCTCAACATCCAAATTGTTTCAAGTTTTAACCTATTGTAGGTAATGTTTCTTTGCACATTCTTTTGCATGTGTTTTGTGGCTCTGGTGAGAAAAAATGAAATTGCAAAATAAGGGATAATGAGAATGTTAAATTTCAGTAGCTATGTCCAAAATGCCATCTATAGTTTTTGAAAAAAGTAGTCCAGTAATCCAGTAGTCAACCTTTAAATAAAATTATTGTATGTAAGAAGTGGTGTTCCTTAGTTTTTATTCTGAATTCCCTTGAATAATGGGAATGAACTTTTTTGTTGATTTTTATCCAATAACCTTGATAAATTCACTTACTAATTATGCACAGGCCTTAATTGTTACAATTTTCCTATGTATGTCATCTATAAATAATGTATTTTATGTCTTTCTTTTCAGCCTTCATTGTCTCTATTTTAATTTCTTGTCTTAATGTACTGGCTAGTTCATCTAGAAAAATAGTAAATAGAATAGTTGGCAGATTTCTTATTCTCAATCTCAGTAAGAAATTTAAAACATTTGACTATATGTCAGAATCTGAATCTTTTTCTCTGAAGAGACAGGAATGCATATCTTCAGCTTTGCAAGTCATACTCTATCATTATTAAATATCTGTCAATAGAATACAAAAGTATCTGGAAAAAGTATACTAATGAATGATGTGGGTGGGTTTCTATATAACTTTATTCAGAAAGGTTATTTCAAAATAAATAGAGAAAATTTAGAAAACAAGGATGTTTGGATTTTTACTATGGGGTATAGTTTGCCATTTCTAGTATGAAGAAGACTGTTAGTGTTTAAATTTTGAAGAATTTTATATCATGAAGGAATGTTGAGTTCTCTCAAATGTGTTTCCTGCATTGTTTGAGATAATAGTTTTCTTTCCCTTTTCTATTGATTTTCTGAAATGAAATAACTGATTTTCAAACATTAAGCAATTTGGCATTTCTGAAGAATTCCAAAACTGTATTTGATAATTTTTTAAAAAAACATATTTTAATAAACTTACTTTATAAAATATATTTTAAAGTGTTTTTTTAATTTTGATGTTGTTTAACTTTCTTATAATATTTTGCCTTGCTTCTTTATCAAGATATGTTTGGCATAATAAATGACTATGGAACCTCTTTTTCTTAGTCACTCTCTGGTTAATATTGTATAAAAGTGGGCTGCTTGGTACCTTAAATATGAGATAGTATTACAAGGTAAATTGTCTGTGGATTGAGTTTTCTTGTGAAAGATTTTTAATGGAAAATTATAGCTATTATATAAATGAAGTACTTTTCAGAATTTTTTACAAGCCTTCTACAGTCAATTCTGCTGTGCTTTTCAGGTTTTTTCTTTTTCATTTTATAAAAATTATCAAATTTATTGACAAATTTGTATCAAATTATATGTTTCAATTTTCTGACACATCTCATAAATCCCTGCTTTTTATTCTAATTAGTCTATTTTTGCCTTTTCTCTTTCTATCCCTTTGTATTTCCTTTCTAGGATTCATTAATGCATTAGTCTTTTCAAAAATTAAATACCTTTTTTGCTACTATATTTTTTATTTCACTAATTTATTTCTTATTGTCATTATTCCCTTTTTCCTTCCATTTCTCTGTGTGTGTGTTCATTTGGTATAGAGGTACTTTGGATTAGATAGAAGGGAGTGTAGGAAGGGTAGGAGGTAGAGGGACAGGAACAATCGGACATTATGACCCTGTGTGTATATGATAACATGACCAGTATAATACTACATCATGTACAACCAGAAGAATGAGAAGTTATACTACTTTTGTGAATAACGTGTCAAAATGTATCGCACTGTCATGTATAAACATTTAGAACAAGTAAAAAAATTTAAAAAAACTTTTAGTGTAATGGCACTTAGCTTCTTACTGACTCTGGATGCATCCAGGTTAGCTGCAGAAAAAGTGCCGTACTGGTTTACAGTGATACAATTAATCACTTACTATCCGCTATCGTAGCCTCTGGTAGTCTGAGATAGGTTCACAAGGGCACCGAAATGTCCTCTTCTTCCTTTGGTTCTCTGTAACTACTTTTCATTTTACCACATACATTTATTCCCATAATGCTTATTTAACTTATGCAGTCTATTGTACTTTGCTAGAGAACTTAAGCCAAACATATTTATCATGCCAAAACTAGTCCCTTTTAGTAGGTAAAGTGTAAAAAAAGTTCTGAACTCACATATATTTATTTCCTCTGATGATCTTTTATTCTTATCAGACATTCTCAGTTTTAAGAGAAGGGCAAGAAAGTGAAAGGTAGGCAGCCACAGAGAGAAATCTCTAAGGGCAGGCAGGAAGGCAGGGGAGGGAGCAGAATGATACACTGATTCTGAGTGTGTGCATGACAGAAACTCTACCCAGAACGAATTTGCAAATTGCAACTTGGAAAGACAGCAACTCAGAAACTAAATATCCATTTTCCTTACGGAGATTAATTTACATTTTTCAGATAAATGATATTTTAAAAATGTGGGCTGCAATTTTCTATTTTGATTTCATGCAGAATTTGATTTTAGCATTTTATTAACATAATTGCTTGTTTTATTTTACAATGCAATATAGATATATTTGTAAGTCACATTTGTACAGCCTACAGTTGAATAGATATTAGGCCATCTTGATCTTAATTTCTTGAATTATTTTTCCTACAGAATTCTTCCCAATCATTTTCATCCCAGATAAATTAACAGTATCTTTGATTAAATATGCTCACTGTTTCTGAATATTTACTTGTTTTGCAATCCAGGAATGATTATTAATCAAAAGCCATGTACATATTCTTCTTTGTGCTATTGTGGAGAAGGAGATAGTACACAAAATAAAATCCAGGGCTATCTCCCAGCACATCTTTTATTCCACATGAGAAGTACAGAGAGTTATAAATCAAAATGAACAAAACAATGATGTTCACTCATAAAGTAAATTGTTTGTTTACATTAAAATTGAATTAATTCCACATGCATATTGCAAACATCCACTTTGTTAAGAACATATAGGATGATGGATGAGAATAAAATTAAAATATTTTAAACAAAAATCTATGTACTTTTAGCAAGGATCTATTTATCAAAAGCTCAGTTGAGGTGGAAAGTAAGATTTGAAAATTAGAGAAAATTTCATAGAGGAAATAAAACTAGATTTGGACGAAGGAAATTTGAAGAATGTGTACTTCTACAGGCAGCAGGAAGGTGGTTTCTGATGAGAATATGAATGAAGCAGACTTGAAATTGAAATAGATATATTCCTTAGAAGCATTGGCCTATAAGTAGAATTACATTTTTATAAGGGCTGAATTTTGGTAGATTTGAAAACTGGCAATAAAAGTTTCAAAGCTATTTTTGTCACCAGACTAAATAAAGTTTCAGGCTAAAGTGATTTCATTTATATAAAACATTGGGATCTCAGGCACACAATGACTAAAACAAGAAACTGTCATAGATATGCTTGTGGTAAAAATCTTGACAAATTCTGTAAGAACTCTAACCACACTTCTCTGGGAAATAAAGTAAGCTATTTGATTCATTCCATTCTTATGACTGGGCATCAACACAGGCATTAAAATTTTGCATTTCTTCTTGCATTTCTTGTTTTTATTGTGGTGATAAAACTTGAGAATAGGCTCTTAAAAATTATAACTATACCTGCTATTTCTTAATCCATACAATGATAAACTAAATTTTAAAATATATGTTTGTGAAATAAATCTTAAAATTTTATTTCTTCACATTTAAAAGAATAAGTTTTAAGAAGAAATACACTTGGAGCATTGTCTTCAGTCTATTTTGTGCATTCATTTTATTAGCTAATATTTCTTAGTTTATAGATTTAACATCTAGGATCCTCATTGAGATCTGTGGTGCTGTATTTCACCCCGTAATAATTTGGTATTATGATTTCTTCCTATAGTTCATAGTCATATGAAAGTTATTTTAAAATAAAAACCCACTTACTGTTAATGTGGAGAGCTTAGTATTGTCGTTCACAAAATATCTCCCAGGCCCATAGGAAAAGTCATCCTCAGACTCTATTTCATAAAAGATATACTTTTACTAGATCAGAAACCTGCTGGTACATTTGTCTTTGCTATATTTTTTAGCCAATTACAAGCAAATCTCACACTTTCAATAATTTTATGTTCACTCCTTTTGGGGAAATGGTCCTGGGATTGAACATAAGACTTCGCACATCCTAAGCCAGCACTCTAACACAGAAATAGATTCCTCGTCCTTATATTAACACATTTTTTAATTCATATTTTTCTTTTCATCATGAACAATTTTTTTTTTGTTGGTGATGTTTGCTAGTTTTGTTTTATTTTAACAAAAGTGTGATAATAGTTTCAAATCTGCCCTTGCTGGGTTAGGTCTTCTTGCTAAAAAAGGAAAAATGGATTTTGCATAGTAATACATATTCAGTAAAACATATTTGCATCTTTAATAAGACTCAGAATTGGATAGTTAATCTTAAAAATACTATATCAAGAAGAAAACTTAGGTGGTTTATTAAAAATGTTATAGGACAATGACTTTTCTTAATAAAATAAAGAATGTAAATATATTGAGAAAAACTGTCAAATCTGTTAGTAATTAAGAACTAAATCAATTCTTGGGGCTGGGGCTGTGGCTCAGTGGTAGAGCGCTTGCCTTGCATGTGTGGGTCACTGGGTTCGATCCTCAGCACCACATACAAATAAATAAATAAGGTAGAGATGTTGCATTCATCTACAACTAAAAAAATATTTAAAAAAAAAAAGAACTAAATCAATTCTTAACAAAACACTAACATCAACAATGTTAAAGCATAAACAAGTATATAAGTTACTACTGAGGGTGAAATTATGGCAGAATAGCCCTCAGTTTAAAATGGCTTAATAAGAAAAAATATTCACAATAATACATTTATAGAAAAATTATACAAATTAATAGTTAAAATAATTGCATTTGGATAACTTCCATAATAATAAATTAATAAAATTACTATTTTATTGATTAGAGTATTAATCATGCAAGTTTTACATTAATTAAAAAGGTAAAGGTTTTCCCTACAAATGTAAAACCTTAAAATTCAATTATCTGTGTTCTATAGCTTCATAACTAAATGTAATGTTTCTGTTTGATAATTCAAATTTATGTGATACTCTACAAATTATGGTAATTATTTTAATTTAAAACTTTTGGGAAAATTCACAGTGTGTAAAATATTAAAAGTCTCTACACTTTTTGCATTTTTAGGTCTTTTACAATACTTATTGTTTTTACTTCTGTTATTTGTTCTTAGTTATATATAACAGTAGAATCCATTTTGATAAAATTATGCAAGCCTACAATATATCTTATTCTAGTTAGGACCCCATTCTTGTGGGAATACTTATTTTAAGCTAGGATTATTTATCATAGGAGAAAAGATAGCCAGGGTTTTCTGTTTCATCATTTCAAAAAGAACTTTTACACCATTTGTCAGGTATCTAATTTGAAGTGTGTTTAATTTGATAAGCATATACATTACATTTTTCTGTTTGTTACAAGAAAATTAACCAAAGAAAAAGTATGTTTCAGAAGACAAAGTACCGTGAACATGCATTCATCTCATGATCCTCTCCTGAAGCTCCAGGTATAATCCACAGCACATTACAGTACTGTCTCAAGCCTACATATTGACATTAACCAATGTTCAATTATATCAAACATTTCCTCCAATTTTCCTTTACTTTGTATTTAGTTGAGTGGCTTAGAAATAGTACAACGAGGATTTACCACATGTGCTTGTGAATTTATTGCAGACTTGTCCTTACTTTTACATGGCCTTCATTTGTTTCAAAGTTCTCTGTTATGAGTTTGGGTCTAGATGGATGAAGCATCATGACTTCTATATATTAGGCTGGCCTAAGCCAAATATCTGTTTGGCAGAGTCAAATAAGTTTGATTACTCAGATCTTGTGAGACTTTAATAAACTTCTTTTATGGTTTAATCATGAGGATGTCATAAACAATTAGCTACCATCAAAATCTCTGTAGCTAAACCAATTCTAATCCCCAATTTGACAACCAATTACTCCTACTATTCCCAATGTTTCTTTGAAGGTTAATTCTAGCTGCCTGAATTGTTCTCCCCAGCTATCTCACATTCCCCATTGAAACTATGAACACTGTTTTCATGGTAGAATAATCTCTTGCCTCCATAAAGAGCAACAAACAGAATATTTTTCAAAGAAACTTATCTTTTTTTTTTTTTACCAATATTTCTTTCAGTGCTCTGATAAAGCAAATCTTAGTGTTGTCCGTCCCAAAGGCCATAGCTAAGGAATGCATGAATAATTTGATCATTTTCCATTTAGGATAATTACTCAATATTATAAACAAATATTTCCAATATCTCACCTTCATTTACCATTGCACACTATTGAATATAAGTTTTAACAACCACTAAATTTGGACAATGCAGGCATATTGGTAAATTCTTTGCAATCTAAACTTACGCTTAACACTCGAAATAAAAATTTATGATGTAGTTCCCTGATAATCCCCCAAAATCAAAATAAATTTTATCATTTTATTTATTTGCTGCTTTTCCATCTTGGATTTCTCATATTCATTAATTTTTTTGAATCACCACCTCAGCACTATGTTTATAAGGGAGGATTTACTCCAGATTATATATGGCTCAACATACGGCACTTGAAATTGTACAGATAATATTAAGATCACTTTTTAGTCACATATCATCCAGGAGAGAAAACCATACCAGTCATGCATGACAACATAGGGGTTGTACTCAGAAACAAAATGGGTAATTAGGGCTATGGGAAGCAAGCTTTGTAGTTTGCAGAGTAGCACATCTTTTCATTCACTGGGAAAAAATACGATTGGCTGATATGATACAGGGGCTGGTAGAGAACTAAAACACACTACTCAGGGGTAAGCATGAAGTTTGTCTGGTCTTTTTAGTAAACAAGGAAAGGTGTTCAGCTAGGAGACCTCACCCATGTGATCTAAGTAGGGAAACTTGTGCTTCGACCACTTAGAACTCTACTGATTTCATCAGATGTCAAAATGGCATGCAACATCAGAGCTTAATTTTAAACTCACCATCACAATTAGGCTTCTGTAGTTGTTTATGTCTGAAAGAAAAATCTGGAGTTGTGAGAAATATGGGCAGTTATCTTTCCCTTGAAAGTAAACTTCTCATGTGATATAGTTTGAAACAAGATGATATAGTCTTCAAACAAGATGAAGCCATCTGCTTCAAACTTATATATATTACATTTTACTTTGAGTGTTTAACTCCATGCTAATAACAACATTATCCCTTTGGGGTTCTTATTCAAATACTGATTTTTTCCTGAGCCAAGAATTCTAAACTTTTGGAATATCATGTATTTTTTTCAGCTCTTAGTGCAATGAAGAGAATCAGTTCAACC
Source organism: Xerus rutilus (assembly GCA_028644305.1). Taxonomy (NCBI): domain Eukaryota; kingdom Metazoa; phylum Chordata; class Mammalia; order Rodentia; family Sciuridae; genus Xerus; species Xerus rutilus. The sequence continues at coordinate 123,154,893 of CM053404.1, read as the reverse complement.
AAAAATCCTTATATTTCTCCAAAAACACTTAATGTTCCATATCATCAGCCATTTGAGTGACTAAATGTTACCTTCAAAATGGACCTTTTTGGGTCACTAGAGATGATCGTTGTGATAGATGTTTTAATGTTCTATGCCATGGACTGCCGTGTTATATCTATTCATATGAACTATTTTTAAACCAACTTTGCTAGCTTACCAAACTATAAACTCATTTTTATGATAATCTCTTTTAAAATAATTGTATTTACAAATTAATATATCAAATAGGGTTCCAACTTGCAGACAGTTCAGGCCTTCCTGATTTGCTACATAAAACCATTAATTAATTAATATGCATCAGAGATGTCATAGAATATTGATAAAGAAAAGGGTTCATAGAAAACATTAATAATGACATCAGAATCATACCACAAAATGATTTCAGATGCAATTTGTCTATTGACACCTGCAATCCTATAATATGACTTTAATAACACCTCTCCACTTGGAACTTGATGATACTATAATCATCAGGAAACTTGATGATACTATAATCTCTATTAATAGCTTTGGATGCCAGATCTCTCTGTAGCATATATTACATGAATGCCTTGTACTGTGTTTACTTTTCTTTGTTCCCAAGTGAACCAAAGTTCAGGTAAATGTAACTGGGAAAACATTGGTTACATTCTTTTTTTATATGTGAGAGATTTAGGAATGTATTATTTATTGGATTCTTTATTGAAAAACTATGAACATTGATGTTTAATTTTATTAAAATACAATATTAGTTACAAAAGTGGTTAGACAACTGTGCATGAAGAATGTCTATACAGAAACTAATGTCACTATGATGGGGATCCTTATAATGAAATGTCAAGTCCTCCTATGGAGAACTCTACTAGATTAAAGAATGCATCATTTTAAAACTGATGAATTTGTGCTACCATTGCTGTGTGTACTTATGTAGGTGTATATTTGATACTATTTACCTTCAGGACTATTGGAAGAACAAGGTGACCTGAACACAATTCTCCATATTTAAATGATGTACATCACTGCACTGTACTAATCCATACCTGTTCCATCATACTTTGAGAATCCTTCTGAAGCCCCTTAGGGAGAGTTCTATGACAATTAATATACTATGGTGTGAAGGGATTGAAATGGGAAGGCAACTTGCAGGAGTGGGAGCTCTTTGTTGGTTGGTCCTGCTGAGATCAGGAAAGGACATGATTTCAAAGAGTCCTCAGAAAAATCAGAGGACAAAATGCAGTTTGCAACTGAGATACTGCTGAGAATGATCATTAAACACTGAGGGTTCAATTTATCTATATTTTAAAGGGAATATTCCTTAATTAGCAATTACCTTTTTTATTACCTATAGTAAAAAACTTTATGCTTTCTCCAAACCTCAGTAAAGTCTGAAGCATAGTCTTCCTTCACGCACTGTGGGGAACAGTGGGCGGGAATAGCCAAGCAGTCTTTGCCTTGCCCAACACTAATTTCTCTACTGACATCCTCTAAGATGGCTCAGCATTCTGTCAAGGGCACTCTGTCCAATAAATCGAGAAGAAAAACAGCTGTATAGTGAGTGAGCTGCTGTCCAAGTCAAAATTGAGACAGCAGTACAAAGAACAAAACAATACTGAGAAAGTAACAGAATGAAAAATGAAACTGCACAACTGACAGCGAGCCCTGACTCTGTTTTGAATAAGAACATATATTTCCTTTCCAGTTGCAAAGGAAACTGAAACACTTCACTCACTAAGGTAAACCATAATATTAAGTGTTTTCACCACAAAAAATAAAATGATAACTGTTTGGGGTTCTGTGTCAATTAATTAGCTAGTTTTAGTCAATCACATAATATATACTTTAAAGTACATATTCCATGTATATATACTTTAAAATAGTATTATACATGAGAACTGTATATCAAAAACTAGAACAACTAAAACCAAAAATGTTGTCAAAATATATATACTTGTATCCAAAAATAAAAGAACATTGATTAAATTTGATGACAAAAAACGAACTTATTCTGAAGTGTTGATGTTTGTGGATATATTACAAACTTTATGAGTATCATAATCATGGAAAGAAATAAGATATTTTCCAGTATATGTAGATAGAATCTAATACAGCAGACTCAATAATTCCTTTTCTTCCACTTCTACCCAGTAATAAAATATGGACTCTTGATAATCTTCATTGTTAGTTTTTTTTTTCTTTTACTTGTCTATTTTCTTATGGCAATCTCAAAAGAAAAGTCAGATACTATCTCTTCCTGTTGTTTCCTATAATCCAATATAAAAAAGTAAGTGTTTAAAAAAGGAGTGGTAGCTGGGTGCAGTGGCACACACCTGTAATCCCAGTGATTTGAGATACTGAGAAGGGAGATTTGCAAGTAGGATGCCAGCCTCCACTACTTAGAGAGATGCTCCTCAAAATAAAATAAGAAGTATTGGGGATGTAGCTCAGTGCGGGGAGAATGAAAGGAGCCATGTGAAAGAAAAAGATTGACATGAAATTTATTTTGTGCAGGATATACTTATAAAGATTTGTAGTTTGGGAGAAATCATTATTCTAAAATGGAAGTGTGCTTTTCTATCAAGCCCTAAATGGGTATTCAAATGGCTTTAAAGAAACATAAAAGAAGACAATGCTTACTCCAAAGAAGCTGAACGGTGTACACAGAACTGTAGCATCATGGAAAAATATAAGTCTATGCTACCATAAGCTGAATAATAGGACACAAATCACTATTTAAGTGTAATTATTGAAGACACATCTACATACATGTGGCATCATGATCTCAACACGTCTGTGTTTTCCATAGCTCCACGTAACATTTACTTAAAATACACACAATTTCTTATATATTGAGAGTTCATACATGCATTATTGGAAAATAAAATGTCATGAATTCAATTTAGATGGAGGTTATGATGAGGCAATTTACAGCTTAAGCCCATCTAAACCAAAACAATCAATCATTGTAGTTTGTATTAAAAAAAGCAAGTATATCCATGAGTTATACAAAATTTTTAAAAAAGAATTACTGAATGGCCAATAATTCAACTCTTTTATAATGAAAATAATGCTTCCAAAGTAAACAGAAAAAGTAAGAACAGACGTCTTCCAGGATTACATTTTTCAGGACAAAGTGACATAATTCACAAAAATATTTGTTAGAAAGAAAAGTTTCAGAGATGATATTTTTCTATGGACACCCTGAAAGATATGGGAATTCTATTCCATTTGACCACTTAAAGAAAAATAAAATCTTCCAGGACTCATATCTTGGAGATAACTCTAGTTGAAACACAAGGCCAATATAAATCTGCCAAGATAGGATTAATATGTTGTCTCTTCACAGTGAAAGTTAAATTATGATCCAACAAGTTCTAGACATGCTGTAATTTGGAGATAGCCTTATCAAAAAAGACATAAAACCAAATTTTATAGTAATCCATTGCTGTAGCAACTTTGATGTGAAATAAATAATGAGAAATTCAAAACAGCAACTTATACAAAACGTGCAAAAGTAAGGTATAACTTGTAAGACATTAAATTCACAAATTATTAAAACCTTTTTGAAATATAAATGCTTGCACTCTTCCTTTCAAAGTGTGAGATGCTTAAAGCTTAGAGGTACATATTTAAAAAGCAAAATTAAAAAAGTTTGTTGTTTGTAAGATAGAAACTCCCACTCAGAAGTAAAATAAAGGTGGCCTTTATGTTCACTTAAGTTATGAATCTGAAGATTATATATGAGTAATACCATTCAAGTACACTTAACTCTAAAAAGTTAGATCCTCTTATCTGCAATGAAATGAATAAAACTAGAGGACATTATGCTAAGTGATATGAGCCAGCATAGAAAGACAAATAAAAAAATTTTTAAAAGTCAAGTTTATATAAGTAGAGAGCAGAATAATGGTTATCAGAGTCTGTGAGAAAGTGAGTGGGAGGGCTGAGAGAATGGATAGGCATTTGTTAAAGGGTACACAGTCTATCTTGGATACAGGCATAGTATTTGAGATCTATTGCACAGAATAGTGACCCACCATATCTAATAATGTTGTATTTCATATTTCAAAATTGCTAAGACATTGCATTTCATAAATAAATATCTGATATGTGAGGGGATATATATATTAATCAATTTATTTGAATCATTCTATTTCATGTAAGTATATATCTATATACATGTTTATATATAGATATCACATATGTATATATATACACATATATCACATCATACTCTATGACTATATATCAATGAAAGATTTTTTTAATTAAAAATTATGCCTGCTTAAAACAATACCCCCCTTTCTACCCTATCTCCTACTCTTTTTTATTTCCCTCTCTTCCTCCTTATTTCAGTCCTCATCATTCTTCCTTAAAATTCAACATTTTCAAAATATTTTTTATCATCTGCCACACTACAATTCAGTAAGTAGAGTACTTTCCCTTCTACAATGAACATAAAATCTAATAATACCTGAGACTGTTACAAAATTTTAGGTCCAATAAATCTTCCTGTATTTTTATTCAAAATCATAAGTAACTATCTTATTGGTCTTTGTTGACTAGAGTCACAATATTCTTGATAGAAGTACATAATAGACTGAATACATGACAGAAAAATTAGTTTATTAAGGAGTAAGTAGCAATGCAATTTCAGATACAGAGTCTAAAAATATCCAAATATACATTGAGAATATTCAATATAATCCAGTATTTAATCTAATTGATTTAACTCTTGATTACTAAATTTCAAGTACACAAGCAACTAGAGTGATAACATGTTTTGACATTGTTTTTTGACTTTAAGCCAATGAAATCAGAAATCTCAGAAGTTTAACCAAAATTTAAGTAGTTTTCATAATAAATTCAAAAACATGATTAATATGATTCATGAAAACATAGTTTTATATTAAGTAGGTGCTATCTACACTGTGTCTAAACTTACAACTCCACTTAACTTAGAATTAACTTTTGAAAATTAAGAAGAAAAACCTTGTTAAAGCTTAGGGTGAGATCAAGGTCAAGTGAATGAAAGAGAATAGAGAGACTGACTAACATAAAAGATAAAATTTTTAATTTTATCACATGAAACATTTATTAATTTTTTGCTATTTTCACTCTGCTCAATTTTTTTTTCTTATACATGCAAGGTATTTTGTGTCAAACCTAACAAGATACTTTCATAAAAATCCAATTTTTTTTATTCTTTATCATTGGAATCTCAAATTTCTTTGGGAAAGTGAAGAGTTCAAATGAATGGCTAACCCCTCAGAATCCCTTGAGTATGATGCAGATCCTACATAGTGTAACAGACAAGAGGTGAGACGAAGTCAACTGGTGAGATCCCCAAAAAGCTGATTAACATTGAAAGTTAGAGTCTGGCCTTGCATACATTTTGCCCTTTTCTCCCCTTAATTTGCCTTCTTTTTTACTGTCTTTGCTTTTCTTTTCTCAGAGTGTGGGTGAAATGTTACAGGTCCCAGCCACTTTATGAATACAAGGATGTGATTTCCATGTGAATCTAAATGGTCTGTCTTGGAGAGTTCAACACCAAGGTGCTGCTTTTTTTTTATGTGTGATCAAGAAACTTCTATGGTTATTCAGTTCACTGTAGCATAAATTTGGTATGAGCATATTGGTAATCTAAATATTCTATTTATAGAGAAATTTATTGATGTTGGGAAAAACACAATCTTTTTGATCATTTTGTTTATTATGAGCCACATTTGTCTATACTCTCCAAGTCACATCCATGCTGAGTAAGTTAATGTTTGTCTTTTAACAATATGTTAATTAATATTATATTAGTATCTATATGCTCTCTATCCATCTCATCACTGGCTATACTACTTCCAGATTTTCCATTGCTTTACTTGAGCCCAAATAGAAAAAGGATAATTAAACAGAATGAGCATGTAGATGAGACCATTCATTTTAGTTAATTTTATCCTGGAATGTTTGTGGCTAATACATAAAATATTTTAAAAATTCTGATGAAAATCTTTGATTGAGAACTCCAGATTATCTCAGAATAAAATGTGTAATACATTCACAATTGACCAAATTATATTATTATATTGTGTGCATATGTAAATACGTAACAATGAACCCCACTATTATGTATAATTGTAATGCACCAATAAAATCTCTCTTAAAAGTTTGAGTTCAAATACTTTCATCTCAATTTGCATTTCACTTTTTTTTTATTTTTAATAGCCACACAACTTTAACATGGGAAAAGAACATTATAAGGAGTACATTTACACTGGGAATTAATTTGAAAACCATTGTTACGTCAAAGGCTAATTTACTAATGGAAAAGTTTAATGTAAATGAAATTGATATATTTAAGCTGAAATCTATTATGTTCAAAATTTCTACAATCAAGTCTCCAAAGAGACATACATAGATTTGAAATTCCTGAAAGTTTTGCAAGCTAGCTCAATCAAAAATTCAAAATTCTTCCTTTATCTTTGTAAGTATTATCATGAGGTATTATTCTTAGATCTTTACAGTATATGGATACTCTGGAATTCTAGCAAGGATTTCATTGTTCTCCAGTTTATCTAGAAGAATCACATTAGAAGGAAACAAAGAAAACCAAAAAATATGTATCTCTCTGTGTGTATGCATTTGTGTAACATGTCTTAAATTTATTACTATTGCCAGATATTACATTTCTGATAGAAGAAAAAACATAATCATGTTCTAAGGATTCCAAAGTAAAAATATGACATGTGAAATGTGCCTCTTTAGCAGAATGTGACATGGGCTATAGATAGCATGACCATTCTGATAGAGTTTATACCAGTGCAAGCCTTTTCATCTTATTTATAAAACCAATTACATGCTGATTCAGAAATCACATTTCACAGTTTTCCTTGTCAGATTACCACATGACTAAGTCTGGCGATGAATCTTTTCTTTTTTCCTAATCAAATGACTCACATTTCCCAAGGTCAGTTGAGTGTGAAACCGAGGTTCACGGTTCTGGCATTCATCTCCATGCTTCTGTAACAACTCCTCTCCCACTAGAAAACCATGATCTCCATCCCTTCTCTCCTGCTGATCCTACTTTTCTCTGTCCTCACCACCCACATGCTTTGTAAAGATGATTGCCTCACACCGTTAGGAATAATTTCAGAGTACAGGGTTTAATGAAAGGGATGCTTTGCCAATAACTTCTACAAACACTGTATCTGCACTACTGGGTTTTTCTTTGGCAAAATAAAACATAGCATCAGAAGTCAGATTGTCTAGTTTCAAATTTTATCCCACTTTGGCTGCACAATCTTACAAGTTTCTGAAATTTTGTGTGTCACACAGTCACGGACTACATAGTTTATTTTGGGATAATAACAGTGCTTACCTTAAAGGGATGTAAGAATTGAATGGAGTAACGTGTATAAAATGAAAACTAAGTGAGCATAGTGGTGCACATCTGCAATTTCAGCAACTGGGAAGGCTGAGGCAGGTGGAGTACAGGTTTGATATCAGCATGGGCAAATTAGCAAAATCTGTCTCCAAATTTAAAAAAGAAAATTAAAATGTTTAGGGATGTAGGTGAGTGGTAAAACTTAACCCCTGGGTTCAATCATCCTTAGTAAACCCCCTAAAATAACAAATAAATAATAAATAAGTCTAAAAAAAGTAAGAAACATGTTTCTCAAACACTAATCAGGTCATTATTTTACCAATGAGAATATGAGTATTATGTTATTACACAACTTATGAGTAATAGATATTTTATAATATTAATGTCATTATTATTTTGAAATATACATTTTGAAAATGCAGTTGATACTTAAGTTATGTCAAAGTATACATTCTGTCTGAAATTGTGGAGGTACAAAATGGAACATGCATGGTGGCAAATGGATGGAACTGGAGAACATTACGCTAAGTGAAACAAACCAGACTCAGAAAGTCAACATCCAATGTTTATTCTTGTATTTGGAAGATAGAGGGGGGAAAGAAAAGGAATTAAAAACAGAAATGTCTCAAGAACATACATGGGAAAATATTAGAGCAAGAGGATCAAGGAAGGGGGAGGTTGGAAGGAAAGGGGAAGTACTGAAAATTAATTTGACAAAGTTGTGCTACTTGCATGTATGAATATAGTACAATTTGTTCCACTCAATTATAATGTACCAATTAAAAAATAAATAGAAGGGAGACAGTGTAGAGGAAAGAGGTCAGGGTGAATAGGTAAAGAGGGAAAGGTAAAGTACTAAGGACTGAAATGGAGAAAATTATTTTATATGTATTTATGAATATGACACACAGAACCCCTCTATTATCTATAATTATAAAAGCATAATAAAAATTAAAATAAATGCATGAATAAAGAGCCATATATTATTAAAGAACCCCTCTATTATCTATAATTATAAAAGCATAATAAAAATTAAAATAAATGCATAAATAAAGAGCCATATATTATTAAAGAGAAGTTAAAGGACAGAGGAAGAGCAACATCTCATAATTTTACCCTCTAGTTCTTTTCTGGGTCTCAATTAACTGTAGATCTATTACTTTGTTATTGAGACCTTCTATTTAAACTGAGGAAAATATCACTTTTTGTGTTGTGATACATAATAAGCGCTCCACAGACAACAGTCTTATAATTATTTTTATCATCATATTTTGTTATTTTCTTGCATACTGGTCTCTTGTACCTTTTATATTCTCTATCCAACCACAAGATACTTAGTGAGTAAATCTTTAGACAATTTACCTGATTTATCAATGAGTAATATTGTTACAAACTTTTCTAATTGGTTGTTTTAAAAATGCTTTCATCTTATTTCATAACATGGAAACTGTACAGTTAAATTCTTCCCATGGTGTTTTAAGAAGATGTTATGGTTTGGATATGAGGTGCCTTCCCAAAACACTGGTTAATGCAGAAATATTCAGAGGTAATATAATTAGATTATGTGAGTTGTAACCTAACTAGTCCAACCTAGTTTGAATGAACTGCCTGGGTGTTAACCATAGGTAGGTGGGACATGGCTGAAGGAGGTGGGTCACTGGGCTGTGCACTGGAAAGGTGTATCTTTCCAGCGTTCCTCCCTTACCTCTGCTTCCTGACACCTCATGAGCTAAGCAGCTTTCCACTGCTGAGATCTCCTCCCATGAGGTGCTGCCTCACCTTGGTCCCAGAGCAATGGAGTTGGCCATCTATGGACCGAGACATGTGAAACTGTGAGCCTCAAATAAACTTCTCCTTTAGGTTGTTCTCGCTGTGTATTTTGGTCACAGTGATGAAAAGCTGACTAAACCAGAAGATATTTTTACTTCAGTTAAACTAGAATATAAATATATTATTCACTTGGTAGAAGGATGTTAAAATGTAATATATACATATGAATTATGGGACAGACATTCTCAAGTAATCATCTTAATTCTTAGACAAATATTTACAAAGATTTTAGAAAATTGGAAACAGTGTGATTATTTTTTTCAATTTCATTAAATATTTATTAAATATACTTTTTATTAGAACTGATATTATTAGTTTAGTGTATCATATTGTTTTGTGGTTAGCTGTATACTATGTAGAAGGATTGCAAGCAGGAAACATAGGGAGAATTACTCCCTTTTAAAGTAACCTGATTAGAGAACTCAAAGAATATAGGTATAAAAGAAAATATAGATGTTCCTCCGATCATAATGTAGGGAAGCTGGGGAAAGTACATTTCTATCATCAAGGCATGTGAGCACTTGTTGACAGGAGACATAGAAGCAGGAATATATGAGTGAATTTCAGGGGAAAACAGGTACAAAGCTTAAAGACCCTGGATTGTTCAATCTTTTCCTGAAACACCAGTAACTCATCAACTTTTTTGTTAGTCTTTCCTAACTTTTAGTGAAAGTGCCCTATTCAGTATAAAATCTTTGATCAAGAAGACAAACTTGTTTAATTTCAGCTTTTTTTCCTCATCACATATGAATAAAATAATTCTTCTAAAGAGTACATGGTATAAACTAGTAAACTAGTATTATTAAAGAAAAAAATCAGAGGTTCCTGTTAAAGCATGGTAAGACTGACTTTATTCAGGCCTATTGCAATGCATATAGGAAATATAGTAATGGGGTTTTGCAGTGGAAGAGATTAGGTTCAACGCCAAAGAACTTACAGCCAAAGAACAGTGGGGTCAGTGGATGGAAAATCACTGATGAATTGCAAGGATTCATCAAGGACAAGTAAAATTTTGGTTAACAGAAATTCTGCCCTAACAAGCTTCTTGCTTAGGGACAGGTGTGATAAAATATCACCAGGGGTGAGGGGTGGGCAAAGATGAGGAATCTGAAGAGATCGCAAGGATGCTGCAACCTGGATGATGGAGGGATGGGGTTCTTCCTAAACTGACTTAGCAAGGTTTTCAGCTAATGCTGGGTTTTACAAAGAAGTTCACCCGCAGGAAGAAGTTTAAGGAGACTGACTAAAGTTTTATCAAGCAAAGAATATTT
>CM053404.1:123101820-123143899 GCA_028644305.1 Xerus rutilus | reverse complement strand
TTCTATCTTGCCTCTGTTTTGTGTGCTTGCAGTCAAGGGCAAATGATTCTGAAGACCTCATTATGGCCACTGCTGGTGATGATTGTCAGAAATGTCACTATTAATGGAGGTAGTTATGTCTTCCATGTTTGCACCAAGGCAACCAGAACTTTATGTCAAAGGAACTAGTGTCATGGCAAGTGATTTATTCTTTTATTTTTGTCCAAAATATTAATCTTTCTCCTTTGGTGTATAAAATATTGAATCAACAATGTGTCATGGTATCATCATGCATTTGTCTCTAGAAGTCAGAGAGCTCTCATTCAAGTTTTGGAAATATTTTGTAACATAAATTGTAAATATGAATTGCCTTTTTTATTTCAATTATCATTCAATTATTTCAGCTTTTTATTTGCAAAGTCCTACACCTAGACTCAAACACAAATTCACAAAAACCAGGAAAGAGTATAATTTCAACAGATACATGATAAGTTATCACATAATAGTATTCCTCACAAATTGAGCACTGAAGTAAATAGTTTTACAATGTATTATATAATTCAATAAATAAATAATAATTCATTAGATATGAAAAAGAATAAAGGAAGGAAGGAAGAAGGCCAGAAGAGAGGAAGACTTTTCTTATAATTAAGAACTTTATATAAACGTGCATATATTTATATGAGAAAGTCTTCAAATGTAGGCTAAAGCTAGTGGGTTCAACTGATAAAAAACAAGACATTTTTGTAATTGCAAGTTAGATAACTACATTGTCTAATGCTTATCTGGAATATTTATTGATTAGTTGTTCTTATTAATTAACTTTATTGAGGAAAAAATTTTAGGCAACTCCTTAATCAAGTGATCTAAGTAAATCTTGCCAATACTGGGGGAAAAGTACATATATCTTCAGAGGTGATATGCTAGGAAAGTCACAACTGTGAAGGTGTGGTGTGCCTGACATACAGCATAATATGAACCTAGCATTCAGAAATATCAAACAAAGTCTCTTTAGAGACTCTGGGCAGAATGCTTGGATTTTTAGTTTCATAGTCAAGAAATAGAAATAATGACTATGGAAACCTTGCCCATTAATAAAGGCTGAAGAGATATGATAACTAAATGTCCTGCATGATTCTATATGCTATTCAAGAAGAGAAACAACTAATGCACAGTGTAAAGGAGATTATTTGAACAACTAACATTTAAATATAAAATACATACTATACGATGTTGTTTTTCATATTGCATTTGCCAATTTTTCAAGCAACTGTGAATATGTAAGAGAATTTTCTTTTTTCCTGTACATACAAACAAAAGTATTTGGGAGTAAAGGACAACAGAACATTCAAGTTACTTTTCAATGATTCTGACAAAGCATATGTGCATATTTCTAAGTTTATAGAGAGAATGAGAGAAGATTTTCAATTATAAAAGTGGACAAAATGTATATGGAAATCCATCTTACTATTCTCACAATTTCCATGTAAGTTTAAAGTTAAGTCAAAAGCCTTTGAAAATAAAGTCCCTTTCTATATTCTATTTCATTCCGGTCTCGTCTCTTCAAATTTTGTTAAGTCTTTTTTCTTTCTTGTCCCTTATAATACTCCCAGGATCTTTTCAAATATATCTCCAGAAATCTGTTCCCATACATTCTGCTCAAAAACATGTAATCATACACAAATACTCTACATTTTATAAGCAAAATGTACTTAACGAAGTAAAAAAGGTAAGGGCTAACTAACATCCTGTCTGGATAATCAACGAGTGCCTTATGTATGCCCTAATTTGAAGAATTATATTAAAAGGTTAAAGTTTTTTGCAGAATACTAATAAAAATTCACAGCCTAAAGGTAGCAATCAATAGCATTAGGCCATCCACATATATTCTGGAGGGAAATGTAAATAAGCAAGTGCATGGTAGACAAAAAATTCTCTCTCTCAAATTAATAAAAAGTTGTCGCACTTTTTTATCAGCTTTGGTTTCCCCCATGAGGGGAAATTAATTGGGCTTAGTACTTCTAATTATAGGAAAGCATTCTCAATTATTTAGTTTTACGGTGTCTCGATTTTGCCCTAAATTAATTGTATATAAGTTACATTTATATAAAAGGGATGCTAGAAACATATATTGTAAGCCACTGGAATTCTTCTTCATGACTTGCATAAAAAAAAATAGGTATATCATAATGATCCCACACAAAGTGACATCGTAATTATCAGAGAAATAGAGAGTATGTCTCATTTTCATCTTACTGTTGCTTTGTTAAAGTGAAAACTTTAAACCAAAACTTATCTTCAAGTTATTTGTCTGTTTCAGTGTATTTATTTATTTATTCATTTATTTTAATATCTTTATTTTATTTATTTATTTTTTATGTGGTACTGAGTATCGAACCCAGCAGTGACTCACACATATGAGGCAAGCGCTCTACCACTGAGCTAGAACCCCAACTCCATATTTCAGTGTATTTAGACTTGAGATATGCTGAGCACCATTTTTAATATTTCAAAAATTATAACCTCTTCACAATTGCACTCATTGTTTTCATTTTCAAAATTTGGAAATGGATGCCCAATGACTTCAAGTTACTTGCTTAAGGTACACACAGGTTTTTCTTTTCTTTTTTTTTTTAATTTTTTTTAGTTGTAGATGGACACAATGGCTTTATTTTATTGCTTTGTATGTGGTGCTGAGGATCGAACCCAGGGCCTCACGCATGCGAGGAAAGTGCTCTACCACTGAGCTACAACCCCAGTTTTTCTTTTCATGTCTTTTGTACCTATACAAAGATTAATCTAAAACATGATTATTCTTTTGTTTCTGTTTTCTGGAAAGATGTAATATATATTCAGTTTGATATTCAGTTGAGTAGTATAATTTTAAATGATATAAAGATAATTTGAACCAGACTTTAGCCTTCATAATATTCATAAGTTTTTTGTTTGTTTATTCATTGGTTTGTTTTTGGTTAATATGGTTGGGGAAGAACTCTAAAGATCTCCAAAAATGCCACCTACTTCCCTCTTTTGTATGAACACAGTAAAATTCACAACAATGACCAGTAAGTCACTTGTAAATATATCTGTGCTCTTTGATGAGTATGAGCCATTCTAGAATCAAAAGAAAAAACATTCTTTTTAGGAAATTGTTACTTAAAGAGCCAAATTGTTCCTTGATTATCTTAACAAGTGAGCTTAAATCTCACTGATAAAAGTTTACTCTCTAAACTTAGTGAATATACTATATCCATTTTTCAATGAGATAATTTATGAGTAATTTAATCAATAGTAAATCATATAAAACAATTGACACAAAATCATAGCATTATCATAGGTAGCAGAATTTGGTTTTTAATAGTATATGACAATTCATACATTTTTCATGCAAATGATATGTTTAGCAAAAATGCATACTAAGATATGTGGACTCATAATTGGAACAACTAATTTCCTTGGATTCAGCAGCTCAATGCTCATTATGTGTCAACAGGCAAGGAGGACCCTATCTGATGAGGAACAATATGCAAATATTTTATTAAATCTTTATGCAGTAATTCAATTATAAATCCTGTCAATTTTTCTTTCAGTACATTAAATGTAATTAGCATTGTTGTCAATATTTGCCCAAACAAATAAAAGCCAACAAAGGATATTAGAGTTAGCTCACTTCTGAAATGCTGCCAGGATCATCCCCTAATTTATATCTTTGACTATTTGTTTTCATTTCCCAAAGTCTTTAAACACTGCAGCTTGTGACATATATCTCTGGCCTATTGCCTGTTTTGGACAAGAGCTCAAACTCTTCAATAGTTCTATACCTAATCCTAATCCTGAATTTCTTCTGCTTTTCAATCCCTATTCCTTGCTTTAAAATATAAGCTCCTTTGGCTCTTATAAAACATAATTTACTTCCAACAATCTTCTATAAGATAATCTGATAAATATTGGGAAATTTAAAACCAGTGAATTTCATTGTAGCCTCATTCATGCCCCTAATCTGATTCCTCAATCAAAATTCAGGGATAACTCTTTACAGTAGTCTATCTTTGGTATTTTCATTTAGAATTTCAATCACCTCATTTAGCTCTTAGCAGTCTTAAGCTGTTTCCTTGCTATAAAAACTTCTTTGCTCCATCTCATCCAAAGGAACTTTTGTTCCCTTGTGTATTGCTTGGAAATACCCTTATTAAAGTTGAAGAAAGTCTTATAAAATACCTTTTTGCATTTTTATTAAGAATTGTCTAAGTGTCAAATTTTTCTACATCAATAGTTAAATACAGAACAAAAATATCAAATAATTTCATTCATATTCATGAAATTTGTAAATAAAAAGTTAAAATCCAAAATTTTCTCAGGAAAAAATAAAAATTGTATTAGTTAAAATGTATTCAATATTTTAAAAAAATTGAATGTAGTTTCTAATACATGAAGTAGAAGACAGTTTAAAAATTAAGTAAAAAATTTCAATTTATAGCAACACCAAGACAAACAAACAAAAATCACTGAGGCATAAGCTCAACAAAGCCTAAGGCTTGAAATGAAATTATAAAGCACTAGAAAAAAGTTAAATATCAAAATAAATGGAAAGACACTGCATGATCATGTGTTAGAAGACTTTCACATTGTTAAGGTAGAAGTCTTCCTGAAATTCATCAGCAGATTCAATGCAATAACCTTTAAAAATATCATAGGATTTTTCTGCAGAAATTGAAAAACTGATTCAATTCTAACAATCATATGAGAACTTGAAGGATCATAAATAGACAAAACAATCCTGAAAATATGAAGGAATTAAGAGGACTCACACTTCTGGTGCTAAAATCCACTAAATATCCATAGTAATCAAGAAGGTGTGGTAATAGCATAACAATAGATACATGAATTAAAAGATAACACTCAAATTAAATCAAATCTATACTTTAACGCTCAACTGCTTTTTGAAAAGGTATCAGGAAAACTGCGTGGGGTAAAGATAGTCTTTTCAACAAATGTTGTAGGTACAGCTGGGTGCCCACGTGCAGCAGATTAAAGATAGGTTGTATCTCACACCAAACACAAAAAATTACCTCAAAGTTGATCATATATATATACATGTAAAAGCTAAAACTATAAAATTATTAATGAAAATAAAGATGTGTATATTTATGATCTTGGCTTAGGCAATGATTTCTACAATTGGATATCTAAAGTATAAAAGTATAACTGTCTATGTGTGTGATTTCATCAAAAATTAATACTTATGTTGCTTCCAACCACATTATTAATAAAGTGAACATATAACTAAACACTTGAGAATATATTTGCAAATCACATGCTGGGTAAAAGTTTAGCTTTCAGAATATATAAAGACTAATTAGAGCTCGACAATTAAAAGACCAATAACCTACTTAAATTGGGCACAACATTTGAACAGACATTTCTCCAAATCAGATGTACAGCATATTAAAAGAGTAAAAGACATCATTAGTTATTTAGGAGACAGAAGTTAAAGTGCAATAAGATTTGCATGTAAAATCCACTAGAATGACTAAAATAAAAATGGCAGCAAGGACCAGTGACGATGAGGAGAAATTCACACTCTCATACTGCTGGTTGCAATGTAAAATGGTGCAGCCACTTTGGAAAACCATTTAGCAGCTCATCAAGAAGTGAACTATAGCGTTTTTATCACCTAAATAGTATTTTTATAGTTATATAACTAAAACAATTGAAAATATTTGTCTAGTAAATAACTGTATAGGAATATTTACAGAAGCATCCATAATAGCTAAGAAGGAGAATTGCATGGATAAGCAAAGTTGTGCATATTCATACAAATATTATTTGACCAAAAATGAATGAAGTATAAATATATACTGAAACATTGACAATATTTGACAATATTGGGCTAACTGCAAGAAGTCAGTCACAAAATATGACATATTCATTGGTTCCCTTTATATAAAATGTTCAAAACAAGAATATTTTTAGGCTGGAGGGTGTGTTAGTGGTTGGTACAGCCTGGGAGGAAGCAAGGATTTGGGGAGAGCCTGCCAATGGGCACAGGTTCCTTATGGTTATGATGAAGATGTTCCAAAATTATACATCTTGATGATGACTGCAAACTCTATAAATATGCTAAAAGCCCATTACATGCTATGCTGTACATAAGTGAATGTCATGTTACATCAGTGTTGGTGTTTCTTAGTGAAATAGGTTTTGGAGGTAGGGTAGACAGCATAGGTTTTGCCACCAGATGCTAAAGACATGGGAAACATCAAGGAGATGCCCTTTCATAACTTTATGTGTGTTGTCTCATCTTAATTACCATATCATATTTAATTTTTAAAAAATGTGATGGGTTAAATGACATGTGATGTGGTCATCAGACCAATGAATTATATCCTTTTCTAGATCAGGAAAAATACAGAAGGAAGTTGAGGGTAATAGTCAAGAGATATCTTTCATCTGTTAAGTTTAAACCACCTATTAGATATCTTTGGGGAGATATCAGATAAACTATTATACATGATTGTTTGATAATCCAGCAGAGATGATTTGAACCTCGGCTATTTTTTAAGATCATATTTGGTGAAGTAAGATGACAAGGAAAACATGAATTAAAGTACAAAACTCAATAGAAATAGTGTTCATGATTGTGAATACAGGATTAATTCAAATGATGAAATTACGTTTTAAACCTCAGAATTTATATTATAAAATGAAGTCCTAACACAGAGTCATTCACAACCTTAACGATGAAGAGCATGGTGCATTCTTTGAGCAGGTCTGTTTGTACACAGTATGATTCATTCCTCTTGTAATCTCCCCAGTCACACAGAGAATGATGCCTTAGAATTGCATTTCCCTGAAGCTTTGAAAGCAGCATTCAAGTTTATGTTCTGCTAAAGACAAGCATGTGGTTGAGATTTGGAAAAAATCAGGAGTTATTTTCTTCTTCCAGTTGTGGCCAGCAGAATAGTGAGTTTCAACAGATGTGTCATTTTAACAGCAGTCCCCAGATATTACCCTGGAAATCACTGCTCTCCTTCCTTAGCTACTTGTCTCCATGAGCAGCTAAATAGAATACTGAACACACTAAGTTAAGCGAATTTAAAAAAAAAATTGGAGCAATGTAGCATTTATTTTTGAAATATTATTTCAATGTATTAGTAGTATACATAATAATATATGTATCTTCATTAGCCTTAATAGTTTCAAGTCATTCCTTAATTTTTTAACAAATAATAATTAACAAATTAGTAATTTATTTATTTAGTAAAATTAGAAAAAAAATGATATAATCAAACTGGAAGTATTAATCTATAACAAGAAGAAATTTAGGGGATACTATTACAGTATTTTTATCTTTATGAAGCATAACAATGCTTTAACATGTTATATGGTTCACTTTAAAACCTACACTGCGATCTCAGGTCTTCCGCTTAAATCAAAGGCTAACATAGGTCACTAAAGAGCTCAATTTTTTTCTATAGATGTAATGACAAAAAAAACAATTCTGATACTTTTCCTTGTTTTTTCTCCTCTTTTCTCTGATTTTACTACAGCAATATTTTTTTACAAGTCTCAGCATGCAAAGAGATAAATATATGAGAATTCTATAAAGCTTTTTTTCAGAACTGTAATTCAAAATGGTTTAAGAAAATTTGATATAAAGACACATGTCATTCTCCACTATGACTACAATATGAAAACAATAAAAGACATGATGAAATTCATGGTGAGAGGTCAGAGTTCTGATGTGCACTATTCCTAGGAAATAGATTCAAACTAACTTTGTGGATTTGAGTTGATAATGTAATTTCATGAAATAGGGAAATAATTATTATAGTTTTTCAAAGTATTTACTTTTTATGTTTTTCCTAAAATTGATCATTAATATAAAAACCAGTTAGAGTTTAAAATATCTTTTAAATTATTTAAAAATCTACAACTAAAATTCTGCTGCATAGATCATTTAATGTGGTAGACAAGAGAAAGAGAAAAGTTTTAAGACATAAGTTCAAATAGCTTTTTCAGCAATGCAAAATCTAAAGGATGAGATCATCCTTTAAATCAGCACAGAATTTTGGAGATAATGTTTACTAAATCTTATGTTGTCCTTGGACAATTGGTCACATAACATCACCAATGGACGTCTTTAAATACAAGATTGAATTTATTACTTACATTTATTAGAGAAACATCACTTCCCAAAGCTCTGCCTGAGAAGGCAAAGTGAATTCTAAATCTACTGAGATTGGAAAATCCAATCAAAGGTAGGGCTTTGATGAGAGGGTTTGATTGGATATGATTGAGTGTTGGTAGAAGTAATACAATGTTACTAATCTAGGATTGGTAGGAGTGCAAAGAGGATTTTGAGAGGAGAGATCTAAAGAATCTTAGCCCACAAGTTGTTGATTTTTTCTGCTTTCTACTGAAGAAGCATAAATGGATCTTCCAGAATTTTTTATAAGTTATAGTGAAACTATCTTTTCTTGGGAAAGATAGTTCAGAAAAAATAAAATAATACTAACAAAGACCATGGAATCGCAAAACCATGCTAATGCAGACAGTGAGACGGGATTTATATCGACAGTATCTAGACTGGCTGAGTAGGTAGACAGTTTGGCTCTTCAAATGATATCATTTTAAAAAGTGTACACATAATAATATAAATGTACCTTTTAAAATTAATCTGAAAATTAGATTTTTAATAGATTGTTATAAAAATGAATTATATGAAATTAAACTACATTTTCCAACTAATAGCAAAGAATGTTTTCTACCTGCTGAAATGCACACAGTCCTTTGAAATACCATCATATTATTCCCCAAATAGGAGAAACTAACAGAAGTTCAGAGCTTTCTTCGAAGTTGTACAGCAAGAGTGGAAAAAAGACACATTTCTAATATTTTCTAATATATTATGGGTTCTGAGCAGCCAGTTCCCAATGAAGAGAATAAAGAAAAAGGGAAAGAAGACAGTTAAAAATTTTTAATTTACCAGTCCAGAAACATATATGTATATTAAATTTTTATATTTTTATATTCTTGAATTTTATATTTTTAAAATTTCATTACATTTTTATTTTTGTGTTTTTCTTCATTTACAACATACATATATAATAAGAAGTTATTTAGGAAAGCCAAGAAGAGTTATTTTAATTATTATAGTAATTACATTAGTTTTCTATTCATATCACACATTGCCCCAAACTTAATGGATATAAACATTCACATTTCTCATCTCAGTTTCCTAGATCTTATATAAGGTTGTACAAAATCTCCCAAGCTGCAAGTACACGTGGGTGTTAGCAGAATTCATTTCTTTATAGCTGCAGAAATCAGGGAGAAGTTTTGTTTGTTCAAGATCATTGGTAAATGAATCTCTGATTTCCAGACCCTCATTTGAAGGGCTAAACTGATTATGTCCAGCCTAACAAGGATAATTTACTCCCTATTAGTTTAAAGTCAATTCATTAGGACCATATTACATTTGCAATATCCCTTTATCTATGCCATACAACAAAGCATAATCACAGCAGTGATCTCCCATAACTTTCACCAAATTCTATTTATTAGAACCAGTTTATAGATCCTATGTATCCAAGAGGATTTTTGGAGTCCTTTTGAAATTTTGCCTGTGACACTAATTGTTGCTGATTTAAAAATATTTATAAGAAAAGTACAATTTGTTCAATATAAGCTACCAGCCATGGTTATTTTAGAATTTTTTAAATAAACTTTTTATGTTATCTTTTATATCAAAAGACCACTCTTAAGTCATACCTTCAGGTTTGTAATTTCTAGCTAGTTTCATGGCTTAAATTCTCTAGATATTTTTGGCTATTACAGGGAATCACATCCATTATTGTGAACTACTCAAGAGCACATTGATCCCTCTACAGTATAGATTGCCTTCATGCCACTCAAGAGTCGCTCCTGCTACTGGGAGAAAAATTAATCAGTCATAATCAGAACCTGTGAAAACACACAATTTTTTACTCTGATATATAAAGCTGCTAGGGATATTTTTTGCATATGTGCCAAGACACATGCATGTAACTTTTTCTAGATGATGTTGGGGAGTGGAATATCTGAATATCAGATCACACACATTTTAACTTCATTAAATATGCATGTAAAAATTATTCCAAAGCTGGTAATGCAATGTATAACCCAGTCAGTGATATCTAATGTTTCTCATTCCTAGCTATCCCTATAATCCTTGGTTTTGAAGATCTTTTTCTAATCAATTTTATGTCATGAATGTTTCATGGTATGCAATTGGTTGTTAGATTTCTACTTTCTTTATTACTAATGAGATTAAACATTATTTTCTGTTTAATTTTCATTTTATGTCCATATATGAGAAGTATCTATCTGTCTTTTGCCATTTCTCTACAGGACGTTATTTCCTTTTTTCTGTACTGAGTGGCGGGAGATTTTTTTGTATCAAAATTTTAACTTTTTATATGTGTTGTAGGTATCATACCCAGGCTTATGTTTTCTCTTTTTTTTTCCTTTTTTAAAAATTTTTCTAATTAGTTATGCAAGACAATAGTATGCATTTTGATACATTGTACACAAATGCAGTACAATTTCTCTTTCCTTTGGCTGAACATGGTGTAGCGTCACACCAGCAGTATAATCATACAGCTAGTAAATTTGGTATCTGATGAGGGCTTTTGCTTTGCAGATTTCATTTTCTGGCTATATCCTGGTAAAGCAGAGTGGCAAAATAGCTCTCTGGATTGATTTTATAGCTACCCTAATTCCATGACCAAATAATTCCTGAATGGCTTCACCTTTCAAAGCTATCACCTTGGGATTAAGTTTCAAAGTTTAAATTTTGAGCTATATGCAAACGTTCAAACCATAGCAATGGATAAGTATGAATATATTTTTATACATTATAGTTTATGCTAATGGTAGTACTAGGCTATCTTAATACACTCAGTAATTATTGGTTTCTAGAGGAGCAGTCCTCCCACTGTGTAATTTCCACTCCAAGTGTCACAGAATTTTAATTCTTTGCATGTCAATATACATCACAGAAACAGCTTATTAATGTCTAGGAGAAACTAGTCTGAATGTTGAGAGAGCCAAGTGTTCTCTGACTCATTCCAGATTTGATACACATTTCTAAGATGTACCCAATATATGTAAATTCTCTTTCAAGAGAGATATTTCACAAATGAAAATCTTTACTAAAAGATCAAAATTGGGGGCACAATATTTAGTAGTATATAACTATTTGCTATTATGGAGAATGTTTAAAATTTAATATTATGAAGCACTATATAATTTATTCCTTTTTAATCCTTCCATTGAAATTGATATGGGAAAAAAGTTACATGAAATTGACTAAAGCCAGGTAAGGTGGTACACACCTGTAATCCCAATGATTTGAGAGGATGAAGCAGGAGGATCTCAAGCTTGAGGCTAGCCTTAGCAAACTAGCAAGGCCCTCAGCAACTTGGGGAGACCCTGTCTCAAAATTAAAAATTAAAAACAAAAGAAAGGGCTAGGGATGTTTTATCCCTGGGTTCAATCCCTAGTACCAAATAAAGAGAGAAAAGGAAGGAAGGAAAGAAGGAAGGAAAGAAGGAAGGAAAGAAGGAAGGAAGGAAGGAAGGAAGGAAGGAAGGAAGGAAGGAAGGAAGGAGGAAGGGAAGGAGGGAGGGAGGGAGAGGAGGGGAGGGAGGAAGGGAGGGAGGGAGAGAAAGAAAGAAATTAATTCAGTAGAAATCCATTATAGGGAGTGGTGAACCAATCATTGCTTTGAACCACGTAACTCTGGACAGTGAGATGCCTTTCTTGGGAATCTTTCTGTGTAAGGGCACTGAGGGAAACATCCATTTGCAAGTCACTCCTGTTGGTAGAGAGCATTCCATGCTTGTCAAGGAATTTACCAGTTCAAAAGCCTTGAATTCAAATCCCAGCTGCCTGGAGGTAGAAGAGATGGAGGTGAAGTGATAAGCCCCAACTAAGCTGTTTTATTAACAACTTCATCCTGTTTACCTCAAGAAACATTTTCAGGGTGAATCCCTTTTTGATGTTTAAATCTATATAAGAGGAGCCCACCAGGGCCCATTCACCCACTGAGTCCCTCTTATTGAGTCTTTGTCTTTATTTCAAATAATTTCTTATTTTCCCACTCTGCCCACTGGCTGCTTTAGGAGGACTGTTCACTTGTCGAGCAGTATTTTTCTGGTTTGGTATTTTAGTAATCTATTTTCTATTATAGATGCAGATAGGATTATTTTACTTCTCAATTAATTTGATTTTTCCTTTTTACATGTATTCATTAATCCATTACATATTTTTATTAAAATTCTTTTAAGGCAGCATTACATATTTGTAAAGGAAAATATTACTTTTGTATTCTCATGTGCTTCTACCTTCTAAATTCTTAGAGGCTTTTCTTTAATATTCCAGTTTCCCTGGTGAACCTTGAAATTCATCATTCAGTGATTTAAGCACAAATTCTTTAAAAATGTTTATGAGCTTAACAATTCCATTTAAAAACCTATCGAGCTGATGCGGTGGCACAAGCCTATAATCCCAGCCTTTTGGGAGGCTGAGACAGAAGTTGAATCGTGAGTTCAAAGCCAGCTTCAGCAACAGCGAGGCGCTAAGCAACTCAGCAAGACCCTGTCTCTACATAAAACACAAAACAAGGCTGGGGATGTGGACAAATAGCCCTGAGTTCAATCTCCAGTACCAACAAACAAACAAACAAACAAACAAATCTATCAGCATTTATCCAATTATACCTTTGATAAATGTTTTGTCAAAGTTTACTCAAATCTCAAGCTTGTAGTTTCTTGGGAAGGTAACCATTTATATTAGAGTATAATGTTAGATTAGGCCCTTAAGGGCTGACAACATTTTTGTGTGTTTTTTTGAGAAAAGCAAACAAACAAACAAACAAAAAAAACATGCTGTACTGCTGAACTACATAGTCATGAATAAAAACATGGTCAATAAATGATGAATATATAAGAAGGATCAAAGAGCCTCACAGGAGCTGAAATTTTAAAAGTTTACTATGACCCAGACAATACCTGCCCTTCATCATATCTAATGCCAATGATGATACAGTGTGTTCTAGGTCAGATAGAAAGAGTACACGCAGTTTTATCTGCATTTGTTCTCCTTCTTAGTTATCTGCATAAGTTATCCTTCTCAGTTTTTTGATGTTTATTCAACTTTGCCTTCTCTCAAAGAGGTATTCTTTTACTTTAAGCTGAAGCTCTAAGTGAAATCAACCACAGACATATTTGGGCTGATAGTTCAGTCAATTTTACAAAGACTGTCATACAGCATTGTTCTCAGGGTTGCTTCAGTATCTAACCCTGTGGCTAGAGGAAAAGCATTTTCACAATTGTGATCAGAACTATAATTTGAAGGTCAAGAGTGAAGATTATTTTGTTCTGTGCAAAACTAAGGGATCTTATTCCTGAGGCTGCTTGTAAGTCCCAAAAAGTGTTTCAAACATCCAATCATTGGCACCTAGGAATGAGGGAAGTTTCCCAGTGTAAACTCAAGCATAGCTAAGGAAAATATGTGGTTTTACATTCTCAATAGTGTTTGATTCTCTGATCCAATGTATGAAAATACATATTTATTCTTGATTTTAGCCATATGAAAAGAATACTCTTTGTTTAAATTTTGCATTGAAGATATTTCTACCAGCGAAAAACTATGCTAGCCAGGGTGCAAAATGTTCCAGAGACTCAGGTCACCCACTGGCATTATTTTCCTTTATTATTACTTAAGTATTCTGCCTTAGTTGTATGTGATTACATCAATCATCTGACATGAAATTCAATCCTAAAACATTTTAACATCTTAAGGATAACTTTTGTTTCTTATATTTTTATCTGTTTCCAGAGGTTAATATTATCAGACTTTCAATTTCATCATAAAGGAATAGTGATACAACTTTTCTTAAATTATACTTTATGACAATAAACTACCCACAAGATAATTTAAATGCAATTTGTTGTGCAGAAAGTGTTTTCTTTAAAAATGTTAATTGATCTCAGTGTACTGACATTAATTTAAAAACACAATGCAATCTAATCAAAGCTGGGAAGACCCTGCTTATATTGTCCCCAAGATATGATTATCTCCCAGTAGTACAATGATCTCTAATGAAAATCAAAAGTCTTAAGACTCGGTAACAGAATGAATCTTTAGCTAGAAATAAAAATTGTAAAATAGAGAAAACAGGACTGATTAGCCCTTTCAGTGGGGGACAAAAGCAAATGACAAAAACTATAGGTGTCATTGGAGATTATCATGATAGCCACATATTTGGAAAATACCTGTTTGCACTTTACACTTAATTGATATGTACTTTATTTAATTTAGTATAGCTGTCAGAAGTATATTGAATACATTAAGGAAATTACTGGTATTTTAACATTATAACAATTACACCAATAAATTTAGTCCTACAATTATTTCATAGTAACCTTTTTTATAAGGGAACTATTACATATATAATATTGGAATGTCTTTTGACATTTTTGGAATGTCTCAGATATAATTTTAAATTATTTATACTTCTCTTGTGTCTACAGCAATATAAAATGTAAATGCCTTAGAGCAGATGTTATCACTTACTTCAGAATTTATTAATAATTAGAATAAGCCAAAGCTAATCACATCTTCCACTTATTATTCTTAGTTAAAATATATTGCCCATTTGACCTGTGAATACAAAAAATTAAATAAGTATTGAGATGTGTTAAAAACCACATATATATTTATATTTATATTCCATTTTCTTTTAGTATTTAGACACCAGAGAAAATACATTTTTTAGGTCAAAGACTGGAACAGAGATATTCAAGGAGGTCAATTAAGCATAAACAAAGCAAAATATAATAGGTATACTGGTCGTTTTTCACCCGGTATGTAATTCAATGTAAAAATGTGATGAAAAGGGACATTTAAAAATGAACCTGTTACAAAAATTGAATTTTAGCAGCAGTCAGACCAATGATTAATAATATTTGAAACTATATTTAAATCTGCAAGCAGAATACATTTAGAAACTGCACAAATAATAGAAGAGCTGATCTTTATCAAGGGAGATATAAGAAGATTGAAAGGAAATTCATATTCTAAAAAGGCAAAAAGCCAGGCATACAAATAAAGCATGAATTTCCACAGAAAAGAGACAAGAACCTAACTATTAACAACTCAGGTCAATAAATTTAAAAAAATATGAGGTATCATTTACTTACAGTGTTTAAGTATTAATTGTCAGGATTAATACAGATGTTGACTTTAAACTTAATCTACCCATCCCTGTTCCTCAACCACCCTCCCATCCTTCACATACATACAGATAAGACAATTTTTTAAATTTGAAATAAAATGAATACTTCTCAGTGTTTAGCATATAGTGTCAAATAGTATCTTCTGCTTGGGAGACTATCATAACAGTTGAATATGGGTGGAGAAAGTGAAAGAAAACATCAATATGTAGCTATAGAGTTCCTCCATTTCTCTTAATTACCATCAATAGCTCCTATAAAACAATAGCTGAGTTCTTCATTGGAAGTCAAGGAATAGTTTCATTTATTATGTGTTTTTAAATGATATTTAATAATTCTGAAAATTAAATACTAATTGATTTTGTACTAACACTTTCCGTTTGTCAGTTAATTACCAAGAGATTGCTTTCATCAGCCATTGATAGCAATTATTGTTACTGAATACTTTAATACATAAATTGAGTGATACACATTCTAAGTAATGAAGCACCTAACTAATAAGGTGGTGATTAATTATGTTGATCTCTACTATAAAGAGAAACAAAAGGCATAATACATGTAGTTATAATTCCATTCCATTCATATATGTTTATAATATATGCTTTATATTTTTAGTTTAAAGCTGTTAATTCATTACCAAACAAACCTACAAAAGTTCACATATTAAGGATATGAAATCAGGCATTGAATTTCCCAGGTGATATAAAATTATTTTATACTTAAAATAAATAATAGGAAATGCAGACAAACCTATTAGTTTTCTATTGCTACACACTAAGTTAACTTGATGAACTCAGAGGTTTAAACAGTGCTAATTTATCTCACAGTTTCTGTAGACCAAGAGCTTGGTCACAAATTGTTTTTTGCTCAGAGATTTATAGGCTGATACTGGGTGTCGGCTGGACTTTGTGAAGACACTAAGGAAGAATATTTTGAAGTTCATGTCAAAAAATAGTTGCAGGACTGAGGCCCCTGTTTCCTTGCTGATTTTCTGCTTGGTATTATTTTCAGCTCCTAGAGGTTAGTGACAGTTCTTGTCATACTGCTGGCTCCATGCTGAAGGCCAGCATTAGAGAATCTTGCTGTCATTGGCCCCTCTCAACACTTGGATCTCTTTCATTCGAAAACCTAGTTACTTTCAAAGGTTCTCATAGTTTTGGTACACTGAGAATAATTTCTTCATCTTAATATCAAACTAGAGACCTTAACTATATCACAAAACCCCTCAGAGCAATACCTAAATTGGTGTTTTAATAACTCGAAGAAAGTATTTGAAAGAGAATTGAGACCTTGAGTGGACATTTCAGAATTCTGCCTAATCCAAGAAATTGTCAGATAATAGAGTTAAAAATGGTCTAAACACATAGGTAAGCAAGGGGAGAGCATTCTTCTCCTGTCCACTAACAGAGCACAGGGAATCTTTACGGTGACCTAATCGCAACATAGAAATTGATAACAAAAATATGAAATCATATGAATTTCAGCCTTGACAGAGGTTTAAAAGATGTTACCTCTTTAACCAAACTTACAGAAAAATAATTTCAAAATAGATAACTAAATAGTTTTGGAAAAAGGCTAACATACATTGTTGTGAATGCTTCTTATAAGATCACACTGAGGTTTCCTTTCAAAAAACGTTCTACCACTCTTACCTATAGTATAAATGGCTGTTGATAATGCCAAGTCATCTTATTTCTTGGACATACTACACTCAGTAATGTCTGGTCCATTTTGCATTTTATTTTTAAGAGAACTTCATGTGCTGTTTTCTTGGATCCAATAGTAACTTTCATATATCTCTATACTGGAGTTTATTTTATTATATTTTTGGCTAACTTCACATGAATTCTCAAACTCCATGTTGTCAAGAAGGGATTTGCAGTCATCTGGAAATAATAGATACCTGTCATACTGCCTGCCTCAGCGTGATGACTCAATAAAATACAGTTGAAATAATAGAACAAATGTATATAAGTCAATTAGAATAAAATATGCTATATTTCCCATACATGCCATGATTTTAGTTTTGCAATTTTATTGAGGTATACTTGAGAAATAAAAATTTTATGTATTCAGGTATGCAATATGATCTTTAGACATACATAGACATTGTAAAATGATTACTATAATCACTCTAACAAATCTATCACCTCACATAATTGTACATACTTTTTATGTTGAGAACACTTAAAATCAATTTTTTTAGTAAATTTAAGTAAAAAATATAGTGTTATTAAGTCATTATGCCATACATCTTATAACTAAAGCTTTGTACTCTTGATAAATGTCTCCATGCTTACCCCAACTTCCAACCACTGGTAACCATGATCCTACTTTTTATAATTTTATAAGTTCAACATTTTTAGATTCCACTTTTATAAATGAGATCATGCATTATTTGTTTCTGTGTCTGGCTTATATCACTTAGCATAATGTTCTCCAGATTCATCCAAGTTATAGCAATAGGCAAAATTTTTTTCTTTATTAAGGACAAATAATATTCCAATGTGAGCATATGAATGTGTGTGTGTTTGTATAAATAACATTTACTTTATCCATTCATCCACAGACAGAAACTTAATTTGTTTCTATATCTTGGATATAGAATAATCCTATAATGTGATTGTGAATAATGCTGCAATTAACATGCAAATACAAATACCTCCTCAGGATAGTGACACTATTTCCTTCGCATGTGTACCCAGAAGTAGGATTGCTAAATCATATGGTACTTTTAGTTTCAGAGGATTTTTTTTTAATCTATCTATCTATTTATCTATTTTTTATTTATTTTAAAAACATCTATGTTATTTTTCATTATGATTATTCCAACTCATACTTGAACAACAAGTATTGTATTTTGTTCAACAGGCATTGTATTTTGTTCATTTTTTTCTCCACATCCTCAGTAGCATCTGTTACCTTTTGTCTTTGAGATTATAGCCAACAGGTATGAGACACTATCTCACTGTGGTTTTAATTTGTACTTTCTTGATGATTAGTGGTGCTGAGCTTTTATCAATTCTTGATTTCTTTTGGGAAATATTTATTAAGGCCAGTAACTCATTTTTTACTCAGGTTGCTTGTTTTGTTGGCTGTTCTTACATTGCCAGCAGATTTTCATTTTTTTTTTTTTGCTACCAAGTCATAGGTAAAAGTCAACTAGTATCAGAAGAATTTTAGTATTTTTCTTGATGCATGGGAAAATTTATTTGGATATCAAAATATCATTTCATCACCCACGAAATTATTTAAATTTGCTAGTCATGGTTGTAAATGCCTGTACTCCCAGCCATTCTGGAAGCAGAGGCAATAGGATCACAAGTTCAAGGCCAGCCTCAACAATTTAGCAAGGCCCTAAGCAACTTAGTGAGAACTTGTCTCAAAACAAAAAATTAAAAACAATTTTTTTAAAGAATCTGGAGATGTACCTTAGTTGTTAAGTACCCCTGGGTTCAATCTGGGGTGCCAAAAAAATTTTAAATTCCATTGACCATTTGTCAATGGAATTTGTTAATTCGATATGCTTTAATAAAATACTACTTTCAGGGGCAAAGAGATCATGTATTATGTAGGTACAAGAACACAGTTTGAACATTAATTATATATTTACTTTCTAAAAATAGTATCTAGAAATTGAGATAATGAGCTAGGCCTGGAAAGGCAAATTTTCATGTTCAGACTAACAGGCTCACTTCTGTCTTTTCAGAATTTTATCTCTCTGAAAAGACAGAATTTTGAAGGCATTGTATTTTGTTGAAACTTGAGTCCCATCCAATGTTATATAAATAACTGTTCACAATTAGTAAATTTCCTCAATGAACTATATGGAGTATTGTTTATATAAGTTAAAATCACGTAAAGAATAATACATGTGTTTCTAATCAAATGCTGTGAACGAACCATTTCATGAAGACTGCAAATTATACTTGTTTCAGACATTATATTGTCAGAAAGGAACAGTCCACTTCAAATTTTTAATATTCCTAAAAATTTTTAAGGATAGAACACAATGTGGTAATTTAACATAAGTTGTAAAATATTTATTAAATGCAAAGTAAGCATATTTATACTCAGTCATAAAAAGTAACATCAAAGTAAATTAATGTATTTTATAACTAGCCCAATAAATAGAAAGCTAAAGATTTCTGCAATTAATTGTCTTGCTAATAAATTTTGAGGTAAAAAAATACCCACCAACGTCACAAATGTACAAATAAGATATAATGTGTTATAATAAGCAACGGTTAGATTTACACATATTTTTTAAGTAAAATTTAAGTAGAATAATTTTCCATTTATATTTTTGCAGTAAGTAATTTTTTCAAGGATTACATATTTCCACAATAATCTAACTATAACAACCAGTTGTTAACATCCAAAAGTTACTTATATTTTCTCAATAACCTAACTAATCAGGTTTTATTTTCTTGCCTTCCAATTGGCACAAAATAAACTCATTTAATAATCATCATATAATGTTTTGAGTTCTATGTGCTTATCATGTGTATTTTTTCATATTTATCTAATTTGTCCTGCTAACAGTGAAAACTGACATTGTATTTTATTTTATAAATAAAGTTAGTTATCATTGTTGATATACACACAATTATGATATATATATATAGACACACACAAATTACATATATAGAAGTAATATCTCTCTCCCTCCCTCTTTCATTCTTGCCCTCCTCTCTTCTTCCTTCCTCCTTCCTTCCCTCCTTGCCTCTCTCTCTTTCTTCTTTCCTTCCTTTCCCTCCCTCTCCCATCCCTTTCTTTCCTTCCCTCCTTTCTTTCCTTCTCTCTCTCTCTCTCTCTCTCTCTCTCTCTCTCTCTCTCTCTCTCTTTCTCCTATTGCTTCCCTGGAGTAAAAACTTGCACTGCATTGTTTGCTCCACTTTCTAAACTTATTATGAATAAATGAATCAATAAATACTCTCCCAATTATCTAAAATCTTCTCTAAATATATACACAGTGCTCCAGTACTGACCTGTATTTCCAGCCATCCCTCTTTTTTTTAAGACATGTTTTCACTGAATTGCTGAGACTGACGCTGGCTTTGAACTTGCAATCTTCCTGCCTCAGTCTCCTGAATAGTCGAAGCTAAAATTATAGGCATGCATTACTATGCCTGGCTTTACTGTGTTTCTTTTAATTGCATAACAATTTCTGCTTTTGAGCTTATATCTCTTAGGAGATGAAAGCGATTTGGGTTGTTAAGGTATAACTGGTTAAAAGTAGAACTTCAAGACCTCCTTTTTGTTATTCCTGATAAATGTAGAGAATATTTCTGGAGTTTAGGCTTACTTTACTTTGAAACCTCAATTGTACTAATAATAGTAAAAGCTCTGAATAAACAAAAGCCTGAAGTAATACAGGAAATATGCTTAAAGAAATTATGAAGTGGGAGAAAATCTGCTATTGGGACCCCTCTGACACTGCAAGAGTTCTGTTCTTATTTCTATTCTTCAACAAACCCTACTCTTCCACTAAAAAAAAAAAAAAAAAAAAAAAAACATGAAGTTTGTAATTTTGACTATAATAAAAATATTTTGATGTTGAGTGTTTTGGTGATAAATTAGTGATTAAAATAGTAAAATGGTAATTAAATATAAAGTTAGTTGTATCTAGGAGGGAACCAATACATGGTGATTCATGAGAGATTCATTGTTCATATTTGTAGTTAATATGATTGACAATTCAAAGCTCAAAGAATATCCATCTAAACATACTATTGCTAATATAGAAGTAGAAGGTACATGGAACATAACAGTTTTTAATCTGCAAGGCAAAAATTGAAGATCACAGGAAGGTTTCATTATAAATTTTTCTGATAGTATTTTATTTTAAATGATGTATATACATACTGTCCAATAAAAATAAATATGTACTTGGATGAAAAATCTATGTAGATTCATGTGATATATTTTATTCCTGCCAAAATTCAATGAAAAGGAAGCTTGCCTGGTAGATTTTTGAATGCTTGAAATATTATTAATGTATTGTAAATCACAAGAGGAAGAAAAGTTAAGAACATAAGAGTAGCTAAAATCTTAGGAAAAAATGACATGAAAAGAGCATAGAATTAATTCTAAAATAAATGGCTGAATGTTTTATGTAAATTTTATTTAATAAATATGTAAACACTCTTAATAAAGTGCAAAAGAATCCATATAGACTACAAAACTTTAGCTGTGAATTTTTAGAACAGGTGGAAAATAAAAGTGTAATAAACCCCTTGTTGTATAAAAGATAAAATAAAATAATTTAATAAATTAAAATTTAGTAAGTAAACTTCAAGGAATAATTTTTAAGAAGACAGTATTTGAATTTAAAACAGTATTTGAATTTACATCTCTTAAATGGTTGAAGAAAAATAAAGTGATATTTAAGGAAAGACAAACCAAAAAAGATGTGTGTGTGTGTGTGTGTGTGTGTGTGTGTGTGTGTGGTGGGTATATATATATGTGCATATATATGATTTTAGATTTAATTAATTTATCTCTGCACACAGATACAAAATAGAAACCAATTCATTATGATGAGAGAATAAACATATCAGGGTATTCAAGAAATACAAACTATGTTGTCAAAAAGAGACATCAAAAAACCTTTTCAAAGAATGTATTTAAAATGAGCTGATAAGAAAATATTAGCCTATTAAAATTAGCTAAATAAGAAAAGAATAAATCTTGGTAATTACTTCTGTAAATGAACAATGGACATAATAAAAATATTTGTAGAAAAATAAAGTTCTAAAAGTAAGAGCTGATTACTTAAATGTATAAGAAACAGCAGGTGGTTTGGGGGGAGTATAATTTTCAGTTATCTTTTTAAATGATTTATTAGGGACGATAAATAAAAAGGAAAATACAAAAGATTTTAGTACATATATGTGTACATTTATATATTTGAATATCTCAATTAAAGAGATTATAACAATGAAATTATACAGCAATAAGAATATTAGAATGGATAACTAAAAATAAAAACAGTAATTTTCAAATAACTAATTCAAAATAGAGAAGAATTTAGCTTATATCTGCTGTTGCTTCCTTGTTCTTATGAATTTTATTCCATCCAAGCCTCCAGCCTATTGAATAGGGACTGTCACCACTTTGGTTACTATCCCACAAGCCAATCATTCCTAGACACCCTCTCATCAACACACCCAGAAGCCTCTTAATCTCAGGCATCCACTAATCCAATCAAATTGGCAATTCAAATTAGCCATTACAATGTGATGATCTAATATTCATATTATTTTATGTCATGTATTTCATCATCATAATTATGGGAAATACTTAGATAAAAGTAAGTCAAACTACTAAGAAGAAATAAATTTAAAATACTGTAAATAACTGGAATTTTAAAAGTTGGTCTATTGATTTTGTCAAGTTAGAAATTTTTTGTTTTATTTATAAATATTAGTATTTACATATTCAGGTTATTTTGATAAACACATATGATTTGGGAATATATAGCTCATATATGTTTTCAGTAAGATATTCTTCATGTATTTTTTGTGAAAATAATATCATGAAAGCACCATTACTTAATCTGTATATATTTGTAAAATATAAGCTGGAATTTTTTTCCATCACAATAATCTGAAAATAATTTTAGGTATCAGGGTATTTTAAATTTTTTTCATTTTTTCTGAAATGACAAAAATTTTATCTACTTTTCTTCTATCTTCCCAAAATAATTTTCATTCTCTAAATCATGCACTTTAACATATACATCCAACCTGAATGTTTACTAGAATAACAATATGACATGGGCTTATAATAGTTAACTCTCTTTACTTGCTAGACATCTGGTTTCCATGAAAATAATGCATATGTGTAGTATCAGTGTCAATCAGTCAATTAGTTGTTTTGGTTGACAGAAATAGTACTATCTGGGGATTTCAAAATATAATAGATATTGGTTTGCTCAGGATAAAAACATAATTCATTTTTTCATGATAAACAAAATTTTTAGGTTGCTGTAGTACTCAGATTTTCATATGTACATATTTGAACAATAAATTTGTCTTAACTCTACTTATAAAGCATATATAAAATCAAGCAAAAACAGGATACAAGAAAAAAAATAAAAGTTTTTATTTAATAACAAATACATTCAAACCCTCTGCTGCTACTTTTTGTTTTATTCAGCAATCATAATAAATAAAACAATTTTCTAGTATTACATCAGCTATGTTAAGATCTTGGAAGTCAACATTATTGTCCTTGCAGCTAGCAAGAAATAGACAAATTAAAAATCAATGCATATTCTTGGTACATCAGAGAACAGAAGTCACAGAGCAAGACATTATCCTAAAATGTAGAGAGCTGGGCACAACCAGGCTTAAAATTAAAATTGATATATGCTTATTTGAAGCAAAAATCACTGAAACTATAAAGTAAGTTCATTTTAAGGAAAACTTAAATAATAATTTTATAGAAGATAAATGTATACTAAAGTTAAAGTCAGAAACTCCTGGTGGCTTTGACTTAGAGAGTCCCAAAACTTTCATGAGCACTCCTTACAGGAAATCCACCAGGTTCTCATGCTAAGCACCTAGAAAAATATCTTCCTCATTCTGGAGGGAGGAAAGAAAGGTTACCATTGTGAAAAATGCCCGGTCTTCTTGAAAACAGTCTTACTCTCCCAGGCAAAAGACTTTAGCAGAGCAGATCTCTGAAAGCAGCTTCATCTGTCTCCAGAGTGTTCTGTTTTCCCATCTTCCCTAAGAAGGAGAAGGGAAATTGTCACGAGCGGCATGTGTAATTAATAATTACACGGAGGCGGATTGTCTTTAAATGCAAGTGTATGTTCAATCACAACAATCATCAAATATAATTAATTAATGCAAAAAGCGTTGGGTGTGCTGAAGCACCCCAAATAGCATTTAATGCGCACTAATTAAACACTATAGGCAAGTTATACTATCCTAGGGCAACACTACCTGCAATTCACGCAATCCTAGGGCAACTAAACATTACAATTAATTCACACAATCCTAGGGCAACCAGGAGCCCCAAAGTACCTCTGATGCCAGGTGAATTCTCTTAGCCAAAGAGCACAGATGTTGTCCTCGTCTGGTGGTTCTCTTCAGCCAGTGATGGCTGCATGTCTATGGCATATGACCTTACAGAAACTCAGTGGAGGACAGGATTTCACAGAACTACACTGTGAACACTGCACCCAAGGAAAGGGCTAGTGAAAAAGGGGAGGGAAATCTATTCCTTCCACTAACTGTAGAAGGCACTTCTCAAAGCCATAGTCTTGAGAAATACATTTACCAAGGATTGAAATTTAATCAGAAGATTACAGAATGATTCCCATTCCACACGTATTACCATCATGTCAATAGGAAGTTAAAAAGAGGTGCGCATGGAGCAGAATAAAAAGAAAGAGAGAAAGACAAACAAAAGCCACTGAAGTAATTGAAGACTCTCTTGTACCTGTAGCTCCAAAAACAGAAACAAACAAACAAAAAAAAGAATTTAACTCCAAGCTAGATTAAAATATATTTCTGCACTAAAAAAACTATTTTTACTAATATCTAGTATTTAAGAAAAAAATGCAAAGCATATCAAATCAAGAATAAATAGTCTGAGGAGAAAAAATAAATATGAGAAGCAGACTCATACCATAGTTATTTTACTTAGAATATCAGACATTTGAAATAATTCTCATTAATATAGAATGTAGATAGTATGTAAAAAATGAGAGAGATACTTAAATATATGGATAAGCTAAAGAAGTATCAAAGGCAATGTTACAAATAAAAATAATCCTTTAAGTGAAGTAAAACTTACCATTAATGGACTCATTAGTAGATTGGACAATGTTTGGGAAATAATCAGTGAACTTTAAGAAAAGTCAATAGAAATTTCCCAAACTGAAATGCACAGAGAAAAAACTGCGAAAAAATAGAACAGAATATTTAAGAACCATGGGACAATGTCTGAAGTTGTAAGATATGTATGATTATAATGTAAGAAGAAAAAGAGAGAAGAGAGAAAAAACATATTTGAAATATTAATGGCATAGAACTATTTAAATTAATAATAGACACAAAAGTAAGATACTGGTAGCTCAGAATATACCAAGAATGATAAATACCTCAAAAAACTACTTCTCAAAATATTATATTCACACTAAAGAAAACCAAAGACAAAGGAAAAAAATCAATAAAGACAGGAACTTAACAATAATTTAAAAACAAAACTAACTTATGAAGGAACAACAATATGAATTAGAGTACAGTTGTGGTTCCAAACTGTTTTAGTCAGCTTTGTCACTGCTGTGATCAAAAGACCTGACTGACAATAACAATTAGAGAAGGAAAAGTTTATTTGGCTCATGGTTTGAGAAGTTTCATTCTATAGATGCCTGATTCCATATATGGGTCTGGGTTGAGTCAGAACCTCATGGCAGAAGGGCCTGGAGAAGGAAAGCAGCTCAGGACAGGGCAATCAGGAAGCAGAGAGAGCTCCACTCTAGAGGGATGAAATATAAACTCCAAAGGCACATCTTCAGTGACTTACCTCCTCTAGCCCCAACCTACTTACCTATAGTTTATGCCCAATTAATCCGTATCAGTGGATTAATTTTATAACCCAATCATTTTACCTCTGAAAATTCTTGTATTGTCTAATACATGAGCTGTTAGGGGACACCTCATATCTAACCCATAATACTAATCATGGAAGCAAGAAGAAAGTAAAACTTTCAAAACTTCACAGACAGTGGAACTAGGCTGGCAAGTCATTTCATATTTTTATTCCTTTTGAAATTGGTTTTACCATTTAAAATGCAATATATGTTTGAAAATGCATTCATTTGAAAAATGCACATGTGGTAGTAATTAATCATTTGGAAAAACTTTCATCTTTGACAAATTTAGGGAGATTAGAAAGAATTGCAAATCCCTTCAGGTAGAAACTTAGGGACTTTAAAAAAGCAGCAGTATGGTTGACAGCAAAAATGAGAACAGTCATGCACTGGGACATTCAAAAGCAGATATGGAGATATCCAACATAACATTAATGTCTACACTCAGAAATTGAAAATAGTCACTTTTTTTTTTTTTGGTACTGGATTGAACTCAGGGGCACTTGGCCACTGAGCCATATCCCCAGCCCCATTTTGTATTTTATTTAGAGACAGGGTCTCATTGAGTTGCTCAGCACCTCGCTATTGCTGAGGCTGGTTTTGAACTTGCAATCCTCCTGCCTCAGCCTCCAGAGCCTCTGGGATTATGGGCATGTGCCACCACACCCAGCGAAAATAGTCCCATTTCTGATAAAAAATAATATACAGGAAGTTGGCTTATTTATCTAAATAAAAACAAAATGGACACAGTACAATATGACGGAAGAAATCTGATTGGGTCATCTTACTAGGCAATTAGATCAACAGACTCAATCCTGGCTGATGGGAATTGGGAACTGAAAACTTATGGAAGAACAAGAAAAGTGTTTCATTGATGACATTTTTTCTAGTCTCCAAATTTTTCCAATCCCTATTTTCCAGTCCAACATTGAAAAAATAAGGAAACACATCAATACTATGAGAACAATTATATCTTTTCATATTATTAGTCTACATTTTAATCTCTCAATGTAGAGAGATGAGATGACATACAGTTCATTGTAATTATATTCTATAATTAAATGTTTGGCAAACTATGGTATCTTAATAAACAAAGTTTAGTTTATCCTGGCATCAGATAAAGACTATTTGCAGAAGAATTGAACAGATAATGAAATTTGAATGAAATCTAATGCAGAACTAGAGATATGAGCAACTATGCTAAGAAATACTAAAAGGAAATTTAATCATTTTAGGCCATGTAGATCATATCTCCTATCACAGTTCCAATAGTCCTAATAAAACTGGGGTATAACTTAACTTTCACAAAAGAAATGTTATTCATTTTCTAAGACCTATTTTTATCAGAGTAAACCTGAGATTCAGGGTAGATCTGATATACCACTTACACATAAGCATTGAACTTAATACCAGTTTGACTAAATGTAAAAACTGTCATTTTTAACTATTTACTGAAAGAAATTATTTCCATTTTGCTAGTTAATAACAAGTAGATAAGTTTGAAAAAATCTGTTTTTTAAGGCAACAAACTAAATAAATTTGAAATATAATTTTGTGGGAGGAGATATTTAGCCTTTTGTTATATTCTACCCAAGTTTATAAGAGTGCTGTGATTTTCAAGATTGCCTTTTCCCAGCATATGCAAAATGAAATATGGCATTACTCAAAACATAGAGCAGGTACATTATTTGAATCTGTCTTTACATAATTTCATTCAAATTTCAGGAAAATGAAAATGAGTGTGTTATTATCTAACTTGAGGAATGGACAAAATTGTACAGAAGAGAAAAATGGATTGGTTTAAAATTGTTTCTAGCTACCACCAACTTATCCTATTACATATGTCACCCAGAATATGTATAAAAATAAGTTGAAAAATGAATTATTATCTGAACTCTTTTTCAGCATCCAAGTTGATATCCTCAAAGCATTATGGCAAAGCAAATAAACAAACAACAAAACAAAAAACAAAAACAACAAAAAACTTCAATATCCTATGGAATGGCACATTTAATTTTGATATGGTCACTAAATATTGTAGGTAGATTAAAGCAATAAAGACGAAGGTAGAAACAGAGGAAGGAGGGAGGAAAGCAGTTGGAGAGGTAAAGGAACCTGGCAAATAAAAATAAATAAAAATTCTCAGAAGACAAAATCAAAATATTACAATGAATACTAAAAAATAATGTAGTTCTGATCTTGATTTTACTTTTCAAATATCTGCTAAACCCTAGGGAACTTAAGTTTCTATTTTGAAACTCACATAGTATTTGGGAGAGTGAGGTAAAGCCTGGGATCTGTCCAAATTTCAGAGTCAAATGGAAATTTTCACATGAATATGAGCCATAAAAGTCTATAACCTCATATAAGGATGAATTGAGTATAAAATAGATCTGCAGAATCATCCCACAAAGAGAGTACATCCTTGATGAATGGAGGGTGGATGGAAAGAACAAATTTCTTGACAAAGAATATGCAACTTAAGCTGGAGAGCAAATGCATTTGTGTATCAATTTCAGAGTACCTGACTACAGAATTGTCAAGCCACAAAATGCATTTGCATTAGCTGTGCATTACTATAATGAAATGCCTGGGATAATTAACTAATAAAGGAAAAAGTTCATTTTGGTTCACAGTTTAGAAGGTTCCAATCTATAATATTGTGGTCATGACTGCACTGGAACTCCTACAATGTTGCACAGGATGGTGGAATCATGTGCCAGAACAAACCATTTAACTCCTAAACCTGGAAGCAAAGCAGAGGAAAAGACAAGCTTCCCACAATTCCCTTTGAGTGCAATTTCCCAGTAATCCAAAGAACCTCCCAAAAGGCTCTACTCCTGAAGGTGCATGACACCCTCAATAGCACCAACCTGGAGAACAATGCTATACCACATGAACATTTGGGAGACACTCATCTAAACCATATTAATGCTCGTGAACAGAAAGTCAGCAATAGTTACTCCACGAAGAATACAGTAAGTTTACAATTCTAACTGCCAATAGGACTTTCTCCTTACTGCCTACTAAACTCCTATCTAATCCTGTTAGTATTGAACCTCAGCTTAGGTGTGATGAGTTGTATTGTTAGGAGAAAGAATGTCTGGCCTTTTCTCACTAGTGGCTTTCAAAATGGAGCTGTGCTAACAGCAACGGAAAAGACTTATGAATGATTTGTTCATAATTATAACTTGATAACTGCAGTAAAACTGAAATTGTAACTTAAAATTACATGGAATATGTCA
This sequence comes from Xerus rutilus, assembly GCA_028644305.1. Classification (NCBI taxonomy): domain Eukaryota; kingdom Metazoa; phylum Chordata; class Mammalia; order Rodentia; family Sciuridae; genus Xerus; species Xerus rutilus. The sequence goes on along the minus strand of CM053404.1, from coordinate 123,114,782 downwards.
AAGACTTGATACACCTAAATTTTAATGATACATAAGTCTGTACAGTTTTCATGTGTCAATGACACATGCTTATAATTACCATAACTTTACAATAAATTTAAATATCTCATTCTTTTTATAAACTCTGTAAATATACTTGCTTATGTTAGAATTTTTTAATTCAGATAAATTTTTCTGACAGATTGGTACAAAAATTCTGTGGATTTGGGTATCCAGTTTATTTTGTGGAACGATTTGAAGGACTTAAAATAATAGCGTTTCCTCAATGAGCATGTTATAACTTATTTTATGTTGTTTCTGTTTTCTCTAATGTATTTAGTACATTTAAAAGATCATCTCCCTAGTAACAAAATCGACCAGAAAAAGTAATCCCTAAATTTCTCTCCTGTTAAATTTCAGACCATTCAGATATTCTGCTGATATGATGAAAATTTAATAATTGAAATTATTTGTGAGAAGATATCAACTTTAAAGCCTGTTTCTTATTTAAGAGAAATTAGTGCAAAATATGATAAAGCTGCACATATATAACTTGCTTAAATCTGCAATGAGCCTATATAAATTTCTATCGCCATATGATTTCTAAATAACTATGAGTGGAATTCAGTTATAAAACAAACTTCAAAAAAGTTCCTGACAATACCATTCTGGATGCCTGAGGTTCTGGATTTTGAGTCAAAAGTTAAAAATTTGAAATTGGTTTCTGTATCCCAAAATCTTTAGTTATTTTTATAATCTGAAGAATGCATTTGTATTTCATCTCAAAGGAATTTTATTCAAGTCTAACAATCAACACAGGTGAAATCTTTGTGCTTAATAGGTTTGGGAAAGTATAGCTTTTTAACTTTCCGCTCAAAATGACTTTTTTTTTAAGCCAAGGGAGCCAAATATTTTCCTTTGGAAATATTCTTGAGATAACTGTGTTTTCCTTTGTTTTATTTTGTTTTTGTTGATGTTGTTGTTCCCCATTTAAAAAAAAAAGGTAAAAGACAAAAACATTTTAAAAGATAAGACACTGCAGGGATTCTCTTTATGCACACAGCAGGGTTTGACCCCAGGTGAATACACACACTGGAGGAAATAATGGCTCAGCTTGAGAAAAAAATGGCCTTACAGCCTGAAATTCAGAGAAAAACCACTGAGACTGGGAAGTAAAATAGAAACCAGACTCTATCTGCTCTTTTATTCTTTTTTCCGCCCTGTGTGACAGTGATTATATTTTTGTGTTCCTGTACACTCGATGTACTCATTCTTAGCCTTTTCCCTACTGCAAATCAGTCTCATGTTGATGGGATACGAGATTTTGCTGTATATAAATGAATGTAGATAACATTTTAACTCAGGGTATATAAAATCATTTAGGGGTTAAATAGAAATTATACAAGAGTGGGAGAGGAAAATTGACTTTTCCTTCCTTCCTTTTAAAATATGTAACATTTCACTCTCTTGTAATTCTGCATAAGCTCAACTATATCACCGCTGAGATGAAAGAAATCTTATATAAGAAATTATTTATCAAGTGTCTGTTTTACCTACATTACCACTTAGCAAAATTCAAGAGTAAAACAAAGTAAATCATATGTATGTTTTTAAAAGTAGAATAGAATTGTCTTAATATTCTGTTTGAATTGTTTTCTGTGTGTTTTTATGAGTATCTGGGTGGTATATTTTTCTTGCACAACGTCAGTTTATATTTTCCTCTCTAAAACAGTTCTCTCAGGATTATATCAAAAACCATATCAGATTTTAAAATTGATAGTAATTTTCTTAAAAACACTTAGGAATTGTAATATCTTAGTAACTATAATTCTTAATAAGTCAAATATGACCATTTCTCACCATGCTTCCAGTTGCCAATGTAGTATATAATTCAATGCAATTTGTAAATTATACACAATCTTTTAAAATTATTTAAATAAACTTTGAGACTTGTGTGCCTTTCTTTACCATCACTGGCCACTTCTTTTTAGAACTGCATTTGATATATTTAAATTTAATGAGCTTTCCTTATGAGACAGTCAGGGACAGAGGGCAAATAAACTCATGGGTCTTAACCTGTAATTTGTTACCAACTCACCCCGCTTCACACCCTACTTTTTCAGGGGTGTATGGAATATACCTTACCCACCATCCTATTCTTAATGAAGTCAACCACATGGACTGTGGTTTAATTATTTAATTTTAAAATTAAATAAAATCCCTTTCATTAAGGGATTTTTAGTTTGGGGGCCAACCTAAATATTCTCTCCCTTAAGATTGTCTCCCTTGTCCTTGGGGCAAGATTCTACCATTAATGCTCTGCCTGTGTGTTTGTATCTCTTTGTTCAATTTTTCACTTCTATTTTCACCAACGCAAAAGTTCCCATCTCTAATATCACTTACACATGGGATAATTATGGGTTAAATAGTTACAATTAGTGGGAATTTCTCTACTACATTCTGTATTTTGGATTTTTTTTGTTTAGTATACCTTTTTTTCTTTTCCTTTCTTTATTGGGGGGTGGGGACTGGGGATTAAACTCAGGGGCACTCGACCACTGAGCCACATCCCCAGCCCTATTTTGTATTTTTATTTAGAGATAGAGTCTCCCTGAGTAACTTAGCACCTTGCCCTTGCTGAAGCTGACTTTGAACTCGCAATCTTCTGGTCTCAGCCTCCAGAGCCACTGGGATTACAGGCATGTGCCACTGCTCCTGGATGCTTGGTATACCTTTTTTAAGGAAATAATAATAATAATAATATATATATATATATATATATATATATTTGAAGAGTAATAGAAAAAACACAGGCACGAAGTCAGGTTCCAAGAATTTGGGGAAGTAAGGAGAAGAAATATCCTTCTGAAGAGGACCAAGGACAAGTATAAAGGAATAAATCATTTTTCCTCTCATATGGATTTCCATATGAAATTATAGGGATTACTTAATCTACTTTTAATTAAAAATCTGTAAATATTGTAGCCCAAACATTTTCACAAATACAGGGTTTTTGTTGTTCTTGTTGATCTTGTTCTTGTTTTCCCTTCTCTCCCTGTTTAGAGTATCCTTCTTCAGTGCTCAGCCAATGGACCACATTTCTAGCCCAAAGCTAATTAGAACTAAATTTATCAAGAAATTTGTCACTATTTATAAATCTTAGATTATATTGCAAAATGCATATACTGCATTATGCTACATTATATTTCAAAATGTAAATACTACAAATAGATAAAGATAATCTGTGTGGTGAAAAATTTGAGCCCATGGAAAGATTTTGCTCTTCATGGCCATATATTCCAAAGTTTAATTATTTAATTTTAAAATTAAATAAAATCCCTTTCATTAAATTTGTTTAGAAATGTCTTGCTTTTAAGGGAATGAATTTCAATAGATCTTTGCTTGTATGTTTGTTTCCATTAATTGTGAAAAAAATCAAGAATTGAATATTTTGGAGTACCATTTGTCATTTTTGGACAAAATGCAAGGCAATAAATGCTTTTTTCCCCTATATATCAATGAAAGAATTAAATACTCATATAAGCCATTACTTCTTCAAGATTTATATGGTAGACCCCCATCCCTACATTTTCAAGGGATATAGTCCAAGTCCATCAGTGCATGCTTGAAATCTGACATAGTACAAAACCATATGTACTGTACTGTTTTTCCAAATACCTACCTTTAATAAGGCTTAATTTCTAAATTATGCACAATACAACTCAACAGCAATAAAATAAAATTATAAAATCATACTGTCATGAAATTGTAAACAGTACAATTCTCGCACTTTGTAGCCATTATTAAGTGAAATAATGATTATTGAGCATAAGCACTTTGACACTGAAACAATTCCTCTGATAACCTATGTGGTTACTAAGTGACTAACTGGCAAATCACATATACAGAAAAGATGCAGTGGAAAAAATGATTCACAGGTAGAATGTCAGGAGATTTTTTTCATGCTTCTAGGACAATTTAAACTTATGAATTGTTTATTTCTGAAATTCCCATGGAATAGTTTTGGAACATAGTCGAACATAGGTAATTAAAATCAGAAAGAAGAATCACAGCTAAGGGAAGCCCCTGCATGCCTTTTCCTCCTCCTGCTTTTCCTCCTCCTCTTCCTCTTCATTTTTAGTACAGGCAATTGAACCCAGGGGTGCTTTACCACAGAGCTATAACCCCAGTCCCATTTTTATTTATTTTTCATTATTTTGATAGAGAGTCTCTTTAAGATACTTAGGATCTTGCTAAATTGTTAATACTGGACTTGAACTTTGGATTCTCCTGCTTTAGTCTCCTGAGTTGCTAGAATACAGGTTTGTGCCTCTGTACCAGGGTCTACTGCACAACAATCACCAAAAAAAAAAAAAAAAAGGATATTGTTATGCTAGTATCTTTTTTTAATATCCTCCATAAGCATCAGTCTTATTATATTTAAAAAAAACTTATGATTTGATGTGAATGTGTGAGTGCATGTAAATTTAATAGCTTTAACTTCTTATTAATTGATTGAATATTGCAATTTGGATAAAATTGAGTTTTATCCAAAACTCAATTTTAAAAGCAATAGCAAGGTTACTCCAGTTTTGTAATTTTTTTTACATTAATAAAAATTGTTGTCTACACAATGGCATTTTGCCAAATCAAATTTAAAATGTTTTATTCTGAAAAAATATTGAAGTTGTTTGAAATGGATTTATAAAACAAACTTTAAAAATATCTGATCATCCACCTTTAGAGAAATGTACTTTCAAAAAATTACTTTTTTTACAAATTGGATGAAAATATTTGGGTCAGTTAACTGATTTTCTATGCAATGCATTAGGTGCTACTGTTCTAAAAGTGTGAGACTTGCAATCTGCAAATATTTACTGGTGAAGCTCATGCATGCCAGAATATTAATTTAATTTTTATGTATGCAAGAAAATATCAATGAAAATTATCAGAATTTATTTAGAAGAATTATTTCATCAAATAAAAAGTTAATCTTCAGAGTGATATGTGAATGTTCTGAATCTGCACACATAATATTGTAACTGTGCTCCTACAAGATCTACTCAAATTTTAAGTTGGTGATGCTACTGAAGATTTAATTTCTATGATTCCATGCATTCCATAATACCACACTACCTCCACCTATATAGCAGATGTCTAGTGCCAACACATATTTTGGGCAGTTATGTATTTATCATAAAGTTTTTAAAAGAATATAAAGCACAAAAATTTCATTAAGAAGTCACATTCTTTGGTTAGCTCTTTACTAACAAAGGTGTTTAGAAACAGAATTTTAAAATTTGTTATCAAACAATATAATAAACTAGCAACTCTAAATTTTGGGCATAGAAGAAATGAGAAATCGCTATCATGGGAACTTTCAAACTATCTTTTATATTTATCATATGATTGTTTGACTTACTATTTCTATGCTAGTAGATAAATAAGACCATCTCCCAACAAAATGACTCTGTATACTAGTATTGAAAAAAAATAGCTTAGTATTACTTAATAATAAAGTGTTGCAATAACTGCCCCCACTTTTGGAATAATACATTTCTGCAATCAGTGGTTTATACAGGATCAATTTATTCTCTTAAGTCTGAACGTTAGAAATCCTAAAAGGAGGATGTTCTCAGGGCTGTGTACCTTCTGAAGTATCTGTTTCATTGCTTTCCCAGCTTTTAGAGGTTGTCAACATCCCTTGGTTTATAGACACACACCTCTGCCTTTGTCATTATCTTGCTTTGACTGAGTCTTCTTGTTACCTTTTTTTGTTGTTGTTTTTTACCAGAACCCTCATGATTATGTTAGGCTCACCTAGATAATCCAGTTTAATCTTCCAATCTCAAAATCCTTAAACACACTTATGTATTCTTTTTTATCAGGTAACATATTCACAGGTTCTAGGGATTAGGATTTGGATGTTGTTAGGGAAAATGTCGTTTTTCTTACTACTCTAAATATCAATAGATTCTCGTGCATATAAGCGAACACTAAAGGGAGTTTGTATAACGTTAGGGACAAAGTCTTACGAAATTTCCCAACAAAGCAAAAACAGTAATAACTTTTTATATCTTCTTTAGAGACAAAGAATTATATCTGCTAACAGCTTATTTTATTCCTTATGAGAGAAAACTGAGCTAACCTAGGTGGTACATTTCCAGATAACTGAAGGATTTGGGAGTTTGAAAATTTGGAATCATTACTCCATTGCATGACCTAGAACAAAAGATCGATTCCTGGAGAAATTTTTCATTGTTCTGTGTGATAGAGGAAGGACTTGGGCTTATTATGTCTCCATAGAAACATTCTAATTAAAAGGGAGACTAGTATGTCAAAGAGAAATTGTATCTGGTGGAATCAAACAGATGATAAAGATCTTCAAGATTGATTGATTGTTTGTTTGTTTATACTAGGGATTGAACCCAGGGACTCTCAACAACTTAGCCACATCAGCAGCCCTTTTATGTATTTTATTTAGAGACAGAGTCTTGCTAAATTGCTAAGCCTAGCTTCGAACTTAAGATCCTCCTGCTTCAGCCCCCCAAGCAGCTGGGATTACAGGCATGTGCCACTAGGCCCTACAAAATAATTCCAATATGAGAGAAAAACTGAATTCAATTCTGTAGAAACAAAAGGTGGGAGAACTTTTAAGTGTGGGGGTGAACTGTTGAAACAGTACTGGATGTTATTAGTTATTAAGGAAGAGGCTTGTAAATGCCATCAAGTCAACTGTGTTTGCTTACTGAAGTTAGATTTACATTCCCACAGAGGTATAGGAGATTGGTGGCATCTTTCTGGAAGATAACATTTCAAAGATGCCTCCCAGGTCCTTGGAAAACACATTTTCAGATAGTATAGCTGACAAGAGGCCAGGGAAAGATTTACATTTCAAAGGGGAAAGAAAGAATTTTACAATTTTGAATTTATAAATAAATGCTCTTAAGAAAAGGGGTCAGGGACCTAGAGTCAGGAAGTAATGTCTAAAATTAGACATGCTGAGGGAAAGGTTAAGGAAACATTAGGAAAAATGGTCTATTTCCACTTATAAATGAGGTAATACATTTTTATTTTATCTTCAATGAAACCTTTCTTGCTGACTTCATAGCCCGAGTTTTAGATTCTGATCAGGTCAACAAGTGACTTTCAGTGATAATAATGATTAAACTTTTCCTAGCATGCTGGATGATATTGACTGCATTTAGCTATTTCTACCTAAGAAAGCTTCATTTTGTCGGTGAATAAGTACCCTGCTTGCAGCCATTGAAAGGAAGTTTTTATTTATAGTTATGACTTAATATTTGGGTCCTCCTCTGATTTATATGTCAAAATCATACCCTCTCAATGTAATGACATTAAGAAAGGGCACTTAAAGGTAATTAAGATTAAACGAACTTAGAAGAGTAGAACCCTAAATAACAGCATTCTTCTGAAAGAGACCTCCTCAGACTGTTCCTGACCCCTTCCACCATGTGAAGTTACAGAAAAAACGGCCACCTAGCAAGAGCTCTTATCAGATATTGAGTCTATCAGTGTCTTAATCTTGGAATTCCCAGCTTCCATAACTCTATGGAATATGTAGTATTTTGTTATAGAAGCCCAGCTCATTAACTTAAATGGAGCCAAAATCTCTCCAGGAAAAGAGGGAAGAGTTACTAATAGTATTTAAAATTCAGACATGTGTTAAAATAAGGACATAATTCACTGAACATATATCTCACAATTTATCAGACAAAACTACAGTGGAAATTGGGAACACAATGCAAACCCACCCTGCTTAAATTAGTGTAACTCTGGATAATGTTTCATAAAAGAAGATGTTTTTGATATAAATTCTGAACCAGGAAGAACAATTAGATTGTGTGGAACAATCCACACAATAGAAGGATTAAACTCAATATTCCATAGACAAACCTTGACTTCTGATAAAGGATCCAGGGCTGAGGCTGTAGCTCAGTGGCAGAGCGCTTGCCTCGCACGTGTGAGGCACTGGGTTCAGTCCTCAGCACCACATAAAAATAAGTAAAAAAAAAAAAAAAAAAAAAAAAAAGACATTGATAAAGGATCCAGCAATAACACACTGTAAGGTACCTAACTTTGGAAAATTATGGAAACTACTATAGGTGTGATAAAATAAAACTCAAATGATCTGTTTTTCTACAGATGATACACACCCGGAAGATTGATACATAGGGGTTACAATATAAAGTGGAAATTGGATCCAGGAAAGAAAAGCCTTTTGCTAAGGAGAGAGAATGGATCAAAACTAAATTTTTACCAGAAATTTCACAGATATTATCAGAAGCAATCCTGAAATTGATGAAGCTATTCTTGTAAAAGTGGATAGTAAAAAATGCAACAATTTTTTAGTAATGAAAATATTAATCTGTATATTTAATCAAAGCTTGATGACTGAGATTTTTCAAAATTTTTAAATATTCTAGGTAATGGCTTCCTAATTTATTTTCCATTTTTGGTAATAAGGAAATGAAATTCTGCTGAATAAGGGCATTTCAATATAAACAGGTAAATTACTAGATAATGATTCACACAAATCTTTCTATAAAACTTCTTTAACCTGTTCATGTGATAGTATAAGGGACTGTTGTTAAAGATAATCTGTTTATGCAGTCATATTTGGGTGCTTATATCCATGCAGACATATTCAGAAATATTGAATGCTTTTCACCATTTGACATTTGTAAAACGTTTTCAGGTTCTTTTCAATGTTATCAAGTAATTCATTGTCCTTCAAAAATTTTACTGTTGAATATGCACACATAATACAAAGAACAATTTTAATACTAAATCATTTTATCATTTAGATATGAACTATAATAAAATGATAAAGTACTAATATTTGTGCTTTAATATTTACTTGTGTTCATTACAAAGTTAAGTTGCATGAAAATTCAAACATGCAAGTTAATTTTAAATGGAAAAAGAATAGACATAAACTATGATATGTCTTATAGATTTGGAGGATAGAAGTGTATAACAAGCTTTTCTTTATCATCTATAACTGGAAAGAGAAAGTTACCTTGAGGCACATTTTCTTTGTTTGCCTTTTATTCATGCAAATATTATGCCAGGAGGCACATTTGCACAGGGTCAGAGTACAAGCAGCCCTTTACAAAAGCTTCTGGAGGTAGAGCTGTCACAAAAGCTAATGGGACAGCCTGCATGAAGACCAAGGATAGGGTGCAAAACCCATGCTCCTTCCATGTCATATTTCACACTATCAAAACCCATCAGGTGAGCTGAGGTGTTTGGAGGAAAGAACAGACATAGGGAGAACCTATTATTGTTAACATTTTTTAATCCCAAACTGTATCCTTTTCCTTCTCAGAATTGTAGAACCAATAATGAGACCAAGTGTTGATTGGATAGTGAAGGAAGAAAAGGCTAAGACTATGAGAAGCAGGGAGAAAGTCTCACAGATCAGCTCCTCAGCTGGCCAGTTGTAGGTCTGGGGGTCATAAATATAGAGTAAAAGGAATGAAGAGGAGAGAGATTAATAAAGGAGAGGAACATCCATGTCTTTTCTGGGAATGGGCAGAGGTTTCCCTGATATTTGAGTAACACCTCTTTTCATTGCTTTTATTGTTCTTTCATGTTGTCATGACAATTGTCAACTGTCAGTATGCTGGTGGGTATCATTCACCATGCAGTTAGGATCATAATGAAGGTAGAGGTTAGCTGGTGGTTATTTCAGCAGCCAGATCTAATCAGTTTCCAGCTAGGAACTTCTGGCCTTCCAGTATCCTGTGCTATAGGATAATTGCAATTAGGGTGAGGGAGAAATGCAGGTAGGTGACCTAGGCAGTACAAGATTAAGGCAGGGTAACAATATGAAGTATGAGAGCCTCTGGCTGTCATTCAGGATCCATATAATGGACTAAATTTCATGGAAGAGCACATACGGCTAAGGATGACCATAGGGTTTGGGGAAATATAAGAATAATTCATGTAATCCCAGCACTTAGGCTGAGACAAGGAGAATCATGAGTTCAAAGCCAGCCTCAGCAACAACAAGGTGCTAAGCAACTCAGTGACACCCTGTCTCCACATAAAACACAAAATAGGGCTGGGGATGTGGCTCAGTGGTCGAGTGCCCCTGAGTTCAATCTCCAGTGCCAAAAAAAAAAAGAAGAATTCACAAAATGCATACGGGCTGCTATGTGCATAAAAGCCAATGTGCTCAGAAATGATTTGGACCAAGCAGGATATCACATCAGAGGGTGAGGGTACACCACAAAATGTAGAGTCAGTGGACATACCCACTAATTCAAGTTACCGAGAAGTAGGAAGTCTGTCAATTTGACCCGACCCCCGATTTTCTCTCTATTGAATAGTTGGAAATAGGATTAATTTTAGTTGGATATTACAAAAGCCCTGAAGATTCTAGTCAATTAATGCAAAAAAAATTATCTTTAAGAAAAAGGGAAGGCAGGGTGGTAGTGGAGGGATACAAATACACAACTATAAAATAAGGCAAAGATTGGTCTTTTGCACTGCTGTGAAATTTTCAGTAAACGGTGATGTGAAGAGGTCTCCAAGAGTGGAGGAGATCTCTACTCAGACATTGCAGGCTCTTAACGACATTGCAGAAAAGAATTTAAGGTTACATGGGTTATAAGTAGCAGAGGAAGAGATTATAAAGGGAGGGTACACTAGAAAATGGGAGTGTGAGCTATCTCAGAGAGACAGATTGAGTCACTTCAGCTTGGTCTGGGGTTTTCACATTCATAGAGGGACAGTAGTAGGCAGATGAATTAGAGATAGAGTCAGGGCAGGGCTAGGCAAGCTCACTGGTTCTCCTTGCATTTAGATGTTGCCTTTTCATGTTCTAATCATACGGCTTCCCATGTAGCTTGTCTCCTTAGCATCTTACATCACCACCAGACTTATACATCTTACTATTATAATGAGGTTTGGGTCCTTTCTTAGTCACTGAAGTACTTCACGTGTATGCTCCCTAATGAAGTAGCTCCTCTGGGTGCTTTGAGGTCATTTTACAGTTTTGTTGCTTTTGTCAGTTAATTGGCAGAACAAAGACATGAATGTGGGTGCAAGGACCTGGGCTGGGTTGCTCAAGAGTTGTTCTGCATTCTATGGCTTATGGGAATTTCTCTTGGTACTCAGCCTTCTCTTCATATCCCTAAATTCCTATCCCCAAGTGACAGAGACAGATGGCCTGCTCACAAGTAATACGAATTTTAAATACATACTATAAACTTTCTTCCCATGAACAAGCTACCAGGCAAAATGACAGAGTGCAAGTCTAGTTTAGAATGAATTTTGTCACAAACAAACATTTATTAGCAAAAAATTCAGGAAAGGACTACTGAACCTGCTTCTTAAGCTTGATAAAAACTAGTATTCTGAGCCCGGCGCTGTGGCACACGCCTATAATCCCAGCACTTTAGGAGGCTGAGACAGGAGAATCGTGAATTCAAAGCCATCTTCAGCAATTACAAGGCACTAAGCAACTCAGTGAGACCCTGTCTCTAAATAAAACACAAAATAGGGCTAAATAGTTAAGTACCCCTGGGTTCAATCCCCAGTACAAAAAAAAAACCTAAAAAACAAAAAACAACTAGTATTCTGGTTCTTTAGTGCTTTAACAGTATTTGTGCAGTAAATCTAGTGGCAACATTCAGTCCACTTCCAGCTTTGGTCACAGAGCAAATGCTTTATATGTGTAACAGAGAGGTGGCATCCTAGTATCTAGGTTATCATTCCCTGAGGAAGAAATTCTTGTTTCTTTCAAAAGCCAGCTAAGTTCCTCATTATCTGAACTAAAAGATTTTAAAGCTAATCACAAACCACATCAGATATGTGGATCAAGATGACTCAGCAGGTGTAATAATACCTTTGTTTTGTTTTTATATTTTTTTTAGATTACTCAATAATAATTTCTTATAAAGCATACAAAAAGCACTTGGAATAAAGATCTGTGAACATTCCTGCTAGATATAGGAAATTTCAAAATGAATGGGGATCATAAGGTAGCTGTACATTTTAGAAAAAGTGGAAAAAAAATCTAAATTGTGTTTCAGTATCTTGAATTGTTAAAGAAGATGTTATGCCCTTGAAGACAGAATTTTGGGCCTTGAAGAAAGGCTATATGTTCTTGAGTACACAGAATGAAACAAAGGTTAAAAAAATTATTTAAAAAAAGAAGATGCTATGGCTTGAATATGTCCCTCAAAAAAACATTTGTAAGAAACTGAAATGCCATTGGAACAGCATTAAGAGAGAGGATTATAAGAAGCGATGTGGTGGGTTTGTTTTTTGAGTGGGCTTCTTGTAAAAGGCAAGTTCAACCCCTTTTGCTCTCTCTCTCCCAGGGGATGATACTTTAAAAAGTATTCACAAGATGTGGGTCCCTTGGTCTTGGACATGCCAGAACTCAGAATCAAAAGGAAGTAAATTTCTAGTCTTCATACATGACCCCATCTATGGAATTCTGTTATGGCAGTGCAGCAACAGATTATGACAAGGAATGGCTGTGCTGCAGTGAACAAACTCTGAAAGAGATAACAAAAGGACTTCCAGGAAGTGTTGTGGGTGGTGTGGAGGCCAACATAGGTTCCTGAAAGTCAGTTGAAGACTTTGTGAATTATACAGGAAGGGGTGGGCAAACTTCACTCAGGAAACTACCAAGGGATTTTTGTTTGCCTGATGACTATAATTCTCTTCAAAAAAGAGGTTAAATACAGGACATTAATGGAGTAAAGCTGGAAGCATTTATATAATCAAGATTTGAATGTTAAATTTATCCTATAGCCAGTGTGGTGGCGCATGCCTGTAATCCCAGCAGCTCTGGAGGTTGAGACAGGAAGATAGAGAGTTCAAAGCCAGCTACCCTGAGCAACTCAGTGAGACCCTATCTCTAAATAAAATATAATATAGGACTGAGGATGTGGCTCAGTGGTCGAGTGCCCCTGAATTCAATCCCTGGCACCCCTCCCCCC
>CM053404.1:123081860-123101320 GCA_028644305.1 Xerus rutilus | reverse complement strand
CACCATCTTTACTGTCCCCATGCCCCCTCCACCCTCCTACCCCTGTGACCAAAGTCTTTTTAATGTGAACAAGTTGCTTAAAGTCACTTGCCAGCATAAGTATATTGGCAGTAACAAAGGATGCTAAAAAGGGCATACTATTATTTATCAATCCATGTCAATTATGTGTAAGATAATTTCCTAGAGATGTCATTGATGAATCATAGCATGTATATATTTTAAAAAGTATCAAAGATGGCCCAACACTCCCCATTTGCCTAATGAAAAAAAAAATTCTAGAAGGAATTTCAAGTATGAAAACATGAGAATGTAAGCTTTCTCACAGTCTATGTATTATAAATTATTTGGCTTTGAATACTGATATTTGAAAAAATCATCTTCTTGTTATTTTAATCAACATTTATTTGACCATAATGATCAAGTTCAATATCATGTCATACATTTAAATATGATTTTTAATTTATTTTGTACAGAAAATAGCTGATCTATAATCTCGAGTAAAAACACTATTGTTGCTTTGTAAGACTTTTGAATATATCAAGGAATTTAATGCAGGTAATAAGCATAAAAATTACAATTTTCATGTTATTTATTTAAATTCTTTTAGTTTATCTGGCTGTATTTTTTGCATTTATATTTAGCAATATTTTTATGTAAGGATTTTAAGCTTTTAACATTTATTGCCTGACTTACAAAAGGAAACTTTCCTTTAATCCTAGTTCATAAACTGCCTTGACATTACATGGTTAAGATATTTTTAGTGATATTTCCATATTTATTAAGATTATCACATGTCTTCCCAACTTATCTTTCTCATTCTTTTCCTTCCCCTTATCTTCCTCTTCTTTCTTTCCTTTTCTGTCTTCTTCTTTTTTCTCCTTCTTGTCTTTTCACTTTGTAAGGAACTACAGTACAATATCAAATGGAAGCAGTGGCAATGAAAATTCCCCACTTGGATGGGAACACCAATGATCATCCACACATGATCATAATTTTTGCAAAATATTTTTAGCAATAAACTTTATTCAAAGTTTATCAAGTTCTATTTTTTCAAGTTTTTATAAAAATTCTTTATTGAAATAGTATAATATATTTTTCCTGAAAAATTGAGACAATTACATGGCTGCTTTTCATGAATTTTGGTTAATCTCCAGTTAAATTAAGACACATGCTAATACTAATGTGCTGTTAGACACACAGGATAAACTCTACATTGGTATGTATTATTTTTTGAAATTTATATCTGGATAAATTTGATACTATATTGTCTTTTTATGTTTGCTTATCTTTTTATATCTGTTCATGTCTGTAAAAAAAATGTTGTCTTATAGTGATTTAGATTGGTTTGGGCACCAAATAATGTCTCAAAAATAAGCTGAAATCATAGAGAAACTCTCCAAACTCCTTTTGAAACTTCTGTGAGTGTCAAATTATTACAAAATGGAAAGTTAAAAAACGAAAGAATGAACTCTGACTGATTGATTGCTGTACTGGGGCACTTTACCTTTGAGTTATATCCTCAGAATCTTTTTTTTGAAATTTTGAGACAGTTCCCTGCTACATTGCTGAGTTGGCCTCACACTTGTAGTCCTCCTGACTCAGCCTCTTGAGTAGCTGGGATTACAGGAATGTGCCACCATGCCCTGAAAGAATAAACCATTAATTCCTACATGCAGAAACAGGGACAAGCCTCTAAATATAATTTTGAGTAAATGTTTGATACAAATAGGACACAGAGTATAAATATATATACTCTGTGGTTTTAATTTTTCTAGGTTCAATTTTTAAGAATTCTTCAGGCTATAATCATGTCACCTTTTCTATAGGCTACATGTGAATGTTTCTATATATGTGAAATTTCAGTAAAATTTGGTTGTGCTCTCTATACGTTAAAGTTCAATAGAATTTAGGTTGTGCTCTTTTATCATCATTGATTGCTTGTGTAGGATAGAAGCTGTGTTCATAGATGTCTTTATTAAATTCAGTTTTTAAAACTTCTTTACTATTGAAAAGATGGTAAATGGACTAATGCTCCTGACAATTGAGTTGTTTAACAACTGCAGGTCCACTTAATATTTCCACTTATTCTTCAGTCAATTTGATTATATTTATCTGAAAAATTATATAATTTATCTAAATTTTCAAATTGATTTAATTAAAATAGTACATTTATAAAAGAATTTAACCCTTAGAATATTCCCTTTTTTCTATTGTATTTGTGCCTTTCTTCATCTTTTTTGTGTCAGTTTTATCAGAAGTGTTTTGGTTTTAAGGTATAGTTTCAGGTAACAGATTTAGTTGTTATTTCTGTTATTTCATAGTGTTCCCTTTCAATTAGTCTGGTTTTTTAAAGTTTATACCTTTATTTGGAAAGAAAGCCAAGTTACTCTCTCTCTTCTTCTCTCTTTTTGAGTCTTTTTGTCTCCCTTTTATTAACACCTTATATATTTCTTCCACATACATTCATGTTGTGGTTTTCTTTTTAATAACTACATGTTTCCTGTTATAAGGTTGTGGTTATACTGTCTATGCTTGACTTTAAATAAACAAAATACTAGTGTTCGTATATTTTAGGTCCACTATGGTTTAAATTTGTCAACAGGTTTACTTTTTTTTTAAATAAACATTGTTACTCAAAAACATACCTGTCATTGAGCTCATGTTCATACTTTAGGAAATCTATATTAGAGAATATAAATATGGCTAACAAATTTTCATTATATATCTGAAAACATCTTTATTATGCAACCAATCCTGAATAATAATTTACTTGGCTAAAGAATTATAAATTGCCAAGCATTTCCTTAGCATCTCAAGGTACTGGTTTCTGGTTTTCTGCAATACCTTTTTCCTAATTAAAATAAAAAAACAGACATTCAACTGGACTGCAATTCTTTGTGTGTACTCTTTTTTTCTGCCTGAACTGCACCACCCTTTCTTTTTCTGGCTGTTTTAGTATTTTCTGTGTCTTTCATAGTGTTCTACTTTGTTCTAACTTTTCCCCTAAGTGGGAGTTAGGGGAATGTTCACCTTTTCCAGGACATAGTTTATCGCAGTTAGATTTTGCTACTTTTATTCTTGTCTATAGTCCTTATACTTTTCTGTCCATGTATCCACCCAACAAAAGCAGATCATTTGCTTGAATCGGAAGATGTTGCCAAATTAAGTTACCTTAGCCAGTGATTTAGAGAACGTCATTTATTTATTAAAACAATCAGTTTCAACAATCATGGCCAACTGCACTTATTTCCGAACTTCATAAGATTACATGGGTTTATTTACTGCAACAAACTCATGTTGCTTTTGATTTAACGCTGTCTCTTTTTTTACCACTGACCTTAACTTTGCAAGTAAGGCAGGGCAGAGGGTTCTTTGACTCATTTTGATGAGGATTGCAAACTTTTGGGAATCTACATAGGGCAGGTTCCTCCTTCAACTAGGATAGATATTCATAGCATCTGCTGTTTCTACATTTTGTAAGAATTATAGATATTTTGTAGTTAAATTAAAGGCATTTTTTGGAAATATTATATTTGTTTTGATGTGATGAGTTAAGAGAGTGATATTGAATTACTAAACTCAGAAAGTCCTAATTGAGTGTCATAGACCCCAAGAGACTTGTTTCCTGCCGAGAGATCCTGACATCATTGACTTCTGAGTATATCAATAAAAGAGAACTCCTAGGGAAACCCTTCCCTCAAATACTCATACTTCAATTGGGAATTTAAATTAGTGCTTCTGTGTTCAAAAACTTCTTTTAAGAGTTTTATAAATGAAATTATATATATTTTCTTTATCTCAGTATCTCTACATTATATCAAAATGTCCCAACAGAACTTCCATTTAAAAGGTTTGAAAACTGACCTTTATAAAGTAAGAAATAAATTGTAGAAGCACAGTATGTCTTCAACTTCTCTTTAGCCTGCTAAAAGTATTTTCTCAATTATGGATTACTTTACTATATGTATTATTTCACATATATACATATATATATATATTATTTATAAGATAAGCCTTCATCTTTAATGGAATAACCAGTTTGTTATTACTTAAATAAATTTGAGTAATGACCACAAACTATGCTTTTCAGCATTGATAAGATTATGTGCTATATTATTTTATATGTTTCTTCTAAGCTAAATATCCACTTTCCACTTTTTCCACCATCAAAATACCCACTTTTGATATTTCTCCACTGACTTTTGCTACACTTTAAATCATTTCTTTCCCCATTTTAAGCAGGTACATAGTGTAAGGGGCAAAAAAAATCACGGAAATTATACAATGTGTTTTTCTTTCCATTATGCATAGAAGAAAAATGAAAACACAAAATATAAATAGGAAAGTTGATAGAAAGTGAAAATTAGGAGCATATGTTGAAAAGAGTAAAAGCATAATATTTTCTTTTCATATAAGTGGATTTTAAAAAGGTAAATAAAAAGAGATTAAACTAGCATGTTTTCTTTAGTTATATTTTTATAGACAAGAAGTTAAACTCTTTATTCTAAGAGACAATAACAAAGAAAACTAGACATCTTTCTAAAGGACAAAACAGCACAAAACACACTATGCCTTAAACAATTTTACTGATGATGATGATTGTTATCCCCAAAGAATGTTTTTGAAATGGTCATTTATATGTAACCAAAAAAAAAAAATCAGTAGCTTTTAATAGCATGTAAGAGGAATTACAAATAAGAAAATGGGTAAGAATAACACATAGTGTGAATCTGGAGTGCTCAAAATAAATCGTTGTTTGCCCTTCCATTGTTCTGGAGGAAACTTATCCTTATCCGTGTCAATTTGCTAACACTAGAGAACCAAGATAATTAAAACTCAAGAACTAAGATATGGTCACACTTTTGCAACATTAAACTAGACTAGATATTTAAAATTATAAAGTTGTAAAAATTAAACCTGAACCTAAGAAAGATTATATCTCAACCCTACATTAATTCTATTTACTGAAACAGTCTTTTAGGAAGTTGTGATGGTTTCCATGATGTTATGGAGGGTTATCCATGGGACACTTTTATATATCCAAAAATTATCCTGCGCTACCCAGGACACTGGACTCTGATTCCTAGGTAATAAAGCATATAGTAATTCTGTTCCATAAATGAAAATGAGTGGAAAAAATTAAAATATTAACTAGAAATAATTTAAATTTAGTAGAGTTCTTAGATGAAGAATGTCTCAATCTATAAAATAATTGGATGGTATCAATTATTGGTTTCTCAACTGCTTGTCTGATTTGCAGTTGAGAAATCTGGCATTGCAGATATATAAATTTGTATGGGAAGTGAGTTACGAGCATACTTTGTTCACTGAACGATATAGAACACTTCACTTTAAAATATTTTTACTTTGTGTGCGTGCATGTACTATGTGGAGAGACAGAAGGGATGGTTATATTTGCCTCAAAAAGTTAAAATGTAAGCCCACACATTTAAATAAGTAGTAGTTTATTTATTTTTCTAGCTCCATGAATTTAGATGACTAAATGGCACCAGTTTGATCATATTGAATTCATTTTAGTAATGGAGATCATCATACATATCTTATATTCGGCAGTTATATGGTAATTTAAAATGAAGTTTGTTTATGGTAGTATCCACAGTTCTTTCAGTGTTAACATTTGCTCAACTCCTGCATTAACTCCTGATTTTTTTAAAGTACATAACAGTAACGTAATTTTATAATCTGAGTCATTTGAAAGCACTTCAATTTCTTGCTAAAAATCTAATGTCTACTGTGTATCCATAGAAAGGAATTCCACTTAAATAAACAAATTCAGTGAGTAAGCGTCACAGTGAGAAGGCAGGGGCAATGGCATTGAGGAATTTGCCTATAGAGTGGTATGACTGAAGTAGAGTGAGTGACAGGTAGGTACAATAGGGTGAAAAGATTGGTAAAAGCTGAGACACTAGACATGAAGTCTAAACTACAATCCTGGGAGTTCCACAGCCTTTCCAGACAGTCATCTTACTCCATGATTTGAGAAATAACTCTCGGGTCCTTAAATTGAAACAAAGCAGGGAAACTTTACAGCAGCAACCTGCTCCTTCACACCATGGCCTTGGAGTAATGAAAGGTCGAGACCAGTGATCATCTATCTCCATAATTTCACTAACAATTGACAAACACAATTTAGAAACTGCCAAAAAATGAAATTGATCTTGTTCTTAGAGAAAATTGTATCTATTTGTTTAGATTTCTCTACTATGGTACGATAGCAACAATGATAAAGAATTCATTCACATCCATCAATAAGAGTATGAAAGCACTACTTTGTAAATGGTTTGATACAATTTATAGAACAGAAAAACCCATTTAAATGATATATCTTTGAGAGAACAGGGAAATGCTTTAATATTGTATTTTACTTTATATTTACTACATGCAGCTATAATTTTGAGACTGGCATCATTAAAGAATGTACAATTGTTATAAAAGTTTGATGATTCTAATGATTTTAGTATATTTAGTCCTCTATACAACAATAGTGTCTTTTCTGAAGATTTAAAATATATTATAATTAAAGGAAGTAGCTGGAAATGTAGTATAGAAGGCCTACCTTTAAAACATGAGCAAATCATTTTTTTGTGGTTTAGCTGAAATATTAGACAACAAGTTTGGACAATATAAGAGGTACATAATTATGAAAAGAGCAATTTAGGACATTTACACAATGAAGAAATAGGAAAAGCATATTCTGGTAGAAGGTACTAGCAATTTGAAGACTGTGCATAGGTAAGAATTTTTTGTTTTGTTTTATTTTGTAAAGCTGCTTTTCACATAATTGCATTAAATACATATACATACAAAAAACACAGGATATATTTTAGTTAAGGTAATGGATTAGCAAATAGATTTTAACAAATGCTTCTTTTCTTGGTTACTTAATAAACACCCATTGAACTTAATTAGAGGACGGTTTGTGAAACGATGTAAACATTCAAACACATTCTGCCTTCAACTCCACTCTGATCTTGAAATACATGAAATGTATTAGACCTTGAAAACACATAATTAAGCTTAATATTAAATATATTAGAAATTAGTGGAAGGTCCATGTTTCTAGTAGACAATACCTTAGTATTTTTGTGTGTTCATTTTGTTGAAACAGAAAAAAAAAATCTTTAGTATATATAGGCATATTATATAAAAAACTTTTATATATGGATATATAAATCAAATATATATGTATTTGACTTTTACAGCTATTTTAATTGTTTGTGTGTTACTTAGCATTTCCAGGAACTTCAGAGTTGTCAATATTTTCATCTTTCTTTTCTTTCTTTCTTTCTTTTGTAATTCTCCCCTTTCCATTTATTTCAATGTTGGACTTACAGCACAATTAAGGTAATGTGTACCAAAATTATTAAATGCTGTGGCCAGAACAGGCACAGGCTACCTAATTTGCACAACTAGGTGCAAAATAAATATGTCAGAGCTCTTCAAAGAAGAGAGAAAAAGTGCCGTTAAAGGTACTAAAATGTAAAACTTTTTTTCTTTCTATCTTTTTTTCTTTCTATATGTCTTTCTCAACTTGTTTTTTATTTGCTACTCATTGTCACACGTCAGACTCCTTCTGGAATAGGACACTTACAATACTGGTAATGTGAGATAAATCCTGACAGTCGTCCTGGGTGGCCTGCAGTGAGACTACCTCTGCTGGTGTTAGGACCTACATGCTGTGCCTCCTCCAGGGACCAAGATGCCAATTTCCCTTTCTACTTTCTACAGCCTCAAACAACAGAAGGTGGTGACACACAGGGATTTGCAAACTCCACAACACAACATTCTCAGCACCTGTATTGGAGATGTGCAAGAGACTCACCTCTCTGTGGGCTCAGAGTCGGGTAGAATAATTACAGTTATGCCCCTCCGTAGAGATGCCACTGTACTGGTTGCAGGTTTATGAAATTACCCTGGTTAGAAAAAAAATTGTCATTGCTCTTGTGAAGCTTCCACTAATAGGACAGAGAATAACATAAATGTGATATAAGGAACTGTGGCTGCTGCCAGCCAATAAGATGGTGGTCACACATACAGTGTGATAAATGCCACGCATAGAGAGTGGATCTAGGACAATCACAGAAGCTGAGCTTTCTTTGTGAGACTTCCAGTAACTTACCTCATATTTAGATGCTTCAGTTATAGAAGCAAATGCTAAGACTATTTAAGTAGGTTTCCTTTCATAGGAAATTAGAAGTATTCAACCTGACACTCATGACTGTATATTCCCTAAAATTTATGTCTATATTTTGATTTCATTGAATTTATGTGAACACTGTTCTTTAAGTTTCAGGGAAAATTTTTGAGTCTAGAGTATATAACATATTTTCCTCTAAATTATAAATTTTACTTCTAGTTTGTAAGGGTTTTTCAATTTCTTTGCTTGATTTTTCCATAGCATTTTATCTAAAATAATTAATTGACACATAAATGTACCAGTGTATGAGGTGCAATGTGATGTTTTATTACATATATTACATTATGAAATCACATGAATTGGCATATTCAGTGTTCTACTTTAGATAAGGAATGTCCCATAATGTGTTAAATGTGTTAAAATCTTGGTCCCCAATGCAATAATGTTCAGAGGTGGGGCTGTTGGGAAGTGCTTGTTTCATGAGAGCTCTGGCCTCATCAGTGGGTAAATTCATTGAGAGATTCATAATTTGATGGCATGTTGGGGAGACAGTGAAAAACATAGGAGGGGATGCCTAATTAGAAGAAATGGGTATATCTTCGGCAAGGTTATTTCTCATCCCTGGACCCTTCCTCTCTTTCTCTGCTTCCTGGCTATGAGGTGAACATCTTTCTTCTGTCATGTCCTTTGCCATGATGCTCTGTCTTACCACAGGCCCATAACAATAAAG
The DNA here is from genome assembly GCA_028644305.1 of Xerus rutilus. NCBI lineage: Eukaryota > Metazoa > Chordata > Mammalia > Rodentia > Sciuridae > Xerus > Xerus rutilus. The sequence continues at coordinate 123,092,432 of CM053404.1, read as the reverse complement.
CCAGCTAGCCATGAACTGAAACCTCTGCTACTGGGAGCCAAAATAAAGTTTTCCTCCTTTAACTGGTTTTTATCAGGTATTTTGTGAAACAGACGGAAAGCTGACTACAACATTTAGCATCTCCAACATTTATCATTTCTTGGTGAGAACATTTAAAATCCAGTTTTATAAATATTGTGAAATGTGAAACATATTATCATTAATAACAATCGTGCGACTCTAGCATCTTATTTCTTGAAAAAAAAAATCTCCCCAAATATCTGAGAATATTGATTGGATTTAAATTTAGCTATTTTAAAAATTCCATTTTCCAAAATTGCCTTTTATTTCTCTTGGTTTTATTTTTTATTGCAGGTTTGGCTTTGCTTATTTTTGTCTGATATTTGTTTAGTTGTTACTGACCATGCTTATGATTCTCCTTTAAGCATAAAGATATTTAGTTTTCCTTACTTCCTATATAAATCCCCAGGATCATAGAGCTGTGGTGTTCTTTTTTTGCTATTAGGTAATTGAATTTTACTTCCTAGTTTGTTCCTTTGAATGAGAATGTTAACTGTGAGCTCTCTAGCTATCATTTTTAAAAAGCAGCTGGCAAAATGCACTGCAAAGTTAGGGCATTTGAATGTGGTTGGGATATGCTTGATTATTTGTATCCCTGAAATATATTAAGATTTTCATTTCTTTATTATGTGTTCATTTACCTATTACTGTAATCTTATTTCATTAGTGTCTTGGGAAGTAAAGATGACAAAAAAATATGTTTTGACTGGCATTTTCAACCTTAAATCCTATACTGAATTTCAAGATTAATTTCATTGATTTAATACTGCACATTTTAAATAATATTATTCACTCAATAATTGTTTGAAAAATTCAGAAACACATTCTAATGTATTAAATTTACCCCTCCAAGAGCAATGAACATAGCTTTTAATGCTCTTCACAATTTGAATTGTTTCTCCTTTGAAACCCAATATAGATATGTATTCCAATATTTGTGGATTATCTTCTTATTGGTGAGATTTAATAACTGATTTATCTCAAATAACTTATGTAGACCCTTGGTAACTTATCACTTGATTATATGCAAATGATGAAGCACAATGATTACAGAGGGACATAGTACCTCTTGGAAGATATTAATAATCCTGCTTTTCTCTTAATAAATGGATGGACTTTGTGAATGCTCACCTGTAAAATAGCACCTCTTCTTGCCCTAGAGATCTGAGTGCCCTCTGCCACACTCTTATAAGTGCATGAGCACACACTCACATGCACACAATGCACCCCTAATATGACAAAATATATGTTAATCTTCCTTTTTGATTTAGAAAAAATGTGATAAATTGCTATATGTTACCCAGAAATTCATAATAATCAATAAATTTTGTTAAACTATTATGGCCAAGATAGTATGAAAATAGTGGTGGAGATAAAGTTTAATAAAAAGTTCTCCTTTCAACCTCAGTTACTTTACATTCCCTCAAAGAAACAAAGAATACAGTTATAGCAGTTCTCATTATTAAACACTTTCTAATATATCAGTATGCTAAGTAGTTTATGTAATTATTATCTTATTCAACCAATGAAAACATAAACATTTTGAGAGTCAGTTCTTATAAGGAGATATATCTCACATTAATTCAACACTGAACTCAGTTTTATACATTCTATTTATTTAACCTCACCCCTTTTTCCATTATATGTTCTTTGCCATTGTCAAATAAACTCAGATCTTCCCATCTTAGAACACCACAAATATTTTCCTTACTAAAATACCTCTTTACCTTTGGATGAAGAGTATACTACTAATAGAAAATTCTACATTCTCAGTAAACATTTTCATGTGTGCTCCAAGGACCCTTGTACTCTATTCATTGTTTAAATAAATCTGGAGCACAACTGAAATAAAATTACAGCCCTGTGTCTGACAGTGTTGAGCTGTAGGCCCTCTCTTCAAATGCATGTTCTACCCAAGAAATTGCTTTTTCTCTCCTAGAAATACCTACCAAAGCAAGGATGATAAACTCCAAACTTTGCTCCTTTCTGTTCTTACTAAAAAAATAAAAAATAGGTACAGTAGTATATGTTGCCACTTACCTGAACAATCTTCTCATTACAAAAAGGAGACTATTTTTCACATTTAAATTTTCTGTACTTTACTTACTACATGTTATTTAGAAAATATAATCAATAAATATATATTTACATGTAAATAAATATATTTGATTGGAGTATCTTCAACTGTGAATTACATTTGCATGTCCACATTACAAATATGCTATAAAAGAAGTGACTACAATATTCTTGTCCCTCTAATACTTTAGGCTAAATTATTGCTTTAATTATAAACATGAGGAAAGCCTGTGACAATAACTAATAATCATTCTAAACAAAGCCACAACAATGTACCATATGCTATATAAATAAGAAAAGTAGAGGAATGAAAATATATTCAGCTTTAATATTAAATTAATATTTAATTATGTGAGAAAAATGCTACATATTTGAATCATAAGCAAATTGAGGATACTGTCTTTTGATAATCAAAGTGCTCCCTCCAAGCCCAGAAAACACAATTATAATAAACGAAATGATTTAGTAAGCAAGTCATTACTGGCAAAGAGCACTGTGAGGCTTTTTCTGCAAGAAAGAAAAGAAAATTTTATCAGATCCTGTTAAATATGTCAGCCAGGAGAAAGAGAACAATAAAATTAATATTGTGTTCCCTGATAATACAGAAGTAAGCTGAATGATGAATCAGATAGGATAGCAGATTGCAAACCTGAAACCATTGCAACTGATAACAATAAGACTAAGGAGAGTGTTTCTGAAAGGCAAACCAATGAAAAAGTAAAAATAATAATGGACACAATCATGCTAATTTAGGTAATGCTGGGAGGCTTATCTGTAAGAAAAATGAAGGAATGATGAATGCCTAAAGTTTGCTCCAAGTGAATATGAGCTAAATTAGAAAATAAAAGTGAGAAGAAAACCACATTATCTCATTGTTGTCAGTACTACATATTGTAGATCAAAGACTGAAAGAGATCTTAAAGTTTTAAAGTAACAACTTCCTCAGAACTGGTAAAGAACTGACCCTCCTATCTCCTATGCAGTCTATATAATCACAACATTGTTATATACTTGTCTACATTGAAGCTAAAATTTTATAACCATGGAAAAGATAGCATGGTATCAGTAATTAGTCTAAGAATTATCTGAAATTATTCTGACTTAATCTCCTCTTTTGAGGTTATTGTTTGAAGAAAACATTTTGGGAATTTATTTATTTATTTATTTGTTTGTTTGTTTGTTTTTTGCACCAAGGATTGAACTCAGGGACACTTGACCACTGAGCCACATCCCCAGCCCTATTTTGTGTTTTTATTTAGAGACAGGGTCTCACTGAGTTGCTTAGTGCCTCGCCTTTGCTGAGGCTGGCTTTGAACTCGCAATTCTCCTGTCTCAGCCTCCCAAAGTGCTGGGATTACAGGTGTGCGACACCACGCCCAGTGGGAATTTATTCTTAAGCCCTGCATAAACAGAAGATGGGGTTCAGCTTTGTATAGTCCAGTCATTACCCTCCTATAATCCTGGGTAGCCCATGTTTCTGAGTCTATGCTAGATCCCACTTGGTATCTTACTCAGTTGTAATTAAACAGTGAAACAAATATTATATGGAAATTAACAATTCTAGGTAATTCTTTTCCATTCATGCCTTCTTCCTCTATAAGCTTACATACAAAAATAGAGGCCAAGACACCCTCTTTTCAGTCCTTTCACACTTATAATATTTGTATACAATTCCCACTATGCCTTTGGGAAACTTACAGCTATCACATGTAAACTCATCTAAAAATTCATAATTTCACAGACCATTCTTTTCTACACAATAGAGCAATTAAAATCCTGGTTCATAACTGAGATTATGCTTCTCTTGTAGCAACTTATGTTACAAACAAAACAAAACAGCTCATTTCAATAGATGACATCTGTCATGGACCAATGAATGCAGGGTAGGCCACAGAATTTCTTCTACATCCCTCATACTACTATTTAATTTTTATCTTTCCATTATCAAACCCAATATCAGTGTTCCTGACACACAGTTATACCTGTGTTATTGTTTTGAAGAAACATGGAGTCACTTCATGCCTATCCAATTATATCATGATAATCATATTTTTCTCTTTTTACCACACCCATCCCTAGGTCTATATGGATCATCTAAACTATACTTCTATTTCTTAATATAAGGTTTGATAAAAATATAAATTCTAGTGAAACTGAAGGCTACTGATTTATTGGGAAGTAAAAAGCCAGGACAGTGAGTGAGGGAAACAGGCAGAAGAGCAGAGAAGAATGGGAAGCAGACACAAAGAAGTACATTACCAAATTGTCATTTGCCCACTGCTTGAAAATAGTTGATCAGAATGGTGGATACATCTAGACAGGTAGTACAGAAACGGTCTATCAAAGGAAGTAACAGGGAGGGAATCTGTCTGCAGAGCTCTTCTGTCCCACCTTGATAAAATTCTATATGGCGTGAAGTCATTTGAAACATTCAATAGCCAATGAGAGAGCCAGCAATAAAGTCCTATGCCTTGATATTCACATATTGATATTACTTCCTGAAGTCTGGAAGGTTTGAGAGGAGTCAGTGCTGGGACTGCTCAGGTTTACACAAAGGTATTAGATTGGCTAAGTGAAAAATATAATGAGTTGTGAAAGAGCTGAGACTGGGAAATTCTGAGGCATTGTATATGAATGTATCTGATATTAAGCAATATCTTCAATTATCTTGTGTCCAAATGTTAGAGAAACTCAAACTGTGTCACTCTTTTATCTATCTTATGCTTTCTCTGTTTAGGAAGTTGAGTCCTGCTATGGAAACATTTTTGTGATAAGAAAATTAATCACTGGAAATATTAATTACATTTTATTCACATTTATTTTTAAAATGCTTTTATTAGTACTCTATAGTTATACATAATAATGGGTTTCATTTTGTCATAATCCTACATATGTGAAATATAATTTTCTCCATTTCAATCCCCAGTATGTCCTCTTTCCCACCCTCCTCCCACCCCATTCTCCTTTCTCTGTTCTCTCTCTCTAATGGTCTTCTATTTATTTATTGTATTTTAATTAGTATTTTACAGATATACACAAAGGTGTAATTCCCTGTGGTATAATACATATATTTATACATAGCCTAGGTACATTGTAATTTGGTTAATTTTATGCTACAGTTCCTCTCTTTTTCTAGTCCTCCTCCGTCTCCCTTGAAACCTTCCTTAACTTCACTGATCTCCTTTCTATTCTCATATTCTCTCACCCTTTTCTTTCCTTGTTATTTTGCTCTAACTTGCACATATGAGAGAAAACATTAACCATTGATTTTCTGAATCTGGCTTATATTGCTTAGCATGTTTTCCAGTTCTATCTATTTAATGACTAGTGCCATAATTTCATTCTTCTTTATGACTGAGTTAAATTCCATTATATGTGTATTTATACAACATATTCTTTATCTGTTCATCTGGTGATGGGCAACTCGATTGGTTTCATATATTGGCTATTGTGATTTGTACTGCTATTAAAAAATAATGTGCCTGTATACAATACGTTGATTTTACTTCTCTAGGATAAATGTTTACGACTTGGATAACTGGGTCATGTGATAGTTCCATTCCTTAGTCTTTTCAGGAATCTCCATACTGTTTTTCAGAGTGGGTGTACTAATTTGCAGTGTATGAGTGGACTTTTTCTAATATCTTCAGCCAGCATTTTCTATTATTTGTATTCTTGACAATTCCCATTTTATCAGGAGTGAGAAAGATCTCAATGTGGTTTTTATTTGCATTTCCCTGATGCCTAAGGATTTTGAATACTTTTTTATATATTGGTGGCCATTTGAATTTCTTCTTTTCAGAAATGTCTTTGAAGTTCTCTCACCCATTTATTGATTGGGTTATTATTATTGTTGTTGTTGTTATTATTAGATATTAAGTTTTTTGAGTTCTTTATATATTCTCGATATTAATAACCTGCTAGACGACTAGCTAGCAAAGTTTTTCTCCCATTCTCTGTCTTCATGATCATTATTGTTTCCTTTAACGTGCAGAAGGCTTTTAATTTGATGCCATCCTGTTTATTGATCTCAAGAGTTTTGTCTTTGGCCTTAGTGGCCTTGCTAAGGAAGTCAATGTGTTTGCCACTATGTTGGGAGTATTGACTGTTTTCTTCTAGCAGTTGCAGAATTTCTAGTCAAAAATATATCACTCATGCTTCTCACAATAAGAACAAATACGTATTTTTTCCTTTCTTAGAATTCTGCAATTCTTCAGTGCTATGCAAAAATGTATAGGCATAAATCTTTAAAGTAGAAGATCATAATAGTATACGATATGTAGGGTTTAATCTTCAGAGTGAAAAATTCCATCATTTAATCAAATTTAATCCTTGACAAAACTCATTTTGATGTAGAGTAATGAACAAATTAAAAGTGAAGAAGGGAGGGAGGTAGAGGAAAGAGAGGATGATATTTATATTTTTTAATACATTAAGTCTCAAGTTTTCAATTCTATGAAAATATCAATGAAATTGACAGAAGGACATTAGAATCAGTTGGAAATCATAATTTAGAACTTATGTGTATTATCATACTAATAATATTATAAGTCTTATAATTAAAATGTACTATAATGATATGTTATAAAATGATCACAATATACCATATGCAATTTTACTATATATTATATTTATGTTTTTAGAGTTGTAACACATCTGGAAAGATAGGACAAAATGGGTTATAGAGTCATGGAAATCAGATGTTCTATTTCATGTTCATTATAACAGGAGACATTTAACTCTAGTTCCTTCTCTCTGTCATTTTAGAACCTTGGGAGTAAACAATCTATGTTTTTTACATCCAGTAATTAATTATTTGTCCTATATGCCACTTTTGAATTTTGACAATTACCTGGAAGGCCTATATTTCTTTGAAATTAAACATAGGTGAACTAATTAATGTCCATGATTATTTAAAATAATTCATATGAGGTATTCTTTGACTAAACACTCCAACCATCCAATAACTACATAAATTAGAGATATACATAATATTACTCTCTTTCTTTTCTAGATATTTATTCAGTAGACCAGATATGTCTTTAATCTAGGTTATATGTTTGCCATTGAGTTATTGCCTAATATATTACCTACAGGATGCCCCAAATCAAACAAAAAAAATGTACCAACAAATTACCTTCTTCTTCTGTTTTTGAAACTAATATATATTTGAGAACACTGCCCACATTTCAAAATTTATAGATCTACATAATACTCAAATATACATGCATATATGGATTATATTTCCTAAGTACTCACTTTCAAAAACTGCATTACATTTTCAAACTATCTAAAATAACCCAAAAATAAATATAGAAAAAATGCAGTGTAATGAAGAGAATAGACATCAGGAACAATATTTTTAAGATTTGTAAGCAATATTTATCTAATTAGACACTTTTTATACATTCCAATATGTGAACTAGAGAAACTATGCAATTTATATATGCATTTCAATCTAAATATAGAACCTGATTCTCAATTTTTCACAAAATTCTGAAAAAAAGCAGTAATGCTATTTTTGATCATCAGAAAAATTAAAAAGTAAAACTTGCACTATAAAATGTGTATTTTGTTTCTCTTAGTAAATTGTGAGATGATGTTTTTAAAAATGCATGAAAAGCACAGATTGTTTCTAATCCTCACTCTAAGGAAATATTTAATACATTCTAATGATGGATCTTGAAATACTAAATACATGGTTTGTTAACTATCATTATCCTTGAATTTTAGTTCCCTTAGGGCGTGATAAAAGGAGATTTAACTTGGAAATGCCAACTCTATTCCTTTATGTTGATTTGGATTATATTTGAATTTTTGTCCTACTGAGCTTTCTCCTTTTTAACTTTCCCAAGTTATCTTTAATTTCAGTGAATGAGCTGCCATTCTGTCAGATGGAAAAATTAGGAAACCTGTAGATCATACTGTTCTCCTGAGCTTATATTATACCACATCTACTCTTTCAATGGAATTGTCAAAGAAAGATTGCACCTGCCAGAGCTAGGCAAGAAAGACTTTCTTCAATATTACTTTAATAAACAGAGAAATTGAACTCAATTCCTCCAAAACGAAAGACTGAAAGGGGTTTTCATTTGGGGGGTAAAGTACTTGAGGATTTAAGGCAAGTTTGGTCAATAGATGTGTGAAGTGTTTTGAGCATTCTTGAGTTTTCCTTTCCAATCTTCATTATGCTAAGTCCATCTATTTCTGTTCATTGGAACTTCTGAAAGCCAGGCCATTTATCTCCTGCAAAATGTGGGAGAATGAAGTTCTGTCTTGCCCAAGGGTTTTATTTCTAAAGGATGGCTCTCAAGTACTTGAGAAAGGCCCTAGGTTATAGAACTGGCAAGAGGCAGGGAAAGAGATTTATGTACATTTCAAAGGGGTCAGAGTAAAATTTTACGATGATAACTTTTATAAAATGAATATTCTAAAGAAAAAGAGGTCAAGTTCCTGAAGTCAGGAAGAAACCTGTCTTAAGTTTAATCAAGCTTAGGGGCATTTTAAGGCTGTCCTGATCACAATCACTCAGTATATATCATGGATTTGGCTTCAAAATATCCCTTTCAAGCTCATCCTTTTTGTTGTTGTTGTTACAATCTCATTGTAATTACTAAAGTTCTGGCCACCACTGGGCTTCTTGCAATAGCCTTACCTAATGCAATGCAAATATTATATAAATAGTTGTTCACTATACATAGTTTAAGAAATAATGCAAGAAAATTATAAACACGTTAAGTACAGATGCAATTTTTTAAAAGAATATTTTTGATCAGAAGCGTAGAGGATACAGGGCTAACAGTATTACTCCAGAGTCTAAATATTAAATTTCAGTTGTTTAAACATCTTTCAATTACCAGAATGTCATTATCTTCTGACCATAGTCTGCATATTCTTTCACTTTCCAGGCTTACTCTCACATTCAGGATTGTCTGAGTTTGACTATGTAGTCCACCAGGCCAGAGAGTAAATACTACCTCCTGAACAAAGCAAATGTATCCATGTGAGGATGATGTAGATTTCCTTAATATAGACTCCCAAGGCACACTGTAGTTTCCTTTGTAAAGTACTTAAATGCTGAATTCTCATAGTTTGTCTAAATTTTATTTACCAGTTAAATCATGTCAGAAATAATTGTATTGGATCCCAGTTCTAGTAAAATATACTTCACATAATAGCATTAGTGCTGAAAGAAAAATATAATTTTTTCTCATTCTATTTGACCAAAAAGTTCTAACAAAAATAATTTGCTTAAAGAAAAATTATTATACGTTGACATCTTTTTTATATCTTTTTACTTATTTTTCATTAAAAAATAGTCAAAACTTTCAGGCAAATTTTGGTAGAGAACATCCTCTTTTGGACAAAAGCATTACCTCTCCCATCCTGTCTCTTCCCATGGCATTCACTCATTTTCTATTTTTCCTCACCTGGCTCCCAGTAAAATTTTCTTCACTATCTCTAGGTAGAGCTCTACTTGTGGGATAGCAAATTGCCCAAAGCTCAAAATAGTATTAGACTTTCCACTTCGAATATTAAATTATCAGTGTGGGTCCTGACATTTGAATTGTTCTGGCATATAAGATCCTTCATAATGTTTTACATAGTTTTTATCTACTTTTGTTATATTTGGGAAAATTGAAAACCACTGAGAGTAGTAAAATATCTGCTGAACAATAATGGAATTCACTATGTTTCTAAATGTTAATATGAATTGTAGAAAGTGGAATATTATTTTCAATATAGAAGTAAAGCTTGAGCCAAATAGCTGGAAGAGAAGATTTTACGACATGTCTATTACAATCAAACTCAGTAAGCATTTGATGGAATTTAAAAGCCTCCTATTCTGCTTTGTCAACATAAAAAATGATTTTTAATCATAAATGACTTTCATTTTTGAATACAAAAGCAATTTATCCTGTTTAAAATTGCATTGCTCTACAAATAATTAAATCATAGAGTCCAAGATCGTTTATTTATTCTATTGAAGAAAAGAGAATAGCATATTCTCTGTGCATGTGCACGTGTGCATGCAAGCTTGAGATTTTTGTTCTTGTTGCTAGAGACTAAACTCATGTTCTTTTTCATGCAAAGCATGTGCTTTACCACTGAGCTAGTCTCCCAGCTCATGAGTATATATACTAATATACCGAAAATACTTCAACTTAAATTGGTTAAATATGTTGCATATATGAAAAAAGAATACTCTTAAGATTCACCATGTGGTGTATTAAGTCAAGACATAGCAATGAATCACATGAAAATATTTAACTTCTTGACTTTTACATCTTAATTGGCTAGCATTACTGTAGAAAGTGGCAAATCTATGAAGATCAGTGCCCCTCATTCAGTCATGACTTAACAATTATCTACATAATGCTGATGCCCAAATCTATATCTTTAGACTATATCTTCGTCCCAAAATATGGCTTATAA